>CM029543.1:4557175-4842175 GCA_017141395.1 Laodelphax striatellus | reverse complement strand
TTCCCCTCCTTCTTAGCTAACCTTTCTTCTCTTCCTCCTTCATCTTTCTTCTTCTTTCTTTACCTTTCTTCTCCTTCTCACTGCTCCTCCTTCTATTTCTTCTTCTTCTTCATTCGCAGTCAACTTCTTCTTCTTCCTGGAAGCGTGCGCGCTTTTCTCAAAGATCTTCTTCCCTCCTTCTTTTGAGGACTTCTCCTCCTCTATAGCAAGATCATCCTCACTTCTTCTTCTTCTTCTTCTATCTCCTTCCAAGATTCGTCCGGAACGGAAACAATCTCAATTCACACTTTCAAATGATCAGTCGGCTTCTTCCTGTCTTCTCTGGCATCTTCTTCTTTGCTTCTTATTCATCTTTATTTCTTCTTCTTCTTCTTCTAGCTATTCTTCTTGCTTCTTCTTCTTCTTCTTCTTCTTCTTACTTCTTCTTTACTTCTTCTTCTCCTTCTTCTTCTTCACCTTCTTCTTCTCCTTCTCCTCCTCAACCTAGCTTCTTCTTCTTCTCCTTCCCTTCATTCGCAGTCCGCACCTGTTCAGCCTGGAAGCGATACGCGCTGAGCTGATGAGCAGGTGGCAATCCCCACAATTCAGAAACAGATGAGAGACTGCTGTGCTGCGCTATGGCAAGATCAAAGGCGGCACTGGCTGTTATCCAGCAATATCGCGAATACAAGATTAAGTCGTATATCTGGCTCAGTCACCCTTCAGGTAAGTCAACTTTCTTCTTTGTCTGCTTCCAGCATCATCATCATCATGCTGCTTCTTCTTCTGCTTTTCTTCATCCTCCTCTTCTAGTTCTCCTCCTCTTTCTTTTTATTTCTACTTCTTCTTTCACTCCTCTCCCCACTCCTTCTTCTTATCCTCCTCCATCTCCCTTCTCCACCTCTTCCCTGTTCTTCTCTACCTTCTTCTTCCGCCGCAATATCTTCTTCTTTTTCCTCCTCCATTCTTCTCCTCTTTCTCCCTTCTTCTTCTTTACTCCTCCTCCTCCCCTCCCTAATTCTTCTTCCCTTCTTTATTCTTCTCTTTTTTCTCCTTCTACTCCCTTCTTGCTTTTATTCCTCCTCCTCTTTCTTCACCTTCTACTTCTTCTTCTCATCCTCCCTTTTCTTCTCTTACTTCTTCTCATCCTCCCCTCCCCTCCATTTTTTCCTCTCGTCTTTTTCTTCTTCTACTGCGCTACCAAATCACCTCTTATTCTTTTCCTCTTCCAATCTTCTCCTCTTCTCTTCCTCTTCTCTTCCTCCTTCATCTTCTTCTTCTTCTCTACCTTCTTCTCCTCCTCCTCCTCCTAATTCTTCTTCCACTCTTCCTTCTTCTCTTTTCTTCCTTCATCTTTTTCTACCAGTTTTTCTCCAAGATCTTCTTCCCTTCCTTCTTCTCTTTTTTTTTTCTCCTCCCAGATCCAACTCCAAGATCTTCTTCCTCCTCCTCCTCCTCCTCCCTCCTTCTTCTTCTTCATCTTCTTCCTCCTCCTACTCCTCCCTATTCTTCTTCCCCTCTTACCCTTCTTCTCTTTTTCTCAAGACCTTCTTCCCTTCCCTTCTTAGACTCTTTTTCTCACCTCCCAGAATCACTCCAAAATCTTCTTTCCCTCCTTCTTCTTCTTCTTCTCTTCCTCCTTCATCTTTCTTCTTCTTCTTTACCCCCTTTTTCTTCTCCTTCTCATTTTCTCCTCCTGTCTTCTTCTTCCTTCTTATTCTCCTTCTTCTTCTTTTGATTTTTCTCCAGATCTTCTTCCCTCCTTCCTTTTTCTTCTCCTCCTCCTCCTCCTCCTTCTTCTTCTTCTTCTTCTTCTCCTTCTCCCTTCCGTCAGAACAGAGACGATTTGATTGGTGAAAGGATTCAGTGCAGATGTGAGAAGTACGGTCACACCAGATCTTCGTTCGCAGCCCTAATGCCCTGTGTTCACCCTGGAAGCGATGCGCGCTGAGCTGATGAACGGAATTGTAGTCCTGATTGCGGAAGCACAGATGGGGAACTGCTGTGCCGCGACTGCGCTATAGCGAGATCAGGCCGCATTGGCTATTATCCCGCACTATCGTGATACAAGATTAAGTCGTACATCACCAAGCTCCAGTCACACTTTCAGGTAAGGTTTGCGTATATATCTGTGTGTCTTTTTGCATCTTCTTCTTCTTCTTCTTCTTCTTCTTCTTCACTTCTTCTTCTTCTTCTTCTTCTCCATTTTCTTCTCCCTTCTTCTTCTAATTCTCTTCCTCCTCTTTCTTCACTACTGCTTCTTCTTCTCATCCTCCTCATCTTCTTCTCCTCCTTCTTCTTCCTTTGCCTACAAAATCTTCTTCTTTACCTCCTTCTTCGCCTGAGATCAACTACTCTTCTTTTCTCCTCCTCATTCTTCAACTATGTCCTTTTTCTCCTCTTCCTCCTCATTCTTCTCCTTGTCTTCTTCTTCTCTCCTTACTTCTTCTTCTCCTCTTCCTCTTTCTCTTTTCTCCTTCTTCTTCATCCTTCTCCCAGATCTTCTTCCCTCTCACTCTCCTCTTTCTTCACTTTCTGCCTTCTCCTGCTATATCCTCCTCACTCCTCCCTTCTTATTCTTCTCTTCTCCCTCCTCCTTCTTCTTCCTTCTTCTTTTCTTCTTCTCCTTCTTCTTCTAATCTTTCTTCTCTTTCTTCCTTCCTGCTTCTTCTTCTTCTCCCTCTCCCTACTCCTTCTTCTTCTTTTTCTTCTTCTCCTTCTTTTCCTCCCTGTTCTTCTTCTCTTCTTCTTCTTCTCCTTCTTCTTCTCATCTTTCACCCACTTCTCCTAATCTTGTTGTTCTTCTAAGAAAGTATATATCAGATTATGTATCAATAATCTTCTTTTTCCTCCTATAAATATCTTCCTATACAAGGGTTGAACCACTTGCTTATCCTCTCCCTGCCTTCATCTTCTCCGCTTTAGCCAAGTCCTGAACTAAAACGGGTGGCCTCGCATCGACAAACGTTAGCCTCGACCCATGATTCGCTCTCTGTGCTGCTACCCCAGCCTGTCGGGCCGAAGCGTTCTGTCCGATGCCCTGATAGATCCGTTCTAAGTCTCTCCAAATCAGCTCAGACTCTTCCTTTCTTTGCTGAAACATGGTTTCAACTTTATTTCCTCATGATTTAAGGCTCCTCCTCCTCACAATCTTCTCCTATTTCAATCTCGTATTTTGTTGCAGGCCTGCTAAACAGATATGAACTTCTAGCTTCTCCTGAGCTCACCCTCCGTTGCCATTTATTTTCTTCTTCTTCTTCTTCTTCTTACTTCTTCTTCTTCTTCTTCTTCTTTTCTTCTTCTTCTTCTTTTTCTCCTCCCTCTTTATTTTCTTCTTCTCCTTCTTCTCCCCTTCAATTCTTCTTCTTCTCCTTTATCTTCCCTCTTCCTCTTTTCCTCCTCCTCCTACTCCTTCCTTCTCTTTTCCTTCTCCTCCCTTCTCCTTTCCCTCCATTTCGATCCTCATTTCTTTTTTTATTCTCCTACTTCTCTTACTTTCACCGTTTCACCGTTCTTCTCCTTCCTCTATCCCCTCCTCCTTCTTCTCTTCTATCTCTTTCGTTATTCCCCCTTACTCATCTTCCCTTCTTCTTCCCTCTTCTCCCTTCTCCTTCTCCTCCCACTCCTCCTCCTTATACTCCTCCGCTCACTCCACTTGCCATCCTCCTCAACAATCTCCTCCTCCATTTTAGTTCATGTTGAAATACAGGACTTTAGTCTTCTTCTCCTCCTCCTCCCACCCTTCCACCTCATTCACCTTCTTTTTCTTCTTCTTCTTCCCCTCCTTCTTCTTCATGTCCTCCTTATTATTTTTCTCCTCATCTTTCTTCTTCTTCCTCCTGCCTCGCTATCCTTCACTCCCTTCTCTCCTTTCCTCCTCCTCCCCTCCTTCTCCTCCTCCTCTTTCTTACTCACCTCCCTTTTCTGCTCCCTCCTCCTTCTTTGTGCCGCTTTCCTAAATCCTTCTCCCTCAATGTCTTCTCATCAATCTTCCTCCTCTCCTCCTCCTCCTCCACCGTTTCTCCAAGCAAACGATGAGGTGTGTTGGTATTAACACGTAACAATGTGCCAGTAACATGCCCTGTATTTCAATGTAACTAATAAATAAGGGGTGAAATCGACCAAAACGATTCTTTATTTTGCTATTGACGCCGGTAACTATACTCTATACTTATCTGTGCTGTGGTGCTAATGACGCCGTGTATACTCATCACTGCTTGTTATCTGTGCTGTTAAGGTGGGGTTTTCGTCTCCTGCGACCGGCGAAACTCCACGAAGTGCCACAGCAGAGCCCGACCCAGCGTTGCCAGATACATACGGTGATGAAAAATCCCAACTATTTATAGGTATCAATTGCATCTGGCAACGCTGGTATTCTCTCTGCGGCATCATCCTGTAGCTTCCCTGCCGTGGCCCACGAATTGCATTCTGTTTGCGGGCCGCTTCAATCACGCATGCCGTCAACTACGGCGCTCACACCCCGAATATCGCCATTCTGTTTGCCGGTATCAAACAGATAGCGCATTTGTGTAAATCGCTGAGGTTGTTTACCATCCATTGCCATTTATTTTTTCTTCTTCTTCTTCTTCTTCTTCTTCTTCTCCTCCTCCTCTTCTTCTTCTTTCTTCTTCCCTCCTCTGCACCTCTTCCTTCTTCTCCTCCCTCTAATGTTTTCTTTGCTTTACTCATCTAATTTCCCCCCTTCAATTAGCTTCTTCTTCATCCTTTATTTTCTTCCCTCTTATTTTCTTCTTCTTATGCTCATCCTTCAACTTCATCTCTTTCATTATTCCTATCTATATCCACTCATCCCTCATCCATCCTTTCCTCAGATCCTCCTTTCCTCTTTTTTTCTTCTCCTCACTTCTCTATTTGCTCCCACTTTCACCGTTCTTCTCATATATATCCTCCTCCTTCTTCCTTCATCCTCACCCCCTCCATTGCCATGCGTTGTTTTTCTTCTTCTTCCTTCTTCTTCCCACTCTTCTCCTTCTCCTTCTCCTCCTCCTCCTTCTTGTGCTCCTCCGCTCCTCCACTTCATCTCACTCACTCAACAATCCTCCTCCTCCATTTTACTAGTTTCATATTGAAATACAGAGACTTTAGTCTTCTTCTCATCCTTCTCCCCCCCCCACCTCATTTCGCACAACCAGCTTCTTTTTGGCTTCTTCTATCATCGCCTCCTTATTATTCTTCTTCTTACTCCTCTTCTTGTCTTTCATTAGCTATCTCCTTCTCATCGGCTTATCCTCCTCTCCTCTTTCTTCCTCTCTCCGTCGCTTACTCAATCTCCTATCCACTTCTCATCCGTCTTCTCCTCCTCCTCCTCCTCCTCTCTCCTCCTTGTCACCTCCTTTTCTTCTTCTTCTCCATCCTTTTCTTCATTTCTTGGCCTCCTTCTTTCTTCTTCAACTAACCTCACTCTTCTTCACTCCTCCCCTCCTCCTCCTCCTCCACCCTCCTCCTCTTCTTTCCTCTTCTTCTCTCCTTCCTCCTTCTGCATCTCCTCTTCCATTATTCTATTTTGCTATCTCCTCCTCCTTCGTCCTTCTCAATCTTCATCCTCTGCGCCTCCACCATCTTCTGTGGCTGCTCCTCCTCCTCCTTCAACAAACATTGGTATGCTGGTATGCTTCTAGTTGGTATGCTGCTGATTGCTCTGCCACTAACCCTACTAATGAAAACCCACTATTACGTTTATTTTGAATGTCGTATTTTGTTGCAGGCCTGCTAAACGGATGCGCGACTACGGCAAGTCGCTGAAGTTGGCCCTCACCTCCGTAGCGTGTTACCGTCGCCATGAGCCCGCATGCTACTGCCCAGTCAATTTGTGACCGCTGGCGTGCAGCCACCATGATCTCTCAGGCATTATCCGCGCTCCAGATAGCAAAGCTGACTCAGAATGAAAGGTTGGTGCAAGGTTTTGCTTCTTCTTCATCATCTTGTTTTCTTGCGTTTTCTCTTCTTCCCATTGTTCTTCTCCTCAGCTTCTTCTATGCTTCTTTGTGTGCTTCTTCTTAACTTCTTCAACTATATCACCTTTCTTTACGTGCTTCTTCTCTTTCTGCTCTTCCTCTTCTGCTCCTCCTCCTCTACTCACTCCTCTCCTCCTCCTTATTCATCCTCCTTCTCCCCACCTACTCTGCCCTCTCCACTCTCCACCTTATTCCCAGGCATTCTTCATTTTTCTTCTTCTTCTTCTTCTTTTCTTCTTTAGCTTCTAACATTAGCTTCTTCTTCTTCTTTCTTGCACTCCTATTTTCGGCACTTATATTTCTCTTCTCCTTCTTCTTCATCTTCTTTTTTAATTCTCCTTCATATTTCTATCCTCACTTTTCCGCATTTTTCTTCCACAGCATTGCTTCTTCTTTTCTCCTTTTTTCTTCCTCCTTCATTTTTTTCTTCTTCTTCACTTCTTCTTTTCTTCTTCTTCTTCATCCTTCTCTCTCTTCTCCTTCTTACTCTTTACTTTTTCTTCTTTTTCTTTCCCTTCTTCTTTTTCTCGCTATCGCATGTTATCTCCTGTCTTCCGCTTTCCTTATTCTCCTTATTCTTTTCTCTCTCTTCCTCTTTTATCCAATATAAGCCTATGTATGCTTTGTAATCCACATGCCGTTTTTGCTGTAACCGGCGTTGTTATAACGTGACCACTGCTTATAGCGCGATCCTGTTAACTTGTCCAAAATCCCAACTGTTTCCGTGTAATAGTTACCTTCGACACAATAATCAAAGGCTTAAAAGCCTCAGGCCTCCCTCCGTTGCCACCCGTCGCCATGAGCCCATGCTGCGGGCGTGTGATAATGACCGCTGGCGAAGCCACCATGATGCTCAGGCCTTATCCCCGGGTCGGAATGGCTGGCTCATGATGGGGTTGGTGCGAGGTTTTACTTCTTCATCTGTTCTTCTCTTCTGCGTTGCGTTCTTATTCTTGTCTTCTTGTTCGTAATCGCTTCTTCATGTTTCTTCTTCTTTTATTTCTTCATCATCATCTTTTTCTTCTTCCTTCTCAATCTCCTTCTCCTTCTTCTTCTGCTTCTTCTTCTCCATTTTGCTTTTCTTCTTCCTCTTCTTCGTCTTCTTCTTCTTTCCTTATTCTTCTTCTTCTTCTTTTTCTTCTTCTCGCCTTCTTTTTATAACTGTCTCCTTCTACTTTTCTCCTTCTCCATTTTCTCCTCCATATCCTCCTTCTTCTTTTAACTCCTCCTCGTCCTCCTTCTTCGCGCCTCATCTACTTTCTCTTCTCAGTTTTCTTCTTTTCTTTCTTCTTCTTCTTAACTTCTTCTTCTTATTTCTTCCTCGCTTCTTCTTTCTATTCTTCATCTTCTTTGCTATCTTCTTTGTATTCTCTCCATGCCCATTCTATTCATTTCTTCATCATCTTCTTCTTCCTCCATCTTCTCTCCCTCTTCATTTTTTTCCTCTTTTTCTCCTCCTCCTTCTTCATTTCCTCCTCCTCCCTCCTCCTTCTTCTTCCTCCTTCTTCTCATTGTACTCCTCCTTCTTCTCTTCTCCTTCTCTATCCTTCTTTTCCTTCTCTCTCTCCTCTTTAAAAATGTAATTTGTTTGTGTAAACCACATAGAAGTTGTTGCTGTAACTTGACGTTATTGTTGATAGGCTGTATTTGTGTTTTGATGTCACTCCTCACTCCCTCAGCCTGGCTGGCCTCCTCCTCATTGTTAACTATATTATCGTATTTTATCATGCGCTACTCCTCTCTCCTCTGTCAATGTATTGTCCTTCCATCGCAGGCTCCTCCTTTATTCTCGCGTCCGCAGATTTTTTGGCAGCAACCGGCGTTGTTATGACGCACCTTGGCGATCTATTTAACGCTCCAGAAATCAGCAGCTGTTTCGGTAATAATTACCTTGACACAATAATCAAAGGCTTAAAAGCCCTCTATCAATATAGAAATGACCTTCCTCTTGAGCCAATATATTGTTTTGTAATCCATGGATTTTTTGTAATAACTTGACGTTGTTATGACGCTGTGGCACAGTCTATTTAACTTGTTAAATCAGCCTGTTTCGGTAATAGTACCTTCGACACCAGTAATCAAAGGCTTAAAAACTAGGCCTCCTCCATTTGCCACGCGCCTAGGCCATGAGCCATGCGGGCGATGTGTGACCGCTGGCGAGCCACCATGATACTCAGGCCTTATCCCAGGTCGGAATGGCCCCAGCTCAGGATGAAGGTTGGTGCGAGTTTTACTTCTTCTTCATCTTGTTCTTCTTCTTTTTCTTGTTCTTCGTCTTCTTGGTCTTCTTCTTCCTCTTTCTCTTTCTCTTCCTCTCCCTCCTCCTCCTTCTACTCCTCGTCCTCCTCCTCTTTCTTTTTCTTCTTCTCCTTCTCGTCCTTCTTATTCATCACCTTCTTATTCATCTCCTTCTCCCCCACCTACTCTTCCCTCTCCCTCTCCACCTTTTTCGCCTTCTCCTCATTCTCCTTCTTTTCAATCTTTTTCTCTGTCTTCCACTTCTCCTTTTTCTCCTCCTCGTTCTCCTTTTTTTCCATCTTCGTATTCTTCTTCTTGTTCCTCTTCTCGTTCTTCACCTTCTTGTTCTCACTCTCTATCTTTCTCTTTTTCTCTCTATTTTCCTCTTGCTCCTCCTTCTTCTTTTTTCTCCTTCTCCTTCTTTCGTCCTTTGTCTTATTCATCTCCTCCCTCCCCCACCTACTCTACCCTCTCCTCTCTTACCCTTATTCAGCCATTCTTCATTTTTCTTGTTCTTATCTTCTTCTTCTTCTTCTTCTTCTTTGTCTTCTTCTTTAACAATTAACACTCTATTTTCTTTTTTCTCTTCCTCTTCTTCATCTTCTTTTTCATTCTCCGTCATATTTTTCTCCTTTTTCCGCATTTTTTTCTTCTTGTTCTTCTTTTTCTCCTTTTTCTTCCTCCTTCATTTCTCCTTCTTCTTTACTTCTTCTTCATCTTCCTTTTCTTCTTCCTCTTCTTTCCTTCTTTCCTTTCTTCTCCTTCTTCCTCATATTTTCTTTTTCTTTCCCTTCTCCTTCTCCTGCTTCTTTTCCTCCTTCCTCTTCTCTCCCTCCTTCTCCCTCCTCTTCTTCTCTTTTTTGTCTCTCTTCCTCTTTCTCCAATAGAAGCCATTCTCCTTCTATAAGCCAATATATTTTAGCAATCACATGAGATTTTTGCTTGTAACTTGACGTTGTTAGCAGGCACTGTATAGCACGATCTATTTAGCCTTGTCTTCAGAGAATAAGCTGTTTCGGTGATATAATTACCTTCGACACAATAATCAGAAACCCAAAAGAGCCTTGGCGCTCCCTCCGTTGCCGCCCGTCGCCATGGGCCCATGCTGCCGGGCGATGTGTGGAGCACTGGCGAGCCACCGCGATACTCAGACGCTTATCCGCGCTCGGTTGTTGAAAGCTCAGAGATGAAAGTTGGTGCGAGTTTTACTTCTTCTTCTTCTTCTTCTTCTTTTCTTCTTTCTTATTGTTCTTCTTATTGGCAATTCTTGTTGTGCTTCATGTTCATGTTCTTCTTCTTCTTCCTCTTCTGCGTCTTCTTCTTCTTCTCCTTCTTAACTCCTCCCCTCACTCCTCCTCCTCTTTCTTCTTCTTCTTCACTCCTCTATTTAACTTCTTATCCTTATACTCCTCCTCACTCATCTTTCTTCTTCTTCTTCTTCTTCTTATTCTTCTTCTCCTCCTCCATTCTCCTTCTTCTACTTCTTCTTCTATCAGGGCCTTCTAAAACTGTTTTATTTCTTGTTTCTTGTTTTTCTTGTTTTCTTCTTCCTGCATTCATCCTCTTCTCCTTCCTTCTTTTTCTTCTACCTTTTCTCCTTCTTTTCTCTTTTCTTATTTTCTTGCTTTTTCTTCTTCTTTTCTTCTTCATTTTTCCCTCCTTATCGTCCTTTTTCATCATCCTTCTTGTTTAACTTCTTTTTCCTTTTCATTTTCCTCTTCTTATTCTTCTTTTCTTGCCATTCTTCACCATGCTGTGCGCCTTCTTCTTCTTGGAATTCTTTTACTCTCCTTTTCTAACCTTCTTTTCCATCTCCATCTCAGCTTCAGCTTCTTCGCCTTCCTCCTCTTCAACTTCTTTTTCTCGCTTCTTTTCACCACTCCTCCTCCTCCTCCTCTTCCATGTTGTTCCTCCTCCTTCTTTTCTCCACTCCTCCTCCTCTTTCTCCTTCTCCTTCTCCTCCTTCTTTTCCTCAACTTCCTCTTCTCTTCCTCCTTACTCAGCCCCCACTTCCTTCTCTCTTTTCTTTTCTCTCTTCATCCTCTTTTATCCAACATGAGCCAATTTTCCTCTTTAAGCAATGTATTTTGTAATCACGCCAATTTTCCGCTGTAACCGGTGACATTGTTGCGCCAACTGCTGTGGCACGATCTGCTTAACTTGTCAGAAATCAGCTGTTTCGGTAATAATTACCTTCGACACAATAATCAAAAGGCCTTTAAAAGCCTGGGCGGCCTCCCTCCCGTTGCCACGCGCCGCCATGGAAGCCCATGCTGCCGGGCGATCTGTGACCGGCGCCGAGCCACGCATGATACTCAGGCCTTATCCCGTTGGGTCAGGTATTTGGCTCAGGATGAAAGGTTGGTGCAGGGTTTCACTTCTTCTTCACGTCTTGTTCTTCTTCTTTTCTTCTTCACTGTTGCTTTTTTCTTCGTCTTCTTGTTCAACTGGCTTCTTATTAACCTGGCTATTTCTTGCTTCTTCTTCTTCTCCTCCTGCTCCTCCTCCTTCTTCTTCTTCTTCTCCACCCTCTCCTTTCCTTCTTCTTCTTCTTCCTCTCCTCCTCCTTTCTTCTTATCGTTCTTCTTCTTTTTTTGTTCTTTTTTCGTTTTGCTTCTCATTTCGCCTTCTCCTCTTTTCTCTTCTCCTCCGCTCCTTCTTCTTCTACTCCTTCTCCTCCTCAATCTCCTTCTCACTCCCTCCTTCTCCACTTCTTCTTCTGCTGACAGCGTCTCCTTTTACTCGTTCATCTTTTTTCTTCCTCCTTATTTTTCTCCTTTTTTCTTCTTCTGTATTCTTCTTCTTTTCTTCTTATCAACTTCTTCTCCTTCATTTTCTTCTTTATTCTCCTTTTCACCACCTTACTCCTCTTAGTTACTCTCTACTCCTGCAAACTTCTTTATATATATGTCCTCCACCTCCTCTCTCCTCACTCAATCTCCTTCTCATCTTCCTTCAATCTTCTCCTCTCTTCTTCTTCTTATTCTTCGTCTCCTAATCTTTTCTTCTCCTTCATCGCATCTTCTCCTTCATCTTTCTCCCTATCTTCTTCTTCTCCTCCTCCTTCTTCCTCCTTTAACACTCTTTTCTCTCTTATCCTCTTTATCAACATAGGCCAATTTTCACTCTTTAATCCAATGTGTTTCCCAGAATCCACATGGATTTTCGCTGCAACCGTTTGGTTGTTGCTGTTGCACTGTCTTGCGCGGGTCAGACTTCCTTGTCCAGAAATCAGCTGTTTCGTGTGGTACCTTCGAAGCACAATAATCAAAAGGCTTCAAACATGGGCCTCCTCCGTTTTGCACCACTCGCCGCAGCGGGCAATGCTGCGGGCGATGTGTGACCGCCAGCGAGCCACCGTGATGCTCAGGCCTTATCCCAGGTCGAATATGCTCAGAATGAAGGTGGCTGGGCGGGGTTGAGGCTCGATTTTATACCTTGATAGTTTGTGTACCGTGTATATTTTTGTCATTGTTTCTCCATTGTTCTCCTTCTTCGTTTCTTCTTCTTCCCGCCTGCTCCTCGCACTCCTTCTTCTTCTTCTCCCCCTCCTTCTACTCCTCCTCCTCCTTTTCTTTAACTACTCACGTTCTTCTTATTTTTTGTTCTTTTTTCTTTTGCGCTTCTCATTTTTCCACCTTCTCCTCTTTTCTCTTCTCACTCCTTCTTGCTTCTTCTCCCTTCTCCTCCTCAATCTCCTTCTCCTCCTCCTTCTCCACATTTAACTTCTTCTTCCAGCGTCTCCTTTTCTCCTTCATCTTTTTCTTGTACTCATATTTTCTCCTTTTCTTTTTCTTGTTTCTTGTGCCCATCCTTCTTTACTCATGCTTCTTATTTTCTTCTTCTCAGCTAACTTCAACATTCTCTCCTCTTGGATGCCTTCTCCTTCTTAGTTTCTATCCGCCTCCTCTCCTCATCAATATCCTCCTTCTATCCTCAATCACCAAGCTCATCTGCTCCTGTTCACTCTCTTCTTCCAATCTTCTTTTTCTCGTACTCTTTCTTTCCCCTCTTTCTTATAACACCAATGCTATTTATCTATTATGTCTTTTCTTTCTCCTTCTTTTCTTCGCTAGCCATCATCTTCTCGGCTGGCGCAGCTAGATAAGTATTTTAAACAAAGCTGTCTTCTCCTCCTTCATCCTCTCCTCCTTCTTCTTCTCCTATATTCTTCTCCTTTTTCTTTTCTCTCTTATCCTCTTTTATCCAACATGAGCCAATGTTCCCACTTTAAGCCAATATATGTTTTGTAATTCCACACGCCCAGCAGGTGTTGCTGTAACTTGACGGCGCGTTGTTTATGGCGCACTGTATAGCACGATCTATTTGCTTGTCAGAAATAAAAGCTGTTTTCCGTGTAATTACCTTTAAACACAATAATCAAAGGCTTAAAGCCGCAGACGCCTCCTCCGTTGCCTGCTCGTGCCGCCCAGGGCCCGCCTGCTGCGGGCGATGTGTGACCGCTGGCGAGCCACCATGATACTCAGGCAACTTATCCCAGGTCAATGGCCCCAGCTCAAATGGCGCGAAGGTTGGTGGGAGCTCATTTGCTCTGTGATAGGTTTGTTAATATATTTTCAATCATTGTTCAATTTTTTTTTTTCCTGTTTTTTGCTCCATTGTTCGTTCTTAATTCTTCTTCTCCTCCTGCTCCTCCTCCTTCTTCTTCTATCCCCCTCCTTCTATCCTCCTCCTCCTTTTCTTCTTCTCCGTTCTTCTTATTTTTTGTTCTTTTTCTTTTACTTCTCATTTTCACCTTCTCCTCTTTTCTCTTCTCCTCCTTCTTCTTCTCCTTCCTCTCCTCAATCTCCTTCTCCTCCTCCTTCTCCACTTCTTCTTCTTCAGCGTCTCCTTTTGCTCCTTCATCTTTTTCTTCCTTATTTTTCTCCTTTTTCTTTTCTTATTCTTCTTCTTTTTCTTCTTATCCTTCTTCTCCTTCATTTTCTTCTTCTTATTCTTCTCCTCTTAGTTCTTCTCCTCCTTATGCTCCTCCACTTCCTCCTCCTCCTCCTCCTCCTCCTCCTCCTCTCTCCTCCTTCTCCTCCTCTTTTTGTCTTCTTCAAGCGTCTTCTTTTCTCCTTCTCTTTCTTTTCCCCTTCTCTTTTTCTTCTACTTCATCTTTTCTTCTCCTTCTTCTTCTTCCTTCTTCTTCATCATCTTCTCCTTCATCTTCTCATCCTTCATCCTTCTCCTCCTTCTTCTTCTCCTCCTCCTGCCTCCTTATTCTTTTCTCTCTCTTCCTCTTTATCCAATATAAGCCAATATTCCTCTATAAGCCAATATATTTTGTAATCCACATGAATTGTTGCTGTAACTTGACGTTGTTATGACACTGTATAGCACGATCTATTTAACTTGTCAGAAATCAGCTGTTTCGGTAATAATTACCTTCGACACAATAATCAAAAGGCTTAAAAGCCTTAGGCCTCCCTCCGTTGCCACTCGCCGCCATGAGCCCATGCTGCGGGCGATGTGTGACCGCTGGCGAGCCACCATGATACTCAGGCCTTATCCCAGGTCCGAATGGCCCCAGCTCAGAATGAAGGTTGGTGGGAGCTCATTTTATACCTTGATAGTTTATTAATATATTTTTAATCATTATTTCTCCATTGTTCTCCTTCTTCGTTCTTCTTCTTCTCCTCCTGCTCCTCCTCCTTCTTCTTCTCTCCTCCTCCTCCTTTTCTTCTTCTCCGTTCTTCTTATTTTTGTTCTTTCTTTTTTCTTTTGCTTCTCATTTTCACCTTCTCCTCTTTCTCTTCTCCTCTTCTTCTTCTCCTTCTCCTCCTCAATCTCCTTCTCCTCCTCCTTCTCCTTCTTCTTCTTCAGCGTCTTCTTTCTCTCCTTCATCTTTTTCTTCTCCTTATTTTTCTCCTTCTTCTTTTTGTTCTTCTTCTTTTTCTTCTTATCCTTCTTCTTCTCCTTCTTTTTCTTTCTTCTTATTCTCCTTTTACACCTTCTTCTCTCTTGGTTCTTCTCCTCCTTCTCCTCCTCCACTTCCTCCTCCTCCTCCTCCTCAATCTCCTTCTACTCCTTCTCCTCCTCTTTTTGTCTTCTTCAGCGTCTTCTTTTTCTCCTTCTCTTTCTTTTCCCCCCTCTTTTTCTTCTACTTCATCTTTTTCTTCTCCTTATTCTTCTCCTTCTTTTCCTTCTTCTTCATCATCTTCTCCTTCATCTTCTCCTCCTTCCTCCTCTCCTCCTTCTTCTTCTCCTCCTCCTTCTTCTCCTTTTTCTTTTCTCTCTTATCCTCTTTATCCAACATGAGCCAATTTTCCTCTTTAAGCCAATGTATTTGGAATCCACATGAATTTTTGCTGTAACTTGACGTTGTTATGACACTGTATAGCACGATCTATTTAACTTGTCAGAAATCAGCTGTTTCGGTAATAATTACCTTCGACACAATAATCAAAAGGCTTAAAAGCCTCAGGCCTCCCTCCGTTGCCACTCGCCGCCATGAGCCCATGCTGCGGGCGATGTGTGACCGCTGGCGAGCCACCATGATACTCAGGCCTTATCCGCGCTCCGAATGGCCCCAGCTCAGGATGAAGGTTGGTGCGAGTTTTACTTCTTCTTCATTTCTTGTTCTTCTTCTTTTTCTACTTCTTTTTCTTCTTCTTCTTGTTCCTGTTCTTTTTTTTTCTTCTTCTTCTTCTTTTTCTTTCTTTTCTTCTTCCTCTCCTTCTTCCTTCTTCTTCTTCTTTCTTCTTTCTCCTTTCTTCTTCCTCTTCTTCTCTCTTCACTTCCTCCTCTTCCTCCTCTTCCTCCTTCTCCTTCTTCCTCCTTCTCCCTTCCTCCTCCTTCTTCATCTCCTTCTCCCCACCTACTCTTCCCTCTCCCTCTCCACCTTATTCGCCTTCTCCTTCTTTTCAATCTTTTTCTCATTCTTCTCCTTCTTCTCCTCCTCGTTCTCCTTCTTTTCCTTCTTCGTATTCTTCTTCTTGTTCCTCTTCTCGTTCTTCACCTTCTTGTTCTCACTCTCTATCTTTCTCTTTTTCTCCTCTATTTTCCTCCTGCTCCTCCTTCTTCTTTTTCTCCTTCTCCTTCTCGTCCTTTGTCTTATTCATCTCCTCCTCCCCACTTCTACCCTCTCCCTCTCCACCTTATTCGACATTCTTCTTCTTCTTCTTCTTCTTCTTCTTCTTCTTCTTCTTCTTCTTATTCTTCTTCTTCTTCTTCTTTCTTCTCCTATTTTCCTTTTTTTTCTCTTCTAATTCTTCTTCATCTTCTTTAATTCTCCTTCATATTTTTCTCCTTTTTTCCGCATTTTTTCTTGTTCTTCTTTTTCTCCTTTTTCTTCCTCTTCATTTCTCCTTCTTCTTCTTCATCTTCTTTTCTTCTTCTTCTTCTTCTTCTTCTTTTCTTCTCCTTCTTCCTCTTCTTCTTTTCTTCTTCTTCTTCTTCTTCTCCTTCCTTCTTCTTCCCTTTTCCTTATTCTCCTTATTCTTTCTCTCTCTTCCTCTGTCATCAATATAGTAATATTCGCTAAGCCAATATATATATTATTTTGTAATACACATGAATTGTTGCTGTAACTTGACGTTGTTATGACACTGTTGCCTGGTTGTTCGTACGTCTATCAAATTTAACCAGGCATCGAGGCAACAACATAGTGCTTCTGCCTCATTGATAAAACTCAGAATGCAATTAATAATTTTCGCCACACTAGGACGTAATGAACTGTTTTCCTTTTCTATTGGGCCGAAAATGTTCAATTTCCGACGGTCAGGCTGGAGGCCTGTAAACGTTACAGTCCTAGGGCGGAAGAAAATGACCTGACAGCTGTTTCTATCCGATGAACAGCATGTGTGTGTTCATGCAGGTTCTAACCTCAGTTTTGTTGGTCACTGAGTGATATTTTCATTGTTTTGCATTATTTTATTGTTTTGTTTGTTTTTGTGTGGCGAAAAATAGCGTTCGCAACGCCAGGCAAAAATGTTTTGCCGGCTCTCGATCGCTTCAAGTTCAAACATCCATTTTCAGCCCTAGGTGCGAAATATACTATTGTCTACAGAGTATATTTTTGTAATAACATCTAATAAAAATTATGAGTAATGTAGTTTTGCAAATGAAATTAATGCAATTCAAGGCTTTCCAACATTCTTTTTTGTCTGAATTCTTCATTTTAAGTTAGTTCAGTTTGTCGTCGATCCCATTATATTGCGACCCCGATTTATCGCCCGGTTAAATTTAATAGACGTACGAACAACCAGGCAAAAATGTGTGTTTTGTTGACAATGAATGATTTGAATAATATAATGTCTATAATCCAATCTCCTTACAGCTAGCAGCCGCGGTCGCCTTGCGCGGCAAACGCCACAACTGGGGTCACAGTCGTCAGTGGATGGGCGACTATCTAACCTTAGAACAGGAGAACCCTGCCCTGCCTTCCACCTTTCTACATCTTCTTCTCCTTCTTCTTGTTGCTCTTTTTCTTTTTCTTCTTCCTCTTCTCTTTCTTCTTTTTCTTCTTCCTCTTCTCTTTCTTCTTTTTCTTCTTCTCTTTCTCTATTTCTTTCTTTCTTCTTAGTTTTCTTCTCCTTTATCTTCTTCTTTTATTCTCCTTCATCTTTCTCTTCTCCTTCTTTCTTTCTTCCTCTTCTTTTCTTTTCTTTCATCTTCCCTTCTTCTTTCTTTCTTTTCTTCTCCTTCTTCTTTTCTTCTTTTTATTCTCCTTCTTTTTCTTCTTCAGCTTTTTCTTGTCCTTTCTATCTATTCTTATTTTTCTTCTTCCTCCTTCTCTTCTTCTTCTTTTCATCTTCTTTCTTTTCTTCTTCTTCTTCATCTTCTTCTTTCTTCTCCTTCTCCTTTTCTTCTTCTTCTTCTTCTTCTTCTTCTTCTTCTTCTTTCTTCTTCTTCTTCTTCTTCTTCTTTTCTTCCTTTTCTTTCTTCCTTCTTCTGCTGCTTTTCTTCTTCTTCTTCTCTTTTTTCTTCTTCATCTTTTCTCTTCATATTCTTTCTCTTCTTCTCTTCTTTCTTCTTTTTCATCTTCTTTTTCTTCTCCTCCTCCTCTTCCTTCGTCTTCTTCTCCTTCATGTCATCCTCTTTCCTCTTTTTCTCCTCTTCCTCCTTCTTCTGTTCCTCCTCCTCATTTTCTTCTTTTTGTGTCTTCTTTCTCCTCTTCTCCTCCTTCTCCTTGTTCTCCTCCTCCTTCTTCTCCTTCTTCTTCTTCTCCTCCTCCTTCCTTCCTTCTTCTCTCTCTCTCTTCCTCTCTATACAATATAAGCCAATATTCCTCTTTAAGCCAATGTATCTTGTGTGTGTGTGTTGACAATCAATGATTGATTTGATATAAGCCAATATTCCTCTTTGAGCCCATTTATTTTGTAATCAACATGCATTCTTGCTGTAACTTGACGTTGTTATGACACTGTCTGTGTGTTTTTTTTTACTATCAATGATTTCATTTGATTTTAATAATGTAAATCTATATAATAATGCATTCTTATAATCTAGCAACCGCAGTCGCCTTGCGCGGCAAACGCCACAGCTGGGGTCACAATCGGCAGTGGATGACGACTATCTGGCCTTGGAACAGGAGAACCCTGCCCTGCCTTCCACCTTTCTACATCTTCTTCTTTTCTTCTCCTTCTTCTTGTTGTTCTTCTTCTTTTTCTCCTTCTTCTTGTTGTTCTTTTTATTCTCCTTTTTTTCTTCTTCTTCCTCTTCAGCTTTTCTTGTCCTTCTTCTTTTCTTCTTTTCTTCTTCCTCTTCTCTTTCTTCTTCTTTTCATCTTCCTCTTCTCTTTCTTCTTTTCTTCTTCTTTTTCTCTTTTTCTTTTCTTTTTCTCTTATTTTTCTTCTCCTTCTCATTTTCAAATTCTTCTTCTTCTTTTTCCTTTTACTCTTCCTATTCTTCTTCTTCTTCTTCTTATTCTTCCTTTTTCTTTTCTTCATTCTACCGCTGCTTTCTTCTCCTCCTTTCTCCTTTTCTTCTTCAATCTTACTCCTCCTCTTATTTCTTTTTCTTCTCTTCTTCTTCTTCTTCTTCTCTTCTTTTTGCTTCTCCTCTTCCTCCTCCTTCTTCTTTTCTTCTCCTCATCTTCTTTCCTCCTCCTCCTCCTCTTCCTTCATCTTCTTCTTCTCCTTCCTTCTTTTCTCCTCCTTTTTCACTCTTTTTCTCCTCTCCTTCTTCTTTTCCTCCTCCTCATTTTCTTCTTTTGTTTCTTCTTTCTCCTCCTCTCCTCCTTCTCCTCCTCCTTCTTCTCCTCCTTCCTCTTCTCCTCCTCCTCCTCCTTCTTCTCCTTCTTCTCCTCCTCCTCCTCCTTCTTCTCCTTCTTCTTCTCTCTCTTCCTCTCTATCCAATATAAGCCAATATTTCTCTTTAAGCCAATGTATTTTGTGTATGTGTGTTTTGTTGACAATCAATGATTTGATTTGAATAATATAAGCCAATATTCCTCTTCAAGCCAATATATTTTCTCATCTACATGAATAATTGTTGCTGTAACTTGACGTTGTTATGACACTGTATGTGTGTTTTGTTCACAATAAATTATTTGATTTGATTTGAATAATATAATAAATTTAATCTTATAATCTTACAGCTAGCTGCCGCAGTCGCCTTGCGCGGCAAACGCCACAGCTGGGGTCACAATCGGCAGTGGATGGGCGACTACCTAGCCTTGGAACAGGAGAACCCTGCCTTCCACATCTACAAAGCGGCCGTAGCGCACCTGAAGAACACACACCACTTTAACGCGGTGCTCTTCTCGTGTTTTGTGACGAAAACGAACAAATTCAACAAGTGTGCCATGAGAGCACTGCTGGTGACTGACTATGAGATTTACAAAATGGACGTGCAAAAGTTCAAACCGATGAAGAGAGGGATGCCTATACAGGAGGTTAGTGTTCTGTTGTTTTCATGGAGTTGGTTGTTTTTCTTCTCCTTCTTCTTCTACTTCTTCTTCTTCTTCTTCTTTTTCTTCTTTTTTTCTTTCTTCTTCTTCTTCTTCTTTTTCTTCTTCTTTCTTCTTCTTATTCTTCTTCTTCTTCTTCTTCTTTCTCCCCTCTTCTTCTTCTTTTCTTCTTATTCTTCTTCTTCTTTCTATTTTTTTCTTTTCTTCCTCTTCTTTTCTCGTTCTTCTTTTTTCTTTTCTTCCTCTCTCTATCTCTTTTCTTCTTCTTTTTACTCTTTTTTCCTTTTTTTCCTCTTCTATCTCTTTTTCTTCTTTTTCTTTTTCTTCCTCTTTTTTTCTTTCGTCCTTCATTTTTAGTTTTCTTCTTCTTCTTTTTCTTTTCTTCCTCTTCCCTCTTCCCTCTTCTTTTTTCTCCTTATTCTTTCTCTTTTTCTTTTCTTCCCTTCTTTTCTTGTTCTTCTTTTTCTCTTTTTATTTTTCTTCCTCTGTTATCTCTTTTCTTCTTCTTTTTCTCTTTTTCTTTCTTCCTCTTCTATCTCTTTTTCTTCTTTTTTTCTCTTTTTTTCTTTTTCTTCCTCTTCTTTCTTTTCTTCTCTTTTCCTCTTTTTCTTTTTTCTTCCTCTTGTTTTCTTTCTTGTTTTTTAGTTTTCTTCCTTCTTCTTCTTCTTTTTCTTTTCTTCTTCTTCTTCATCCCTCTTCTTCTTTTTCTCCTTATTCTTTCTCTTCCTCTTCCTGTTCTTTTTCTACTTCGTCTTTTTTCTCTGGTCTCCTTTTTCTTCCTCTGCTCTCTCTTTTCTTCTTTTTTCTCTTTTCTTCTTTTTCTTCCTCTTCTTTTTCTACTACTTCTTTCTTGAAGAATCGCCAGTGGATGGGCGACTATCTAGCCTTGGAACAGGAGAACCCTGCCTTCCACATCTACAAAGCGGCCGTAGCGCACCTGAAGAACACACACCACTTTAACGCGGTGCTCTTCTCCTCTTTTGTGACCAAAACGAACAAATTCAACAAGTGTGCAATGAGAGCACTGCTGGTCACCGATTATGAGATTTACAAAATGGACGTGCAAAAGTTCAAACCCATGAAGAGAGGGATGCCTATACAGGAGGTTAGTGTTCTGTTGTTTTCATGGAGTTGGTTGTTGTTGTTGATGTTGTTGTTGTTCTTCTTTCTCTTTTTTCGTTTTCTTCTTCTTCTTCTTCTTCTTCTTCTTCTTCTTCTCTTCTTTCTTATTCTTCTTCTTTCTATTTTTTTTTATTTTTCTTCCTCTTCTTTTTCTCTTTTTCTTTTCTTCCTGTTCTTTTTTTCTCTTTTTCTTTTCTTCCTCTTCTATCTCTTTTTCTTCTTTTTCTCTTTTCCTCTTTTTCTTTTTCTTACTCTTCTTTTTCTTGTTTTTTAGTTTTCTTCCTTTTTCTTTTTCTTTTTCTTTTTCTTCTTCTTCTCTTCTTCTTCTTCTTCTTTCTATTTTTTTCCTTTTCTTCCTCTTCTTTTTCTTGTTCTTCATCTTTTTTCTTTTTCTTCCTCTATTATCTCTTTTCTTCTTCTCTTTTTCTCTTTTTCTTTTCTTCCTTCTATCTCTTTTTTCTTCTTTTTTTTCTTTTTCTTTTTCTTCCTCTTCTTTTTCTCTTTTCCTCTTTTTCTTCCTCTTCTTCTTCTTTTTCTTTCTTTTCTTCTTTTCTTCCTCTTCTTTTTTTCTCTTTTCTCTCTTTTTCTTCTTCCTCTTCTTTTCTCTTTCTTGTTTTTAGTTTCTTCTTCCTCTTCTTCTTCTTTTTTCTTTTCTTCTTTTTCTTCCTCTTATTCCTCTTCCCTCTTCTTCTTTTCTCCTTATTCTTCTTCTTTCTCTTCCTTTCTTCCTCTTCTTTTCTCTTTCTCTTTCTCCTCTTTTTCTTTTTCTTCCTCTTCCTTTTTCTTCCTCTTTTCTCTTCCTCTCTTCTTTTTCTTTTCTTATTTTTAGTTTTCTTCCCTATTCTTCTTCTTCTTCTTCTTCTTCTTCCCATCTTCTTCTTTTCTCCTTATTCTTCTTTTTTCTCTTTCTTCTTTTTCTCCTTCTTCTTTTTTTCTTTCTTCCTCTTTCTTTTTCCTTTCTTCTTCTTCTTCTTCTTCTTCCTCTTCTTTCTCTTCCTCTTCTTTTTCTTCTTCTTCTTCTTTCACAATCGTCAGTGGATGGGCGACTATCTAGCATTGGAACAGGAGAACCCTGCCTTCCACATCTACAAAGCGGCCGTAGCGCACCTGAAGAACACACACCACTTTAACGCGGTGCTCTTCTCCTCTTTTGTGACCAAAACGAACAAATTCAACAAGTGTGCAATGAGAGCACTGCTGGTCACCGACTATGAGATTTACAAAATGGACGTGCAAAAGTTCAAACCGATGAAGAGAGGGATGCCTATACAGGAGGTCAGTTCTGTTGTTTTTGTTGTTGTAGTTGGTGTTCTTCTTCTTCTTCTTCATTTCTTCTTCCCTCTCCTTCTTCTTCCCTCTTCTTCTTCTTTCTTCTTATTCTTCTTCTTCTTTCTATTTTTCTTTTTTCTTCCTCTTCTTTTCTCATTCTTCTTTTCCTTTTCTTCCTCTGTTAGCTCTTTTCTTCTTCTTTTTTTCTCTTTTTTCTTTTTTCTTCCTCTTCTATCTCTTTTCTTCTTTTTTTCTCTTTTTCTTTTTCTTTTTCTTCCTCTTCTTTTCCTTTTTCTCTTTACCTCTTTTCTCTTTTCTTCCTCTTCTTTTCTTCCTGGTTTTTAGTTTTCTTCCTCTTCTTCTTTTTTTTCTTTCTTCCTCCCTCTTCTTCTTCTTTTTTGTTTCTCTTTTTTCGTTTTCTTCTTCTTCTTCTTCTCTTCCTTCTTATTCTTTCTTCTTCCCTCTTCTTCCTCTTCTTCCTCTTCTTCTTTTCTTCTTATTCTTCTTCTTCTTTTCTATTATTTCTTTTTTCTTTTCCTCCTCTTTTTGTTTTTCTTTTTTCCTCTTTTTTCTTTTCTTCCTCTTCTATTTCTTTCTTGTTTTTAGTTTTCTTCCTCTTCTTTTTTCGCTTTCTTTTCCTTCTTCTTCTTCTTTTTCTCCTTATTCTTCTTCTTTCTCTTTGTTTCTTTCTCTTCATCTTCTTTTTCTCCTTCTTTTTCTCTTTTCTTCTTCTTCTTCCTCTTCTATCTCTTTTCTTCTTTTTATCTTTTTCTTTTCTTCCTCTCTTCATTTCTTTCTCCCTCTTTTTCTTTCTTCCTCTTCTTTCTATTTTTTCTTTCTCTTCCTCTTCTTTTCTCCTTCTTCTTTTTCTTTTTCTTCTTTTCTTCCTCTTCTATCTCTTTTCTTCTTTTTTCTCTTCATTTTCTTCCTCTTTTTCCTCTTCTTTCTTTTTTCTTCCTCTTCTTTTCTCTTCTTCTTCTTTTGCTTCTTGAAAAACGAACAAATTCAACAAGTGTGCAATGAGCGCACTGCTGGTGACTGACTGTAAGATTTACAAAGTGGATGTGCAAAGTTCAAGCCCATGAGAGAGGGATGCCTATACGGGAGGTTGATGTTCTGTTGTTTTCATGGAGTTGGTTGTTTTTTGTTGTTGTTCTTCTTCTTCTTCTTCTTCTTCTTCTTCTTCTTCTTCTTCTTCTTCTTCTTATTCTTCTTCTTCTTCTTATTCCTCTTATTCTTTTCTTCTTATTCTTCTTCTTTCTATTCTTCTTTATCTTCCTCTTCTTTTCTCATTCTTTTTTCTCTTTTTCTTTTCTTCCTCTTCTATCTCTTTTTTTTTTTTCTCTTTTTTATCTTTTTCTACCTCTTCTTTTCTTTTTCTTTTCTTCCTCTTCTTCTTCTTTCTTGTTTTTAGTTTTCTTCCTCTTGTTCTTTTCTCCTTATTCTTCTTCTTTCCCTATTTTTCTTCCTCTTCCTCTTCTTTTTCTCCTTCTGCTTTTTTCTCTTTTCTTCTTTTTCTTCCTCTTGTATCTCTTTTTCTTCTGTTTTCTCTTTTTTTTCTTTTTCTTCCTCTTCTTTTTTTTTCTTCTTTTCTCTTTTTCTTTTCTTCCTCTTCTTTTTCTTCTTCTTTCTCTCTTTTCTAATTCTTCCTCTTCTCTTTCTTCTTCTTTTTCTCTTTTTCGTTTCTCCTCTTTTTTTCTCTTTTTCTTTCTTTTCTTCTTCTTCTCTTCTTTTCTTCTTTCTTGTTTTTAGTTTTCTTCCTTCTTCTTTTTCTTTTTCGTTTTCTTCTTCTTCTTCCCTCTTCTTCTTTTTCTCCTTATTCTTCTTTCTCTTTTTCTTTCTCCTCCTCTTCTTTCTCCTTCTTCTTTTTCTCTTTTTCTTTTTTTCTTTCTCTTCTATCTCTTTTCTCCTTTTTCTTTTTTTTTCCTCTTTTTCTTTTCTCTTTCCTCTTTTTCTTTTCTTCCTCTTCTTTTCTTCTTCTTCTTTTCTTGAAAACAGAACAAATTCAACAAGTGTGCAATAGGAGCACTGCTGGTGACTGACTATAAGTTACAAAATGGATGTGAAAAGTTCAAGCCCATGAAGAGAGGATGCCTATACAGGAGGTCAGTGTTCTGTTGTTTTCATGGGTTAGTTGTTTTGTTGTTGTTCTTCTTCTTCTTCTTCTTCTTCTTCTTCTTCTTCTTATTCTTATTCTTCTTCTTTTCTTCCCTCTTATTCTTTTTCTTCTTATTCTTCTTCTTTCCATTTTCTTTTCTTCCTCTTCTTTCTCAGTTCTTCTTTTCTCTTTTTTCTTTTTCTTCCTCTTCTATCTCTTTTCTTTTTTTCTCTTTTATCTTTTCTACCTCTTCTTTCTTTTTTCTTTCTTCCTCTTCTTCTTCTTTCTTGTTTTTTAGTTTTCTTCCTCTTGTTCTTTTCTCCTTTATTCTTCTTCTTTGTCTCTTTTTCTTTCTCTTCCTCTTCTTTTTCCTTCTTCTTTCTCTTTCTTCTTTTCTTCTCTTCTATCTCTTTTCCTTCTTTTTTCTCTTTTTTTCTAATTCTTCCTCTTCTTTTTTTCTTTTCTTTTCTCTTTTTTCTTTTTCTCCTCTCTTTTCTTTTTCTTCTTCTCTTTTCTAATTCCCTCTTTCTCTTTCTTCTTCTTTTTTCTCTTTTTTCTTTCTCTCTTTTTCTTTTTCTTCTTCTTCCTCTTCTTTTCTTCTTTCTTGTTTTTAGTTTTCTTCCTCTTCTTCTTTTTTTCTTTTTTTTCTTCTTCTTCTTCCCTCTTCTTCTTTCTCCTTCTTCTTTTTCTTTCTTTTCTTTCTCTTCTATCTCTTTTCTCTTTTTGTTTTCTTTCCTCTTTTTCTTTTTCTCTTTTCCTCTTTTCTTTTCTTCCTCTTCTTTTTCTTCTTCTTCTTTTCTTGAAAACGAACAAATTCAACAAGTGTGCAATGAAAGCACTGCTGGTCACCGACTATGAGATTTACAAAATGGACGTGCAAAAGTTCAAGCCCATGAAAAGAGGGATGCCTATTCAGGAGGTTAGTTCTGTTGTTTTCATTCAGTTGGTTGTTTTTCTTCTTCTCATTCTTCTCCTCCTTCACCTTCTTCTTCTTCTTCTTCTGCTCTTTCATCTTCTTCTTCTTCTTATTCTTCTCCTGTTCCTTCCTTATTCTTATTCTTTTCTTATTATTCTTCTTCTTTTTCTCTTTTTCCTTTTTCTTCCCTCTTCTTCTTATTCTTCTTCTTCTTTTTCATTCAGCTAGGAAAATGACAATCAGACAATATTAGGCATACCTCATCATTGATCGTTCATTTTCTTGTACGGTAATTTCAATATTATCAGACAGCTTATCATATCAGAGCATATTTGATTGTTCAATGGCATGCATATCAAATTGAAAGAAGGTTCTTTCGATCATGTAATTCTCCATGCATGCCATTAAATAATTGAGTGTTCTGAAATTATTAATGACTTGATGTTCAGAAAGTGTATAGTAATAATGTGGACATTGCATGCCCATCACTTTTGATTCAGTTAACTCGGACCGATCGCCGCCACATCACTTTCACGCCAATTCCCATAAGGGTTGCATTGGAATGAAAAGCAAATATGTTATGATAAATGATTCTAACTCATACACATTTATGTCCCTTGTCATAGTATTAGTTTTCATCATTTTAAGCTTCAAAACAATACCAAGGTGAATAGAGCTATTTTTATGTTAGAAATGTTATTTTCAGTCGATATTGCATTTCTCTTGCCGAAATAAGTTTGACAAATGAGTGAATAGGTTCCATGTTTTGCCTGTAATCCCACTTGTCAAAATACAAAAGTTGGCAAAAGAAATATGGCGGTGGCTTGAGGAAAAGATTGATCTTCACATACCTGTTATGGGTGCTTCACACAAATGGCCACGCCACGTTACTATACACTCTCCTAGTATAGATGTATTTCTGAACTTTGTTTTCTAAAATGTTATTAGGTGACAGGTCTCAGTGTGAGTCAGGAGCAAGAATCAGCCTGAGTGGTGGTTGCATTCCAACAGCTAGACATTGGCTGACATGACTGGTGACACTTGCCAAACAGATGACGAGCAGGAGGTTGGAGGGAGTTGGTGGGGTTGCCCTCTGCTCCAGATGCTCACTGAAGTAAGTGCTATTGTTTTCCATGTGGAGAAAGCTCAAGCATGTATGCCTCAAAATTTCATTATTCATATTTGCAACAAATTATGAGATGAAAATATGAGAGGGCTATATAAATATCAACATGAAACAGTTTTTTAATGAGGAGGAGGAGGAGGATGAGAGAGGAGGAGAGAGGATGGATCGAACAGGGTGGAGGAGGGAGGAAGAGGGAAGATTGGAGAAAGAAGAAGAGGAGGAGAAAAAAGTGAAGAAGAAGAAGGAGGAGGGAGGGAGAAATAGGAAAGAATTGAAGAAGAAGAAAAATTGTGGCAAATAAAAGGAGAAGAAGAAGAAGAGTAGGAGGAGAGAAGAAGAAAGAAGAAGTGAATGAAACAAAACAAATATGTATCTGTGACACTAAAATGAGTAAATTAATGACTCATATATTGCAAATCTCCTAATTATAGATTATTAAAATCGTGAATATAATACTACCAGTTATAAAGTGAATATGAGCACTGATGATGAAGTTTGACACTTTTAACTGCTCTAAGGTTGGCAGAACTTGTTCACAATCATTTTTCTCTTACAAAGATGTTTCCTAAATTTTAAAAGAGGCTGGAGCCTCGCTCGACTTTTTAAGAGATCTAATAAGATCTAATACATAATACCCTGTAATCTGTAAGTCAGGGAGGTGCATTGTATCTATCTTGCCATTTACTATCAAATTCAGAACCCATTTCTTGCAGATTACATGCTTTTTTACCTAACAGACTGAGTTTACTACCTCAAATTGAAACCATTTCTTTCAGGATTACAGGCTCAAGACATCATTAGCAACTGCTACAAGTAAGTTCAATACGTATGCTACCGTTGCTGCCAAAAGCCGCCATAAATCTGCGATATTAGAGTGTCTTCGGAAACCAGAACTGGCCGGTTTTAGGAAAGACACTTGCAAAAACGACATTGTCTACATGTTGCCTCCCTGGGTTTGCAATAGTACAGGCAGAAATCTCCATCTGATCACGGCTTGAAAAATAATCATTGTTTTCGAGAAAAAACCACGCCATCTTGTTCAAATGACGACTTGTATACGCCGCCATCTTGATGATGTCACAAACTGTTGTGAAGTCTATCCTTTCACTAATCTGCAGAAACATCTCTTAAGCCTGGTTTTCATTAGTAGATTTAGTGGTAGAGTTCCTGGGCATGTACCAACTATCTTGTGAACTCTCCTAATGAAAACGATTCATAGTAGAGTAGGTGATGGTAGAGTACTTGTTTTGGTAGAGTAGAGTGGGATAGCACCAGTGGAATAGTACTCTACCACTTGCCTCCCCACCACCGCTTCTCACTCTACTCTACCACCACTATCAAATGAAAACAGTCTCGAGCTAGTAGAGTAGAGACATTTAAGGTTATGTCTGTTTACTAGACAACACACTTTACCTACTATTCTCTGTGCAGTAGAAAACAGCTACTCGACCAAGAAGCGAGTAGAGTTGAGTATGCTAGTTACTATCCCACTAACTCTGCTAGTAGAAACCAGGCTTTATTCAGAGGTAGCCTTCTTTTAACACCAGAAAACAGCTGAACGTTAACGTTACTGAAATTTAACGTTAGTAAACGAGCGTACATCAATCAGCTGTTTTCTGACAATTTAAAAGAATCCTGCTATATCTTAAGTCTTGGCAACAATCCTCCATCACCCGAGAATTGATTGAAAAATAATTATTGCTTTCAAGAAAAACCACGCCATCTTGTTCAAATGACCGCCGCCATCTTGGATGATGTCACAAACTGTTGTGAAAGTCAATTATTTTACTGAAAGTCTATCAGTAAAAGGATAAAATTGAATTAATCATTGTTTTCTTTCGCTTGAATTGACTACTTAAGTGATCTGAAACATCATAGCTTTGATTTTAGAATGTACAGAGTGGTGCAAAAAGAACGGATGGATTTGAGTAGGATAGTATCAGTGGAGTGGAGCTGTCTGTGACTGCCGAGCGACACCATTTTGTAGGTTAAAGTATCCAGTTTTAGTAACAATGGCGCAATTGACCTTGCAAAATCGCGTATTATTGCAATATTTCAAATAGAATAAATCTGCCATCGCCGTTCAACGGAGCTTTAGTAGAGAGTTTTAAGTCGAGCTTATTGGCATGTGATTCTTCTTTACTTGAAATTAGTTGAAGTTTACTGTCGTAAATATCGTTACATTGACGATTTGAATACTGCAATACATGAATGAATTGCTGCTGTATCAAAAGTCATGGACCAATTTGAGGCTTTTAATGAACATTAACGCATTAAGGGCGCCATCTTTCCTATGTAATGTTTAAAAAATACTCAAGGGTTTTGGAATTTTTCATACAAATTCTCAAATTGGGTTATTTACTTAGTATTTTGGTGTAAGGAAGATAAATGTATGATTAAAATAAACTTTCTTATAACACTTTGAAAAATATCCGTTCTTTATGCGCCTCTCTGTATTATGATATTATGGATCAATATTTTTCAAAAAATATTTTTGGTTTGAGAACAGACATTTTTGCATTTGATTCAATGATTACCTAGCTTCAATTCCGACCGATTGTTCACTAGTATCTTACATCTTATTCTCAATATGGTTTATAGATTTTTTAGAGAGTTTTGAAGAATTTTTTGGTATTAGAATTGTACTTATGACAATAGAATTTCTGAGATTGTGATTGATATTATTCTTGATATAGTACTGTTATATGATGTGGTATTATGATATTATTCTTGATTTAGAACTGTTAGGCTAGGCGTACACCGGTTAGTCAAGACAAGACAAGACGAGATTAGTCACGTTTAGTCACAATACTTCACATAGTTGCTTATGAAGCAACACACACCGATTAGTCATTGCATCGGTGTGAGCTGCTTCATAAGCAACTATGTGAAGTACTGTGACTAAACGTGACTAATCTCGTCTTGTCTTGTCTTGACTAACCGGTGTACGCCTAGCCTTATTGTATCATTGAAATTATGTTATTGTGATAATTGTTATGGATGTAATTTTTGCATTGACAGAGATTGATGTTATTATGAAGAAATCATTTAAAAATATAAATAGATTGAAAATAAATAACTTAAAAATTAAAATGATACACACAAAAAATGAACAAAGTAAAGATATTGTGAAGTTTGGCCTTATTATAGACTTCAGATCATTAGAAAATCTATAATTGCAAAACAAAGCTAAAAAGTGCAATAAAAGATAAGATACATTTTTCAAATAAATAGAATAAAAATGAGTAGAATAGAAACCATGACAAGGTTTGACCTTCTAATTGAAGGTTATGAATCAATAAAAAACTAAAATGCAATAACAAATAATTGCAATGAAACTCTGTTGAATCTTGTAATTCAAATTTAATCGAAAAAAATCAATGAATTTCATAAATTATAACAGTTTATACTATTATATATGTTTTATACGTTTTTTCATTGTTGCAGTTTATTTAAGGACTTTTGAAAGTGAAACAAATGCAAATAGCAATTTTTGTAGAAAACA
The DNA here is from genome assembly GCA_017141395.1 of Laodelphax striatellus. Taxonomy (NCBI): domain Eukaryota; kingdom Metazoa; phylum Arthropoda; class Insecta; order Hemiptera; family Delphacidae; genus Laodelphax; species Laodelphax striatellus. The sequence continues at coordinate 4,813,092 of CM029543.1, read as the reverse complement.
GTCAAATTTATAAATTGCGGTTTAATAACTATGGATATTTTTAAACATTTTATATTTTAAAAAATTATTTAAATTAGCTTGTAATTAACTTAGTTGAAAATGTTGGTCAGTAATATAAATCACAAAGATATTAATTTCATGATATTATTTTAAACCCTCAATATAATTCATTGTATTTATGTACAATTTATTGATATAAATTAGTACAATTTATTTTTATTTGTAAATAATTTTTTATTGTTAATGTGATTCCTTGGCTTCAAATGTCATCACTGTATGAGTATTATGTCTTCATTAAAAAAAATTATTATTTTCTTGATTTATATACAGTAAAACCTGTCTTAGGCTAGGCGTACACCGGTTAGTCAAGACAAGACAAGACGAGATTACTCACGTTTAGTCACAGTACTTCACATAGTTGCTTATGAAGCAACACACACCGATCAGTCATAGCATCGGTGTGTGCTGCTTTATAAACAACTATGTGAATTACTGTGACTAAACGTGACCCATCTTGTCTTGTCTTGTCTTGACTAACCGGTGTACGCCTAGCCTAAGACAGAACTCGACCGCCCTAAAAAAAACTTCAGTTTTAGCAAGTTTCCGGCTAACAAAAGTACTTTTACCTTTATAAAAAATTCCTTGGGACTAGAAAAAACATTTCGTTTCAACAGGTTTCCGTCTTACACAGGGTCCGCTTTAGACAGGTTTTACTGTATTTTTTAATATATACATTTTTCATCAATGTGTCATATTTCTAAAAATTCTATTGAATACTTGTTTGGATCTAGTAGTATAATACTATATTGTTGGTTCTGGGCTCAAACTCAGGCTAGGCGTACACCGGTTAGTCAAGACAAGACAAGACGAGATTAGTCACGTTCAGTCACAGTAATTCACATAGTTGCTTATGAAGCAGCACACACTGATGCAATGACTAACCGGTGTGTGTTGCTTCATAAGCAACTATGTGAAGTACTGTGACTAAACGTGACTAATCTCGTCTTGTCTTGTCTTGACTAACCGGTGTACGCCTAGCCTCAGTAGTCAATTTATTAGATTTTAAACATATACGTTTCATCAGTATTGGGAAAAAACACTGAATATTATAAAAGGCTCAACAAATTTTAAAAGTATATTTAAATTGTAAAATCAATTAGTAAATACAGTTTTTTGCTTTTTTATATTGTTTGTGTCATAAAAATGTGATTATTTACTATAAAAGTCTAATATAATATCCCGAGGACCAAAAAACATTTTATAAGTATTTTTACATCTAGTCACAAATTGATGTTTCAAAATTATTCAATTATTGGAACAACGAATATTTTGATCAAATAAAAATCAGTACTTAATTTTGTTGATATTATTATATAATGATTGAATGTTTTTATTCTATAGCAAGCTTATAATAGTATCTCAATTTTTTGGTCAACACATCTACTCAATTATTATAGAAATTATATTAGGTTTATTAATTTTATTATCACCAGTGCCAGTGCCAATCTGAAAAAAAATTAGTATTTTGTATTTAATTACCAATTTGTCCATATTAGAAATGTGCGAAAATTCATATATTTGTATAGATTAGCAAAAATCGTTTACAGAAATTTACAATGAACCAATCAGAAACAATTTTAAAAACTTTTTCAACAAAATCAATGAAAAATGTGTGACCATCTTGGCATAGCAGGCACCAATTAAAAAATTTATTCATGTCGAGGGCACCTTTTATTTATTAGTGATTCTTCACTAAATGTTTTATTAATATTTGTTTTAAAGGATATTTTAATAGAGAAATATTCTGAAATTGTAATATATTCATTCATTTTTATGCACTTTCATATTACTCCATTGCTTTATATATTGTATTATAATATTATTTTAATTTTCGCTCTTCAATTATAGCTTTACAATATTCCATTTGTAAATATTACTGTTCTACTTTATCATGATTTGCAATTAATGATTATTTTTGTGATTAACTCTTAAATGTGCCTTAATATATAAATTATTTATTATCGAATGCTTAGCTTATAACATTTTTTTATGCAGTATTAAACGTGAAGGTATTGATAATGACATTATTAGAAGAATCAAAATTTGACAATATTATAATTTTAAATATTTATGTATAAGTGTTTTCAAGAGTATTATTCTATTATCAATATTTTGCATTGAACAAAATCAAATACGCTTAAAGTCAAAATTTAAAAAAATGGAAAAATTAAATTTACATGAAGTGTTTATATGATAATTGGTATCCCAAGCCTCTGAAACTATTTTTTATAAATTGGGATACAAAGAAATATCAGGAAAAATGCTTGTTTCTAGGATGAATATTTTGATAACTACTAAAATTGTATTCCATTTTTATTTGGTCATAACTTTATTTTTAATAGTCAATTGCACAATCCCAATTACCAACTTACCTATTTGATCCAGCCGCCTTCCTAAAAAAATTCTAACCTGACTATGAAACGAATTCTATCCAAAGTGTTGATGACAATATTTATAATAATAAAATCAATTTTCAATATATTATCAATGTTTTATGTTAACTTATATAATATTGTCTTATTTATGAATAATGTGATTGATATTATTTATATGCCTATAGTTTTATTAATAAATGTATAATTTTCACAAATTAATGTTCGTGTTTTATTTTCAAAAGTGGTTTGAAATTTTAAAAAATATTTATTTTCAAAAGTGCAGATAATCACTGAAGTATTGGTGAATTTATTATTTATTTAGCGTATGGTGGGGAGACCCGAAGGTTGTTCCACCTCGCCGTGTTTAACCTAATTCCACTTAGGCTAGGCGTACACCGGTTAGTCAAGACAAGACGAGATTAGTCACGTTCAGTCACAGTACTTCATATAGTTGCTTATGAAGCAACACACACCGATTAGTCATTGCATTGGAGTGTGCTGCTTCATAAGCAACTATGTTACTATACGTGACTAATCTCGTCTTGTCTTGACTAACCGGTGTACGCCTAGCCTTAGGCTGGATCGTCACTGGAAAAAAAGAAGATGGTTCTATTTAGGCTAGCTTGAAAGCAACTGATTCCCCTATAAGCAACAAGTGGAAAACATTTGATTTAGCGCTCGATAGGATAATTTTCCTTCTTTTCCAGTGACGCTCCAGCCGTTAATAATAAACCAACAATCAAAAATAGGACATCACTCTAAAGCTTGGAAATGGCTACACGTGTGTATAAACACATTATTTATATTCGTCAAGTTGGTTTTAGGGCCGGTTTCTCCAACGAAATTAACCATTGTAACGGTGGAGTTTTATAATAAATAATAATTGGAATGCTAAAATTAATAAATGTGATAACTTTGTTTATTACAATGTTATAATAATTTATTTGATAAGTAAAAGAATATAAATTTATTTTAATAAGTAATAGAATATAAATTTATTTAAATAAGTAGGCTTGTCATAGACGTAATAAGATAACAATAGATATGATAAATTATATAATTATTATTACTTTAATAATAGTAAAATAATAAATTCTTTTATTAATAAAAAGAATTATAAAACAAAAATATATTTGTTTGGATTTTTAAATAATTAAGTTACCCTCTTGGGTTTTAAAATAAAAATAAAACTTTTAATGGGGATTATTTCGCTTGCTGCGATAATAAAGAATATTGTGGTGTTTTTAAGATTAAAAAGTAATGTCCTACCTTTTGAAGGTATGATGCTCAGTTTGGCTTGTCCACGAAATAACGCTATCACTGGCCTCACACCTACTTTACCCCAAATCTGCGTGAGTTACTCAGTCTATCGATAGGATTGAATTCTAAGTACAAGAATTTAAAACTGCCCGTACTGGAAACAGTTCCTGTATCTTAGAAAACCCAATTCTTCTTTTCAGACTGACTATCCCACACAGATGGTACACTTGTACGCAAAAATCTAAAAAGGAGAATGGCCTCGATTCAAAATTAAAGCATCTATTTATGTGAGGACCAGCACCTTGAACGTGATATTTCGCGGCCAAACTCAACTTTATTATTGTTGTTGAATGCATTAGATACAGAACTAACAACAAGTGCTCTCCATCAATGCACTCACGTGCAATCAAGGTTTATTGATTCAAACAACCAGTCAGTTTCTCTTTCACTTTGTGCTATGAACGATGTTTTAATAAACAAAAATAATACTCAATAATCATGACTGTATTTGAAGCTGGAATTCAAATATTTCCGCATCTCAAGAATATTAGAAAACTATAGTTTTCTTATTTATGACATATCACCCACCCAACTGGGAGACTGGACCCTCAGTCGTGACCCAGGGTGAATGACTGTCGTTTAAAAAAAAATTAATAAAATTTACACACTTTAGTAATTGAAAAAAAAGAAAAAAAAATGAAATCTGACTGATTACTTAAAACCAAATCCCAATGAATGATACACAACAACACTCAACCTCCAATAGGTTTATACACCACCACGTGCTAATCAATAATGAGCTGAAGGCTATATTTCAACATTATAATGATGACAGATTAATATTTCTGCACCAGTAAACAAAAAGTGGCACGCATCAAAGTGACCTCATTAAAGAAATTACAAACATTTTACAGCAGAAATCGTTAACACTGGTGTTCTTATCCTCAAAACAATAAATGTTATTACACTTAAACAAAAATATATTTATCAATGAACTTTACATGAAGATAATATTTACATTTAGTTCACTTGTAAGAATACATCTCTCTAATGAACATAGAAAACAAAATGAAAACAAACAATTACTACTCATTTGATAATTGTGATAACAATAGTCTAATAATTGTGATTTACAATAAGATAAACAATAAGTGATACAATAATGATAAACAAAACAATTTATAACATTGAGAGAGAAAAATTAAGATTTTAATTGAATACGAACTATCGATCTACTATCTGAATAGTTGGCTTCTCTGCCCTAAGTGTTGATAACTTTAAAATATACAATTTTATTGCTAAATAAACACACAAAATAGATAATATGCTCAACCAACCAAAAACGATATGGAATACAAAACTTGTTGAATTAACAATGCTACCCCAATCATTGGGTAACTCTATTTTTCAAAAATATTCGAAGATATTCTATCATGTATCATCAAATCAGGTAGTTGTACTTCTATCTCATCTTTGAGAATTTCACTAATATTAGAAAATTTCGGATTCAAATGTGGCTTTAAGACATCTCTCTTCAATGAATTAACTTTCACCCAATTCAAAGGTAAAAAATGTTGAATATTTAAACTACTAGAGGTTTGAGAATGACAAGGGAAGGTTTTTCTAACTAACTCACGTTGTCTCTCCAGGATAGCACAATCGCACGGTAGCTCCACGTACGATGCTCCTGGATGACTCCGCAGTTGATGACTCGACCCCTCCTCGCATTCTACCGTTGAGTTTTCTTGAATATTGGATATGATGAATTCCGTTGGCGAATATTCAACGATCTCCATCCTGTCTCCCGCTGGGATGCAATCCAATTTACACAGCTTGTGAATATCTTGATGTTGATTCTTCTGAATTTATAACTTCACGTTGTCTGTTAACTTGGTGTAGGCTTCGTGAAATTGTTGTGAAAAATTCCCTGCAAACAGCTTCAAGTTTCTGGAAATCTTGATTAAATCCTTATGATCGTCTGAGACTAATCCTTGGAAAGCATTTAGATGATCAGTCACCTTCTGTTCATTGAACTCCAATTTGTGAAGCTCACCGTCGGTCGCCACTGAACAGCAGAAGTGAAAGAAGTCGCCCAACGCTTCGATCGCTCGAGTTTTCCGGGTGGTCGGAGGTCCCATATAAAGTGAAGATTCCATTGCCTGATGACCACTCATCAGTATTGAATTTAGAGTTGTACAGCATTTGTACAGCATCCGCCATATTACAATCTGCTTGGTGACATGTTGGCCAGAACACAGATTCAGCCTGTAGAACGTCCTGCTGTGTTTCCGGAAATCCTGCCTCATATGTCAATGGAACTGATGACTCGTACGCCACTCCGTGTTCTAACTGTTTGAAGAATACTCCGCGAAGATCTTAACTGCATGTGTGTGCGTTGTGAAGCAGCATAAGGAAGGTTAATAAAGGGAAATTCATGATTGAATTTTAAAAATAAAAATAATAATTGGAAAGGAAACCTCTGTACAATAATAAAACTCTACTTTTAGTATAACCACTTGAATCCTTGAATTTAAATTTATAAAAAATCGTTAAATTATACAATAATAAAAGGATCTAATAGAAATTAAAATACAAAAATAATCATGTACATTAATGATATAATAATAAAACTCTACTTTTGGTTGGTTGGATATTATTAAAAAAAACTATCTATAATTAAGGACAATTTAATCGCACAGTTTATACTGGATCAATATCTGAAATCAGAACAATTATTAATCATACTATAGTTATAGAACAACATATATTTCATACAATCTATGTCAATTTATTCAATCAAAGACTCTTGATGTTAGTTATACTATCATCTTTATAATGACAGCAATATAACAGAATGAATATAAACTTTTTCTTTACTTTACTTTCCTTTAATTTACAGTTTCTTTACTTTACTTTTAAATCGTCACAATGATTCATAATATGCTGTACATATTTTATTATCTCTCCATAATGAAATAATTCTGTTTCTCTCTTTTTATTAAACTTTAAATAATAATCTTTGCCGTGAAAACCTTCATAATAATTTAAACTAACGACAAAGATAGCTGAACTTTCGCAAGTATGCCACACTTGTAATCCACTAACTGAATTGTTCTACGAAAAATCACTAACAATTATTCTGTGATGAATATTTTTTTTAAAATTCGCGCCGCTAATATCGTGCGCTAATAGAAAACTTCTGTCCTCATTGACAGATCGACTCAACATAAAAGCTTTATTATTCAATTAGCTGTTGAAAATACGACTCATATATAACTAGAACAGATGAACCATGTTCAAACCTATAATAATTACTGAAAATATTCTTATTACATTCAATAGGAATGCTACAATAACGATTCAAATAGCAAAAATCCTGTCTTCGAAGAATTGATTTAACAAATAACGTTCATTATCTAATCATGACATGAATATACTTCGCATTTTATCATGAAAACTGCTAACCATTGTATAATTCTACCATAATTACTGAGAATATTTTCATAAACTTTATTGAACTCACTAATATAAGAGTATAAACTCAAAATCTGTCTTCAGAAAAGTAATTTTTCATCGTAACCATTATTATTAAATCATGAAATAAATAAAACATTCATATTATTGTTAAACCTGGTTAACAATACATAGATCATAAATTACAATTGATAATATTTTCATAAAATTCATCAATAACTCTAATATAACTGTTAAAACTTCAACATTCAATTCTCAGAAGGTCAAATTTGCCTTTTAACCATAATTATTAAACCATTGAAATATGATATCATTTACAATATCATCAAAATGATTAACAGTATCTTCAACTTTACTATTTGCTGAAAATATTACTAAAAATTATTTAGAAATCTCAGTATAGAAGCATGAACTCTAGAATCCTATATTTGCTTGGTCAATGTGATATTATTACCGTATTATTTAACCATTGAATAATAATATCATTCATTTTATCATTAGAAATGTTTAACATGATGTGGATCTACAATAACTACTGAGAATATTGCTGAAAAATTTAGTAGGAACCTTAATATAAAGGTTTAAAATCTAAAAATGCCGTTTCGTCAACTGTCAAAGTACACTTATAATCCGTTTTATTTCATAAATGAGTAATGAAATCCTTTTATATTATCTGTGGAACAGGCTAATACCATATGGATCTTCCATAATTAATGAAAATATTCTATATAATATTCACTGAAAACCCTAAAATAAGGATATAAAGCCTAAAATCCTATCCACAAACGGTACATGTACCAATATAATTCTTAATATTTAACCATGGATTAATAGAATCTTTTATATTCTCAGTACAAATGATTAACAATATATGTTTCTATAATAATTAATGAAAATATTTCGAAAAAATTAATTAGGAACCTTAATATAAAGTTATAAAGTCTAAGAAGGTCGAAATTTTTAAAAGCTGATAACTCAAAACCCTTTTCCCTAAACTAACTTTTGATTGCAAAAGGTTAAACAACTTTATCCTGTCAACATAAATACCCGAAAAAAAAAATTTCGAATATCTGAACTTTTACTCATTACGAGAAATTTTTCGTAGTTTAGCCGATAGCGCGGCGAACAATATACTTGTCTACTACGCTATGAACGAAAATCTCAATATTCCAAGCGCTGAACGATTTTATGACAATCGCGCTCTTATAACTTGAATTGTGACTGTCCCTTTCGGTGAATTTTAGTGAATTTCAAAATCATACCCAATTACATGAACACAAATCGAAATATCAAAAAAAAATTATTAAAAAAATAAAAAAAAAATTCTGTTGGTGACCTTATGATTTCTCACTACTTTAATTCCAAGATATCGCAGAAACCTCTGCCCTAATCACAATTTTTTACTGAACAAAGTTGATCAGTCCCATCCTGACAAATACAAATACTCAAAACAAATTTCAAAATTCACAAAATTTACTCTCACTAACAAAAGTTTTCCTGGTTCTCGCTGAAAATCTACACTTCTTAGAGTAGCTATATGGAATTCTACCGTTTGTAACCGCTAAGCGAGTTTTAACAACTCTCGCTTGAACATTTTTGAATTACAACTGTTCACGTCGGTGAATTTCATTGATTTTTTAAAATGTGCTCTAATACATAAAAACAAATCGAAATGTCTAAATTTAAAAACAGAAACCCTGATAGAAAAAAATTTTCAAAATTTTTAAAAACATTAATCTCGAAACCCTGTGACCCAATCAAAAAGTTATACTAAAACAAAATCGATTGGTATTAACCTTATAAACACAATAAATGCCCAGAAAGGTACTTTAATTACTTTTTCTGAGAATCATTTTCCTGAAATGACGAAAATTTTTAGTTTGAGTTGAGCTACTGGTGAACCTGTAGTACGCTCAGCCGAATTAATCGCTAAACGAGTTTTAAACACTTGCGCTTGAAAAACTTGAATTCTAACCGTACCCTTCGGTAGATTTTATTGATTTTTGAAATTATACTCAATGATATGAAAACATAACGAATACTCGAGAAAAAAAATCAAAATCACTAACTGAACCAATTTTTAAAAATTTTAGTGTCCATTATCTTAAAACCTATAATCCTAATAAAAATTATATACTGAACAATAATGATTCGTCTGGTTCTTATAAATATAATTCCGCAATTTTTATTTATTTATTTATATATATAATAATAATAAAATAGAACTTAAGATATAATTCAAAATAATCACATTCATTGAACTCCAATAACCACTATCCATTATCAATTAATAATAGCATTATAATTTAATTACGGTACATAAAATATATTCATATATAATATTAAATATAAATGAATAAAAATATTAATTCAATACTAAAAATCTTTTCTTTCATTGAAAAGCTTCAAACGGCGCTTCAAGCTCGTGATCTATTCGCTAACCTTGTAATTTTCTCATTTGTAAACTGAGTTGTTTTCATTTCCTGACTATCACAATAATTTAATTGGGTCATCTCCAAAACACTTGTGCTATTAGATTGCAATAATTTATTTGAAAACTCAGCTTGCCGCTGTATTATTGAATTCACTCCAAAAACAATTCCATCAGGCCTACTAGTTTCATTAATAACATGAATTGGAATGTTCTGTCTAGCATTTCGTACTTTCAAAACTGAGTCAGCGATTTTACTTTCAACACAATTTGCTGATTTACAATTTATTTCACCTAAATTAATATCATTATTAGATTCTCGCCTATTCATTATTGAACACTGCTCATCTCTAATGGAAGATTTTTCTTTCCTATCAATAAAATCATTTTTATTGCTTTTAGCATTTTCTGGAAACGTTTTACCATTGAAATAACACCGTTTAATTTCATGACCTCTCTTGTCACATAAGGCACACTTTTTAGAATTCCTACGTTTATTATAACTTGAGTTATAGAAACAATCTCGAGTGTAATGATTATTCCTACCGCAAATTTTGCAATGTTTTCTATTTGCTTGCCTCCTAACATTAGCCTTACTATGCATAATTACAACTTGTGAAAAATCATTATTAATGTCATTACAAAACTCATTTTCATCAATACAATTCTGATTCTCCAATAAATGATCTATCTTTCGTTCCAAATCTAATAATGTTTGATTCTGCTTCAAATCCTCTTTGACTTGAGAAAAACTACACTGATTATTTAACAAATAACGAGATAATTCAAATTTCTCTAAATTATTAATCAATTTCTCAATGGTGCTATTCTCTAACATGACAATTCTTTCTAATATTTCCGAGGACAGTCCTTTCAAAATGAATTTGATTATTCTTTTCTCATGCATATTTGAATCTAACTTGTTACATAGGAATAAAACTCTTACTACAAAGTTCTTAGCATCTTCTTGAGGTTGCATTCTACAGTTATTCAATTCAAATTCGAGTTTATCGATTTTCAAGGGAGATCGAAAATATTTTAATAATTTTTCCTTCACTGTTGAAAATTTCAAATTATTTTTATCCTTCAATTCATTACTAATCACTTCAAAATACTTTCTAGCACAACCTTCCAAATAGAAGTATAAATATATTAAGCTATCGTTTTCATCCCAGCCATTTGCTGAAGAAACTCGTTCAAAATAATCAAAGAAATCTTCTATGTCTTCTTCTCTATCATTTGAGAAAGATTTTGGTGTCAATAAGGGCCTAAGTTTATCCATTTTCCTTTAATTTTTGCTTTTACAAATCTCAAATAAAATCCTTCAATAATTCAATCAATTTTAAAAGACATCCTATTCAGTTTTTACACAATAGTTCACAGATAACATTCTATCAAAATGATTTGAAAAATTCTTAAATTCGATGCAGTTTTCACTAACTGATGTTTTTAGGGTCATTTGGGAACTCCTATCTGCCATATTGGTTATTAGTTATTCACCACAAAATTCTTTTTAAGGCTACCGGGAAAGTCCAAATTTTAGAGCTGGATTAAAAACCCTTTAAGCCTCCACCAAATATGTAACGGTGGGGTTTTAATAATAAATAATAATTCGAATGCTAAAATTAATAAATGTGATAGTTTTATTTATTACAATGTTATAATAATTTATTTGATAAGTAAAAGAATATAAATTTATTTTAATAAGTAATAGAATATAAATTTATTTAAATAAGTAGGCTTGTCATAGACGTAATAAGATAACAATAGATATGATAAATTATATAATTATTATTACTTTAATAATAGTAAAATAATAAATTCTTTTATTAATAAAAAGAATTATAAAACAAAAATATATTTGTTTGGATTTTTAAATAATTAAGTTACCCTCTTGGGTTTTAAAATAAAAATAAAAACTTTTAATGGGGGATTATTTCGCTTGCTGCGATAATAAAGAATATTGTGGTGTTTTACTATAAAGAAAAATGTCTTACCTTTTGAAGGTATGATGCTCAGTTTGGCTTGTCCACGAAATAACGCTATCACTGGCCTCACACCTACTTTACCCCAAATCTGCGTGAGTTACTCAGTCTATCGATAGGATTGAATTCCCCAAGTACAAGAATTTAAAACTGCCCGTACTGAAACAGTTCCTGTATCTTAGAAAACCCAATTCTTCTTTTCAGACTGACTATCCCACACAGATGGTACACTTGTACCGCAAAAATCTAAAAAGGGAGAATGGCCTCGATTCAAAATTAAAGCATCTATTTATGTGAGGACCAGCACCTTGAACGTGATATTTCGCGGAAACCAAACTCAGCTTTGTTATTGTTGTTGAATGCATTAGATACAGAACTAACAACAAGTGCGCTCTCCATCCAATGCACTCACGTGCAATCAAGGTTTATTGATTCAAACAACCAGTCAGTTTCTCTTTCACTTTGTGCTATGAACGATGTTTTAATAAACAAAAATAATACTCAATAATCATGACTGTATTTGAAGCTGGAATTCAAATATTTCCGCATCTCAAGAATATTAGAAAACTATAGTTTTCTTATTTATGACACCATGTTTTATTGTTTACATTAATATTATTCTTTTTTTTTCTTGAAAATTGGGGGCTCCACCACTTGTGAAAAATATCACAAATGAATAAATATCACAGATGGTAGAGCAAAATATTGGATTTAAACAAAAGTTTAATTTGTTTTTAATACATTTCATGGTCAACTGATTTATAAATTTGACAACAGATGTAGGCGAGAAACAAGGTTTCTCGATTAACAAGATTTTCAAGGTTAACAATATTTGTTAAATTTAACAAATTATTAAATTTAAGTCTTGAACAAAATAAAATGAAGTGATAATTTCCAACTTTATTTGAAAAGAAAAAATAATTAAAGGAACAAACAGATAATTAAATTAATTGGTTCTTTTTTCAAGTTTCAAGTTTTTATATTTTGTTTTCAAATTAGTTAAATCTTTTCTAAAAATGAGGATTTTCTTTTTAATCTTAAATTTTGTTTTTCTATCTGAAAATATATTGAAACATTGTCTAGTTTTCCTGAAATAAAAGTTATTAAGAATTAATTAGAATAATTTATATTAATAGAAACATTTCTCTACGATACCACATCCTTGGTCAGCTTCGGCTGGATGGAAATACCGGAGGGAAGGTCCAAGTCCTGGCCAGTCAGAGTCTTCAGGAGGCACACAAACGACTGAGCGAAAAATTTTGAAAGATGGAAAAATCTACTGTGAAAAAATGCTGGCTGGTGGGGAGACTGGAGTGGAAAGCTCCACCACTCTCAGCGTCTTTTCACCCAGTCAGCATAAATAGGCTTCCTGGTGATCTGGCTTTCTTTAGCCATTATTGAAAGTATTGAAAGAAATTTTGGAAATATTTTAATTTTTGGGAATTATTTTAATTCAAAATTATTTTAATTTTGAATTATTTTAATTATTTATAAATGCTTGGGAGACTGACAAAACTCATGGTATATGACAACCTATTACGTCAGTACTAATTAGTACCTAAATTCGAAACCTAAAACCTTGATGTAATTGCCAGCTATTTCTAATAAGTGGCATGTCTCCCCGGCTATATTTGAATCCAATCACACAAATATTTAGTACCGTAAACCGGGGCGAAGTTGATCAAAAATATACGGTTTTTTGTGATAAATTTGCTTTGGAAGCCCTAATAAAATTCTAAAAAAAAAATAGGATTGATTCTATCAGTCTTGTCCTTATTATTACAGTTTGAACATAATTTTTAACATTTTAAACAATCCTTATTTTTTGTTGAAGACTGATCGACTTCACCCCATATAGTGGGGCGAAGTTGATCAGCCATATAATACAGTGTAAAATCGACTTCACTCCACACATGAGGTGATTTCGATCAATTATTATCAATTTCATTTTTCTTTGGAATTTTTCCCAGCATCCATAGGGGGATTAATTGTAATTTTATTGTCTGGCAACTGACAAAAGAGCCTATAATATGAAAATAATGCTTTTTTATATGCGTTTTTCGGTTTTTCGATATCTCAAAACTATTGGAGCTATCCTCTTGAATTTCAGCTCAAACGAGTCCTCATCTTAATCTACATTAAATGACACCAATTTTAAGTCTTCTTATCATTTAGCAACTGCAAAAAAAATTAAAAATATGTGGCTTTTTGCATCTTTGACGATTTTTTACTGGACAACGGTGCATTTGCGGACCATGGTTCATCAGATGTTCCTATCCTAACTTTTTCTGAAGAATCATTTGCGTTATTTATATTCCGTTATCTCGAAGTTGCAAATTTTTCTAGTACAGAGCGTGCCATCCAAATTGGCCTTTCACTGGAGCATGCGCGTTGATCGCTTTCTCCCACTACAGTGCCTGCTGACTCGCGGTACAGTAAATTTCAATAGTTCATTCGGCTGGCAAACTCAGCTTTATAAAAATTCATATTCGCAGCTTCCCAGCAGGTTACAGTATGATTTATTTGCCACTGATGTTATCTTTCATGAAATTTTGGGTGTCCCTTAGCGGCTGGAGGAAGCGTGGTGATTATCATCTCTCAATGACCATATGGCACGCTCTGTACAGTTTGCTGCATTTTGTCATTTTTAAAGACAACGCTCTGCTTTCAAACCTGTGAGAGAGGCAGCGGGAGCGGTAGTAGCGCTATCTCTTGGCAAAACTGAGTACTACTACGGCAACAACAAAGTAGAGGCAATTTCAAACGTATGGTGCATTTTTTTATAATTTCAACTTTTACAGCTTTTCAATCACGTTTCAACGTCGAAAAAAGTTCAATTCCTATAGAAACCAAGCTGATGAATCGAATAAGACAGGTTTCAAGCACCTACGTGCAATAGTTTTTCAGTAAAATCAATTTAAACACAAAAAACTGATGCGTTTTTAGGTTTTTTGAGGATAACTTGAAAACTCTCACAGTTACATTCTTGAAACAATTTTTATACGATTCTTCAGAGAATTTAACGTGATATAAGTCCATTTTGCATTGTTAAATACCTCAAATAACTTTATAAAAAAATAAAAACCTTATCATTTTTTGCATTTTTGACAGCCTGTAACTCAATAACGAAGGGTTTCCGGGTATGGGTTTGAGTTGGAGAATCGAATGAAGATGGTTCAAAATATGTAAGTATGCCAGTTTTCGCACACTAGATGAATATTCGCGGAAAATCATGCTTTTTTATATGCGTTTTTCGGTTTTTTGATGATATCTCAAAAACTATTGGAGCTATCCTCTTGAATTTCAGCTCAAACGATTCCTCATCTTAATCTACATGGAATGACACCAATTTTAAGTCATCTCATTATTTAGCAACTTCAGAAAAAAATAAAAAAGATGTGGTTTTTTGCATCTTTGACGATTTTTTACTCGATAACGGTGCATTTGCGGACCATGGTTCATCAGATGTTCCTATCCTAACTTTTTCTGAAGAATCATTTGCGTTATTTGTATTTCGTTATCTCGTACTTGCATATTTTTCTGGTACAGTTCGCTGCATTTTGTCATTCTTAAGGAAATATATCGCAAGGAAGAAGCATCGACTATCGATCATTCTGTTAGTCGACAGACATCGATTGTGAAGTTATCGATATATTACGAATTCGAAGACTTCGTAGGAGTTTATGATTTTGCTGCTAGATGGCAGAGGCTGTCCTTCTTATGAGTGAATGGTTTCCCGCTGCTGGGAACTGTTTCAATTTACGTTTTAATTCTCATTTTTGTATTTCAAAGTAATTAGAATTAGAAAAATATTGTTCCTCAAACAATATTGTAGATTATGAATTATGAAAATTACTTTGAAACTTATCAGGGTCATTTCCTCACGGTTAATAAATTTCCATGATTATTGACCGAGCAAAGTTATGTCCACGTTTCAACTCCAATGAATTTTCTCTTGTTTGTCTCAATTCATTCCATCCAATAAAGTATAGCAGGATCCTTTTAACTTCTCGCAGATCATTGAAAAGATCTTTTAAAAAGTTATTCTTTGAAAGGTCTTTAAGACTTTTAAGCCTTTTGATAATTGTGTCAAAATCACTGTTTACTTTTTACCAAACAGCTGTTTTCTGACAAGTTAAAAGGATCCTGCTATAGCTTGAACGGAGCAGCTGATTTGGTAAGGTTTGGCAAGGTGTGTGCACTCAAAGGTGCATTCTCATAGACACATTCTTTCACAAACGCTTGATTTTCTTTTTCCAGTCATCTCATACTTTTTGTATATTTCAAATTAAAACACAATGAAAACTAGGAAAAAATATATATAACTATGAAGGATATAATTCTCTTTGAACTTTATTTACTAAAATTACAATAATATCCCCCTATGGATGCTGGAAAAAATTCCAAAGAAAAATGAAATTGATAATTGATCGAAATCACCTCAAGTGTGGAGTGATGTCGATTTTACACTTGAATTATACAGGGTGTTTCAGTCTGTATAAGTCTGCTATAGCAATGCAACAGTCTCCATCTGCTTTGCATGTTATTTTTAGGCAATTTTAGATCATTTTGTGTGAATTTTAAAGACATTAAAAAGGAGTGCAAGTAACCTCCAGTGGTCACCTATCACTAAAGCTGCCATATCTCAGTCAATATTGGTCCAATTTAAACAAATAATGTCTCAATCGATTATTCCTGTGAAATTTTCGTAGTATCAATGGTTTCCGAGTTATTCAAGAAATAATATTTCAAATGGCCGCCATTTTGTTTTTTGGATTTGAAAAATTGTCATAATGTTTTTGTAGCTTTGTCCCGTTATCATAAATGTTGGTGCAAAGTTTCAATTCCATATGTTTCACTATTATTGAGATAAAAAATAATAAGTGAAAAAACAAAATGGCAGCTGTGTGAGTAACTAAGGACTTCTGGACAATTTAAATATGATATTTAGATATGGTTTTTACCCAGGAACAATGCCCTAGAGTATTGGTAGGGAGTTCTGAAACACCCTGTATGGCTGATCAACTTCGCCCCACTATATGGAGTGAAGTCGATCAGTCTTCAAAAAAAAAAACAAGGATTGTTTAAAATGTTAAAAATTATGTTCAATCTGTAATAATAAGGACAAGGCTGATAGAATCAATCATATTCTTTTTAGAATTTTATTAGGGCTTCTAAAGCAAATTTATCACAAAAAACCGTAATTTTTTATCAACTTCGCCCCGGTTTACGGTACCTACCTACTGATTTGAATTACTGCAATGCCAAGGTTATTAGAGGGAAGGTAGAACCATCGCTGGTGTAAGGCGCAAAGTGGAGGGGGAAGTCTGATTTCTTGATTCACGTTACGTCACACTCGCGGTCCGCCAATTATCAGTCAATTATCAACAGCTGATATTATCAAAATGACGTCAGCCGAATCAGTCCCCCCACTCAAACAGCTTCTGATTTCAAAAAGCATTAGGGATGGTTCAACCTTCTATCTAAGGCTAGGCGTACACCGGTTAGTCAAGACAAGACAAGACGAGATTAGTCACGTTTAGTCACAGTAATTCACATGGTTGCTTATGAAGCAGCACACACCGATGCAATGACTAATTGGTGTGTGTTGCTTCATAAGCAACTATGTGAAGTAGTGTGACTAAACGTGACTAATCACGTCTTGTCTTGTCTTGACTAACCGGTGTACGCCTAGCCTTAGGGATGGTTCAACCTTCCCTCGATTTGCAATGAAACCAGGTTATAAGCTACGGAAATAGAAAAAAATCATAACTCCATCTAAATATTCCTTTAATGAAAGAGGCTCAATTCAAGATACTACCACTTACAAACAACTGTTATACAAACATAGAAATTTCCCTGTTTACAACAAAATGGACATGAATTTGATCAAAATAATTTTTATCTTCTATATCATGGATGGTTTGTTAAATCGTGATGAATAGGTTGCGCTATAGAGTGTATAGTAACAGTGTGGCCATTTGTGTGAAGCTCTCCATAACAGTATGTGGAGATCATTTTTTCTCTCGCCTCCATACTTTTGCCAAATTTTTGAATTTTGATGTGGGATTACAGGCAAACATTGACTCATTTTTCAAACTTATTTCAAGAGAAATAGTCATTGAAAATAACTTTTCTAACATTAAAAATTGTCTCTCTACTCTTGGTATTGTGTTAAAAGCTTAAAATGATGTAAACTAAGGCTAGGCGTACACCGGTTAGTCAAGACAAGACAAGACGAGATTAGTAACGTTTAGTCACAGTACTTCACATAGTTGCTTATGAAGCAACACACACCGATTAGTCATTGCATCAGTGTGTGTTGCTTCATAAGCAACTATGTGAATTATTGTGACTAAACGTGACTAATCTCGTCTTGTCTTGACTAACCGGTGTACGCCTAGCCTTACACTGGAACAGGCAAATATTGTAGGTCTAGAAGTGAATCACTCAACATAAAATATGATTTGCGTTTCATTTCAATGCTAATCTCAAGGGGAATTGGCAAAAGTATGGTGGATTTACCCGAGCTAACCAATCAAAAGTGTGACATAATGTCCACACTATTACTATATATATACTCTCTGTAACTCAAGATATTCCTCAATAACTGTATAGCAGGTTTCTTTTAACTTGTCAGAAAACAGCTGATTTAACGTTAGTGTACGAGCGTTCATAAATCAGCTGTTTTCTGACAATTTAAAAGAATCCTGCTTTACATCTACAATAATTTTAGGTCAAACAGAATTTTTGACAAGGAAAATAATTTATACGAATAAATTTTACAACAATGATCACATTTACTATGTACTTCAATGGACGTTTTATGAACGGACAGAATGGTTAAATATGAAAAACATAATTTATACAATACTGTAGAAACAGATTCATCTAATTTGACACTTGGCATTAGATATAGCAGAATCCTTTCAACTTGTCAGAAAACATTTCGACGAGCAATATCACAATACTTAACCTACAAATGCTGAATCTCGCAGATTATTGAAAAGGTCTTTTAAAAAGTTATTCTTTGAAAGGTCTTCTTTAAAAAGGTCTTTTAAAGACTTTAAAGGTCTTTAAGACTTTTGATTATTGTGTCGAAATCACTGTTTAATTATTACCGAAACAGCTGATTTCTGACAAGTTAAAAGGATCGTGCTATAGATTATTTTTTGGCCTAGATATTATTTCTTAGCCATCGTACTCTATGGTAGCAACGTCAGGAAATTATTATCTCTCTATCTATCTATCGCCAAGCATCAAATTAAATGAATCTGATTATAGTTATCATTGAATGAATCATGTAAATGATCAAAATATAATATTTATATTCTCATATAATGAAAATGTTTGGACTGAATGACACATTCTGAACTTCAATTGAATTATACTTCTATGAATTTCAACATTATTATTTTTACAGAATAATTAATAAGCATCTATGAAATAACCCAATGACAGATTCAGGCTAGGCGTACACCGGTCAGTCAAGACAAGAAAAGATAAGACGAGATTAGTCACGTTTAGTCACAGTAATTCACATAGTTGCTTATGAAGCAGCACACACTGATGCAATGAATAATCGGCGTGTGTATCTTCATAAGCAACTATGTGAAGTACTGTGACTAAACGTGACTAATCTCGTCTTGTCTTGTCTTGACTAACCGGTGTACGCCTAGCCTTGAGGTAAATTCATTGGATAGAATTTTAAAAATTGAAAAATTTGATCGTCAACTGGCTAAATACAGTAATCATATTCAAATTTGGATTAATAAACACAAAATTTTATCAAATAAACTGTTCTAATGATATCACACTATATCAACTATAAACTGTTATCAAATTATTATTTATATATTTTTAAGATAGGAAGACTAATAATTTCAATACTGATTATAAGAAAACACACAATGATGTCTACCAAAATTTAGACTAATTCAAGTAATAAATGTTATTGTTCACATCAAGTTTACTAATGACTAAGGCCCAATTCCACCAAAACGCGAAAACTTAGGCTAGGCGTACACCGGTTAGTCAAGACAAGACAAGACGACATTAGTCACGTTTAGTCACAGTACTTCACATAGTTGCTTATGAAGCAACACACACTGATTGGTCATTGCATCGGTGTGTGCTGCTTCATCTATGTAAATTATTGTGACTGAACGTGACTAATCTCTTCTTGTCTTGACTAACAGGTGTACGCCTAGCCTTAGTTTTCGCCAATCTTAGTTTTGGGCTAGCGGGTCTAGGTTTTCAATTATATGGAAGTCAGCTGGCCAAAAACTAAGATTGGCAAAAACTAAGTTTTTGCTTTTTTGTGGAATTGGGCCTGAATAAAATTCACATATTAGTGAATAAGAAAGTAAATTAGATTATTGAATTTCATTAAATTATTACCAACAAATCAAATCTCTGTAATACTACAAGCAATTTTTTCAATTACTATCTTCACGGCAATAAAGTTTTATAGAAGAATTTCAAGCAAATGTTTGAATCTACAGTCAAACCAATACATTGCAAGCCTACTAAATACATTTAACTTAATTCTAATACATATCTCACAAACTAGAACCAAACAACACATTAATATTAATTTATTCAACAATACTTTAAACATAGATGTATATTATAATATTTTTATATAATGACACCCAACGTGGGGCCATAGTGGATAATAAATAATATATTTATATATGTTCACAAATGATATATACAATGAATAAGATAGTAATTTAAATAAATATCACAAAAATGCTAACTAAATTTATTGAGAAAATTTCTTTTCATTTTTTCCAATCAAAGAACACACAGAAATGTTTAGTAGTGGATTGAATTCTATTGAAAAGAAAATTAAAATTTTCAATGGGAAAAGAATAATTATGATAAATTACATAATTTGAGATTATTTTCAAAGTAATGAATATTATAGAATACTAAAGATAGTGTTGAATGATTGAATAATTCAAAAATGAGAATATTTCAAAGTATGGTAAGGTGTTGAACAAGGAAACTCAATATATCCAGCTTCAATACAAGTATTGGCGATGAATCACATTTCTAACAATGAAAAATTAACGTTTTTAAGAAAAAAAAATCAATACTTTAAAGGATAAATTATTAATCAATTAGTAAATTGTTCAAAAGGAGAAATAATTATCTCAAATTAATAGAAGTGTCTACCAAAACTAATTTCAGTAAGTTGAACGGAGAACATTAATTTCATAAAATTATAAGGATTAATAACAAAATTTGATCAATCATGAGTATAATATTGTTAGACAGTAAATTTATAAAAAAAATGTATAAGGCTAGGCGTACACCAGTGAGTCAAGACAAGACAAGACGAGATTAGTCACGTTTAGTCACAGTAATTCACATACTTGCTTATGAAGCAGCACACACTGATGCAATGACTAATCGGTGTGTGTTGCTTCATAAGCATCTATGTGAAGTACTGTGACTAAACGTGACTAATCTCGTCTTGTCTTGTCTTCACTAACCAGTGTACGCCTAGCCTTACTTACATGAACAAGTAAGGGAATAGCTAGTATTTGAAAAATCAAACATAATCTAATTCACATTTAAAATAGGGCAGTAGTTACAAATTTAGAAATAAAAGTCTCACAAAACAGTAATTGTTAACCATTATTATTAAATGTTAAAGCCTTAACGTTATTTTATAATTAACCCTTAGACAATGATCTAGTTGATCATCAAGCTCTATTAATAATTTTTGTACTTGATGAAAAAATTCAAAATTATTTTACATGGTAGGGCAGTGATTATTAAAAATGGAAGATGGCCATGTCACAAAAAACTGTTACAAGCTCAAAATCAACTGTTATTTCACTAATAAACCATTGAAGGAAAAACTGGTTGAAGATGACCGTTAATATCAATTAAACTTGAACTTTGTTAAACTGTTAACTAGTTAACAAAAAAATTAATGTTTATAATATTTCTTTTCAAAAAATTTAGAAAAAATATTCAAATATGGAAGAAAACATTATTTTACATTTAGAATAGGTCATTAGTTGTAAAGAATTAGAGATAATAATGTTACACAAACCTATTACAATTTACGAATTAACTGTTATTTTATGATCAACTCATTGAGAAATAGTTGAAAATTAAGAGGTGATAACATTAAAATTACAGTTTATCAATTAACCATTATTTTGTCATCAACCCTAGTTGAAATACTATTTAAATTTTGTACTAAATTCTACAAATACATAACTGGACCTTTCAAGACTTATTCATTACGAATTGCTTCCATAGAACACTTATATTATTATTTTTGTCATAATGTATATAGTATAAAAAAGGCTGTAACTAGTCTTTTATTGATAATTTTAACCTATTTTAAAAACAGTCAAGTCTTTTTGCCCACTACATTTTGGATACACTTCATAAATTTCGCCTAAAATTTCAATCTGTAAATTTTTAGTTAAATTCTGTTGATTTTTTCGCAAGTAAATGATATAAAAATGATCATATTTCATATATTGACACTAGACAGGCATAGCTGGATTTGCTGCATAATAATAGTACATTGTATGGTGTGTATAAGTCATTCAGCTGTTAAATTAAGAATTTAGTTAATTTTTGAAAAATTTCATTGCAAATACACTTGGAGAATTTTATTAGTAATTCATCAGTTTTAATTGGTAATTCATCTACTTGTTGATGTCAAAGGACCAAATGAAAATAACAAAAATCAACAGAATTCAATACCAAAAATATGTTACTTCACTCTAGTAAATTATTTATAGAAGACACTTTTCAAAAACTTGGGCTTGTTCCATTAAAAATTTAGAAGCCCTGTAATACAGGAACAAGGCAGGTACACACTAGACATCAATGATAAGACATACTAAGCAACAAAACTGAAGAATCTAGTGTGTGATTGTCTTATTCTTGTTTTAGAAGACTTGTGAAATTTTTGTAACAAGTCCCTAATCAAATCTTCTACAGTTATTATTATAGATGTGATATGTTAAGGATAAGATTGTTCATGTATTACATAATATGTATTGTATGTCACATAATATTTATGTAAAATATTGATTGAAGGCAATGCAAATAGACGAACTTTCGTAAAATTAAATTGATTTATAGCAGGATCATTTTAACTTGTCAGAAAACATATGTTTCAGCCACCAGTATTACAATTCTCCATTAAAAAAATTGACTCGACTTATTAAAAATGATTTTTTGACAAATTTCTGACTAAAAATTAATTAGTTTCGAGAAAACTAATATTTTAAGTTCATGTACAGTATTGTACACTACTATATAAAACAATTCTACTTTATTATTGTGTTATTAACAACTACTTTAAGAAAATTTACACAGAGGAGACCAAAACCCTACAAAATATTTTGTCACTTGTTTTGAAAAAAAATCTTGGAAAAACAAGGACATTTTTTCAATTTTCCTATTTTTTCAAGATGGCGGCCAAAAGTCACACAAGTTTCTAGGGTACTTTTAGTATGTTTAGAATGTTTTTCTGATTATATCAAAAAGATTTCCAGTTGTTTATTTTAAATTCGACCGATAATATTTCCTATTGAGACCTGTTAGAAGTCGTCATTTCATGAGGGTCAAATTCAATTTCGATTTTTTGTATAATCAGTGATCAAGGTATAAGGCTAGGCGTACACCGGTTAGTCAAGACAAGACAAGACAAGATTAGTCACGTTTAGTCACAGTACATATCATAGTTGCTTATGAAGCAACACACACCGATTAGTCATTGCATCAGTGTGTGCTGCTTCATAAGCAACTATGTGAATTACTGTGACTAAACGTGAATAATCTTGTCTTGTTTTGACTAACCGGTGTACTCCTAGCCTAAGAATTAACTTTTATTTATTTTCTGACTAAATTTTAGAAATTTTCCATGAATTCCTATTGAAAGTCAATTTCTTCAACAACCCCTGTATAAAATATATATTATGTTAATTATTGTGAAAATATACACACGATTATCACATACTTTAAGCTGTATGTAAACAATTGAATTTTCCATCAAATTCTATCCAATATCCAATGAAAATTGAAAATTTCATCTTTAAAAAAAAAAATTTATAACATTTTATTAAATAACCATGAAATAACAGCGGTAAGGTACACACACACTGGACATTCATATCATAGTTTGCTGCATTATAACAGTACATGTCTAGTGTGAGGGAACCATACCTAATCAGCTATTAGTTCAGGGTTGAAGGAGAAGAAGAAGAAGAGGGAATAGGAAGAAGAAGAAGGAGAGGGAAAAGGAAGAAGAGGGAAGAAGAAGGATGGGAAGGAGAAAGAAGCAGAATAATAGGGAGAAGAAGAAGAAGAAGGGGGAAGAAGAGGGAGAAGAAAAAGAGGGAGAAGAAGGAGAAGACGAAGAGGAGAAAGAGGCGAAGAAGAAGAAGAAGAGGAGGAAGAAGAAGAAGAAGAGGAAGACGAGGAAGAAGAAGAGAAGGAAGAGTAGGAAGAAAGAAGAAGAAGAGAGGAAGAGAGGAGGGAGAGGAAGAAGAGGAGGAGAAAGTAGGAAGAGGAGGAGAGGGGAAGAAGAAGAGGAAGAGGAGGAGGAAGAGGAGGAAGAAGAAGAAGAGGAAGAAGAAGAGGAAGAAGAAGAAGAAGAAGAAGAAGAAGAGGAAGAAGAAGGCGAGGAAGAGGAAGAAGAAGAGGAGGAGAAAAGAGCAAGAAGAGTAGAATAGCATAGATTGGAATAACTGCCTTCATTTTTTACCTTGGAAGAAAAATAGGAATAAGATTAGTAGGAAGAGGAAGAATAAGAGGAAGAATAATAATAAGAAGTAGAAGTAGAAGAAGAAGAAGAAGAAGAAGGAAATGAAGAAGAAAGAAGAGGAGGAAGAAGAGGAAGAGAAGGAAGAATTTATCGGATGGAATTCGATGAAAGATTTGATTGCATACTGACAGCTCTACATACTATCTACTGTAATTCTAATGGACTATGACAGTAATGACATATCACCAAAATATTTTTTTAATCTTGATAATAAATTATTGTTTATCCTCAGTTGAATGTAGCAGTGTAGTCGAGCAGTCTTCATTTAGCTTATGATCAGCTGGAAGTGCAACTTCAAGTTAGCCTTAAGATGAGTTACAAATCACACTTGACCCTGGATGTTAGTTTTTATGTTTCTCTACACTGGAACCATTCATCTGGAAATAAATTAGAAATATATTTATTTTTTGACGTTGAAAATACAGGGTGTCCCAAAAAATAGTGACTCCAGTACTACCACAGTATTCTACAGAGTGGCGCATAAAGAACGGATGTTTTTCAAAGCGTTATAAGAAAGTTTATTTGAATCATACATTTATCTTCCTAACCCCAAAATACTAAGTAAATAACCCAATTTGAGAATATTTGTATAAAAAACTCCAAAACACTTGAGTATATTTAAAAAATTACATAGGAAAGATGAAGCTCCGTTGAACGACGATTGCAGATTCATTCTATTGGAAATATTGTTCTACAGCAAATACGCGATTTTGCAAGGTCAATTGCGCCATTGATACTAAAACTGGATACTTGAACCTACAAAATGGTGTCGCTCTGTGGTCACAGACAGCTCTAGTCCACTGACACTATCCTACTCAAATCCATCCATTCTTTTTGCGCCACCCAGTACAAGTCATAACAAATAGAAAATGTCGTTGGCAAAATGCTGAATTCTTCTTTAGGTGGGTTTTCGTTACTGCGACCGAGTGCCGCAGCGGAGCATATCCCAACTATTTATAGTGGGGATTTTTCATCAATTGCATCTGGCAACGCTGGGTCGGGCTCCGCTGCGGCACTCGGTCGCAGTAACGAAAACCCACCTTAAGTCTACCAGTAATCCGCTATTTTGTGTTTTTAATATTTTTCATCATATCTCGTTAAAAAAACTGATTTTCTCATAAAATTAGGTAGGGGCATAATTAAAGGTGTGGTTTACAAAATAAAAATATCAATGAATTTCAATATCTGTTTTTTTCTAAAATGGCGGCCGGCTAAAATTTTCAATTTGATTTTACTGGAGAAATATTGCTTTTTACGAAAAAAACCTAGGAATACAAAAATGTAGAGATTCTTATTCTGAATAAAATGGTATTTGGTTTTGAAGAATCGGATAATAAATAACCGAGATATGGCTATTTGAAGATTACCAGTTCTGTGTTTCTTCATTTATTTTCATGTCTAATGGCGCGGTTTCACGATACCAGTAGACGTGTAGGTTACTGGCATTCAGGTTGGTCATATGATCTTCCACTCTATACAAACGAATAGGGCAATGTTTGTTATGACTTCTAGAATACCGTGGTAGTACTGGAGTCACTATTTTTTGGGACACTCTGTATTGTTTTGGAATGAATTTCCAGCTAACTCTTCAAGTTAACTTATTGAGAAGTAGCTCACAAACATCAGCGCGCTCAAGTGAGAGACAGAGAAACAACCTGGGGGGATTGAAGCTTTATTATTATTGAATCAAATGTAAAGATGCCAGTTTTCAAACCCATCGTATTTGATAAATATTCCAGTAACTTATAAAATCAAAGCAACGATGCTTAAAAACACTTCAGTTGTCTCTTCAAGAGAAAAGAAACAAAGATAATTTTTATTTGATCCTCTTTCCAAAAGCATTCCTTTCCAAAAGAGAGTGAGATATGTAGTGATATAAAATATAATATTGAACGTAAATAGATGAAATATGGAAAATATAAGATGTAAATATAATGTTGTGATTGAATTAAATATTATTTGTGCGAAATAGTTTATGTCTCTGGAATAATAATGTTTATCATACATACGATACCGATGGTTACACATAGCGGGAAGTTCAAACTTCAAAATCCCAACCTAGCAAGAAGAGTCTAGCAACAAGATGACGAAAATTCTGATAAAAATACTTTAATCCAATTAATACATTCATTAAAACAGCTTGAAACAACTAAATAATAGATAGCAATAAAGTATTGATGATACCTTGCTGAATTCTATCTCAAAATCGTGTTTTGTTCCTATCTCACAATGGTTAAAATCCCCCAGGTTGTTCACTCTCTCTCACCTAGAGCGCGCTGATCAGGTCTATGAGTTACTCCTCAATTGCGTATCGTTTCAATGCAAATCTAATAAGAAGTGGCACAAGTATGGTGGACTTCGAGCTAACCAATCAAAAGTGTGACATCAAATGGCCACACTGTTATTATACAGTCTTTGTAAACAGCCATAGAGGAGTAGCTGCTAGACCTGATCAGCGCGCTCTAGGTGAGAGAGAGTGAACAACCTGGAGGATTTTAACCATTGTGAGATAGGAACAAAACACAATTTTGGGATAGAATTCAATTAAATCAAGGTATCATCATACTTTATTGCTATCTATTATTTAGTGGTTTCAAGGTGTTTTAATGAATGTATTAATTAGATTAAAGTACTTTTATCAGAATTTTCGTCATCTTGTTGCTAGACTCTTCTTGTTAGGTTAGGTTTTTGAAGTTTGAACTTCCCGCTATGTATGTATTATAAACATTATTATTCCAGAGACAAACTATTTAACACAAATAATATTTTATTCAATTACAACATTAAATTTACATCTTATATTTTCCATATTTCATCTATTTACGTTCAATATTATACTTTATATCAGTACGTATCTCACTCTCTTTTGGAAAGGAATGCTTTTGGAAAGAGGATCAAATTAAAATTATCTTTGTTTCTTTTCTCTTAAAGAGACAACTGAAGTGTTCTTGAACATCCTAGCTTTGATTTTATAAGTTACTGGAATATTTTGGCTGAATATTCATCAAATACGATGGGTTTGAAAACAGGCATTTTTACATTTGATTCCTTGGTAGCATATCTTCCCCCCCGCCAAGTTGTTACTCTGTGTCTCACTTGAGCGCTGATGTTTGGCAGCTACTCGTCTATATGTCAATCTGTTCCTCATCTACTTTACGTGGAGAACCAAAAAATGGTCAAATTAAGAAAAAAAGCAACAATTCTCAACGCCCACCTGAGCTGGATTCGTTTCACGCTATTGTAGAAGAATTCGAAAACTGCGGAAGAGGCATCACTAGACCCTCAGTATAAGCATGGTGGATACAGCTGCAGACGAAACGGTATTGACACTGAAAAAAGAAATAGAAATTAGAATAATCAATAAGATAGGAATAATATTGCAACTTTAAACAATTATAATTTAGGAACTTGTAGACAATAGATTAATAAAGCCTGGTTTTCATTAGTAGAGTTAGTGGTAGAGTTTCCTGGGCGAGTACTAACTATCTTGTGAACTCTCCCAACGAAAACGTTCATAGTAGAGTAGAGTGATGGTAGAGTACTTGTTTTTAAGTACCAAGTAGAGTTAGTATGCTAGTTACTCGCTTTCGCTCGGCAGGGGGCCATGCCCCCTGCACCCCCTTTTGATACCCTCTTGGTTAGTAAGTTATTTTTTTGGTTGTGCCTCTTGTTTAATTGGTTAGTTGCTTTTATGAAGCTTTGACCATGGCCATCCATGAAAAGTCCTGGCCATCAATGAAAAGCCATTTTTCATTGAATCTAACAACTTGTGCATTCCCTAAGGGAACTGGCTGTCAGGAATCAGGTTAGCCTGATGTGGGTACCGGGGCACAAGGGTATCCATGGAAATGAAATAGCTGATCGCCTTGCAAAAAACGGTGCAGATTCTCCATTTATAGGACCGGAACCAGGTTGTAGGGTTCCTTTTAGCTCTAGACCAACTTTTTGAGCTAAATCCAATGGTGTAGGTGTCGACATTTTCCGGGTGCCAAAAAAAAAAGATACAGGCCATTTCATGAGTGGCCAAATTTGACCTACCCCCCCAGAGCCCCCCCTGGGTTTTCAAGAGGGTCGCCAATCATGAAAATCGGGTCTCTGGCGGCCAGCGACACAATCCCGCACCCGAAAACCACACTAAAATATCAACATCCATTCAAAAATGGCACTTCAAAATTTGGCAATTTCTTGCTGAAAAAATGAAAAATCGCAAAATGACCCCCCACGTCCCCCCCTGCTGACCCGGTGAAAATTTTATTTCAGAAATCGAGCTATATCGGCGAGCTGAGCAAAAAAGGTCTAGTGCACTTTTGCTCTATCGTCAAATAAAAAAGTTGGAAAATTTCAGGGGGGCATAACCCCCTTTGGGGGGGAACTTTTTTAACATTTCAGATTTTTCTGGTTATATGCTCGCTTTCCTCTTTCCAACGATGTCGGCAAGTGGAAAATACTTTTTATGATCAATCAGTCACTTTGTGGCTTTAGAGATATAGGAGACGTTGTCAGACTCTAACACTAAGGCCCGTTTGCACAGTATGAATTGCTAAACTCGATCAACTTAATCGAGTTCAAGTTAAACTTAAAGTTTAAACTCGAAACGGTTTTCACAGTGCATTTTCCAATCTAGTTTAAGTTAAACTAGTTTAGCGTTATGTTGGTAATAGAATGACATCGTTGACAATATCAAGAAGGCTGGCCTCCCGAATTTGTTTACTTTTTTATTTTCAAATTTCTTACATTGAGGTTACATAACCTACTCATTTGTGATTCCTAGTACCATGTATTTCACATGCACTCCACTATGGTCTTCAACGTTAATTAAAAAGCTTCCAGAAAGAGCACTGTTCCAAGTTGTCTTATTCTTTATTGAGTCTTTAATTCCATTCAATACTAAATTTGCAGTTGATTTACGCAAACGACAATGTTTAAAAAATTCTTCACCCCAGAAATTAAAATGATTAATCCGTTGCCTAATATTCTTGCTTTTGGAACAACTCTAACAATTTCCTCGTAATCGTCTTCTTCAATTTCATTGAAGACTTCTATTAATTCTTCAAATCAAATAATATCAAGTATCAAATAATTCTTTATTTGGGAAAAACAATATTACAAGTACATGAAATATACATTACAGGTATATAAGTATTTTATAAATATACAGAATAATAAAGCGAAATAATGTACTGTCTTTTATAAAATAACTAATATTATCCAAAATAAGATACTGCTTGTATCCATTAGAATTTGTTTGCAAGCAGGAGTTTCTTCCATAATTTTCCCTTTCAACTCACCCACAATAACCTATCGAAAAAAGATTGTCATACATCATATGTTTTCAACACAACCTTTACAGATTATTTTTAATTAAACCATTTTTTTTTTGGTTTAAACCAACTGTTCCGGTGGTTTAAACTTTTCTAGAGTTTAAACTTTTTTTGAGTTTAAACTGATACTGAGCAAACGGATTTTTAGTTTAAACCAAAAAAAATCATATTTGGTTTAAAATATTGGTTTAAACTTATACTGTGCAAACGGGCCTAACTCTACTAATGAAAACCAGGCTTAAGGGTCGATTACATGAGGCGAGTTTACTAGCTACTAATTTAATTTGTGAGAAAAAGCAATCTGGCAATCTAAGAAAAAATGTCTATGACTCATTAAGTGTCTTTTGCTTGGTTTTTTCCAAATATAAACTTTTTCCAACATAAGGAAAAAAGAACGAGAAAAAGAAAAAGAAGGACGAGAAGAAAAAGAAGAGGAAGAAGAGGAAGAAGAAGAGGAGGGAAAAGGAGAAGCAGAGGAAGAGGAAAGAAGAAGAAAGCTACTAAAACGAAGAAGAACGAAAAGAAGAAGAAGAGGAAGGAGAAGGAGAGAGGAGGAAAAAGAAGAGCAAGAGGAGGAGAAGAAGAGGAGGAAGAAGAAGAGGAGGAAGAAGAAGAGGAGGAAGAGGAAGAAAAAGAATAAGATGAATAAGAAGAAGAGGAGGAGGAGCGAGAGGAAGAGGAGGAAGAAGAAGAGGAGGAAGAGGAAGAGGAGGAAGAAGAGGAGAGGAGGAAGAAGAGGAAGAGGAAGGAGAAAGAGGAAGAGGAGGAAGAAAAAGAAGAAGAGGAGTAAGAGGAAGAGGATGAAAAAGAAGAAGAGGATGATGAAGAGGAAAAGAGGATGAAGAAAAGGAGGAAGAGGAAGAGAAAGAAGAAGAGGAAGAGGGAAGAAGAAGAGATAAGAAGAACGAAGAGAAGAAGAAGAGGAAGAAGAAGTGAAAGAGGAGGAAAAGAATAAGAAGAGGAGGAGGAAGAGGAAGAGGAGGAAGAAGAGGAGGAAGAGGAAGAGGAGGAATAAGAAGAAGAAGAGGAGGATGAAGAGGAAAAGAGGAAGGAGAAAAGGAGGAAGAGGAAGAGGAGGAAAAGAAGAAGAAGAGGATGATGAAGAGGAAAAAGAGGGTGAAGAAGAAGAGGAGGAAAGAAGAAGAAGAAGAGGAAGAGGAGAAGGAGGAAGAGGAAGAAGAGGGAGAGGAGAAGAAGAAGAAGAAGAAAAGAGAGGAGAAGAAGAAGAAGAGATAAGAAGAAGAAGAAGAGAAAAGAAGAAAAAAAATAAGAAGGACAAGAAGGAAAAAGAAGAAGAAGAAGAAGAAGAAGAAGAAGAAGAAGAAGAAGAAGAAGAAGAAGAAGAAGAGGGAAGAAGAAGAAAACTAATAAAACGAAGGAGAACGAGAAGAAGAGAAAGAGGAGGAAAAGGAAAGGAGAAGAGGAAAGAAGAAGAAACTACTAAAACGAAGAAGAACGAAAGAAGAAGTGAAAGAGGAGGAAAAAGATGAAGAAGAGAGAAGAAGAAGAAGAAGAGAGAAGAAGAAGAAGAAGAGGAGGAAGAGGAAGAAGAAAACTACTTATAAGAAGAAGAGGAGGAAGAAGAAGAAGTGGTAAACGCAACAGAAGAAAAAAGAAAAGAGAGAAAAGAAGAAAAAGCAAAAGAAGAACAACAACAACACTTACCGGAGTCTGCACCATCATGGCGCGCTGGTCCCTCATCTGTCGGACAATGTCCAGTGGATAGACGGGCTGATTGGCCTCGATGAGACACAGCGCCGTCTCGGCCAGGATGAGCACGCCCGTGCGTCCGATGCCCGCCCCGAACAATGGACGACGGCTCTTGCACGGCCGAGACACAAACGCATCACGAACACGGGGAAAAGGGGAAAGCAGAAAGAGAGAGGAAAGGAGAAGAAAACTACTTGAACGAAGAAGGAGGAAAAGAAGAAGAAGAGGAAGAAGAGGAGGGAGAGGAAGAAGAAGAAGAGGGAAAGGAGGGAGAGGAAGAAGAATTGGAGGGAGAGGAAGAGGAGGAGGAAGAGGGAGAGGAGGGAGGAGAGGATGAGGAAGAAGAAGAGGAGGAAGAGGAAGAGTAGAAGGAAAAGAGGAGGAAGAAGAGGAAGAAGAAGAAAACGAGGGAACAAGAAGAAGAGGGAAGAAGGAGAAGAGGGGAGAAGCAGAATAGAGAAGAAGAAGAAGAAGAAGAAGAAGAAGAAGAAGAAGAAGAAGAAGAAGAAGAACAGAGAAGAAGAAGAAGAGAAGAAGAAGAAGAATAGAAAGGAAGAAGAAGAAGAGAGAAGAGGAATAACGCTAAGAAGAGGAGGAAGAGGAAGAAGATTAAGAAAACTACTCATAAGAAGAAGAGGAAGAGGAAGAAGTGGTAAACGAAACAGATGAAAGAGAAAAAGAAGCAGAACAAGTAGAAGAAAAGGAAGGGCAAGTAGAAGACGAAGAAGAACGAAAAGGAGAAGAGGAAGAAGAAAAAGAAGAAGAGGAGGGAAAAGGAGAAGCAGAAGAAGAGGAAAGAAGAAGAAAACTACCAATGAAGAAGAAGAAGAAGAATAGAGAAGAAGAAGAGGAAGAAGAGGAGGAAGAAGAAGAAGAAGAAGAAGAAGAAGAAGAAGAAGAAGAAGAAGAAGAAGAAGAGGAGGAAGAAGAAGAAGAAGAAGAGGAAGGAGAAGAAGAAGAAGAAAACTACTCAGAAGAAGAAGAAGAAGAAGAAGAAGAAGAAGAAGAAGAAGGAGACGCACCACTAAGATGATGAAGAACTAGATGAGGCCCCAACTAGACAGAGCACGCCCGCTGTTCAGGAGGATGAGATGCAAACGCATCACGAACACGGGGAAGAAGAAGAGGGAAAGAAGAGGAGGGAGAAGAAAACTACTTGAACGAAGAAGGAGGAAAAGAAGAAGAAGAGGGAGAAGGAGAGGAAGAGGAGGAAGAAGAGGGAGAGGAAGAGGAGAAGGAGGAAGAAGAATAGGAGGAGAGGAAGAGGAGGAGGAAGAGGGAGAGGAGGGAGGAGAGGATGAGGAAGAAGAAGAGGAGGAAGAGGGAGAGGAGGAAGAAGAGGAGAAGGGAGAGGAAGGAAGAGGAAGAGGAGAAGGGAGAGGAAGAAGAGGAAGAGGAGAGGAAGAGGAGGAGGAAGAGAAGAGGAAGAGGGTGGAGGAAGAGGAGAGAGAAGAGGAGGAAGAGGAAGAGGAGGAAGAGGTAGAAGAGGAACAAGAAGAAGAGGGAAGAAGAAGAAGAGGAAAAGAAGAAAAAGAGGGAACAAGAAGAAGAGGGAAGAAGAAAAATAGGAAAAGAAGAGAGAAGAAGAAGAATAGAGAAGAAGAAGAAGAACAGAGAAAAAGAAGAGAGAAGAAGAAGAATAGAGAAGAAGAAGAGAGAAGAAGAAGAGAGAAGAAGAAGAAGAAGAGGAAAAGTAGAAGCAGAAGAAGAGGAAAGAAGAAGAAAACTACCAAAATGAAGAAGATCGAAAAGAATAAGAGAAAGAGGAGAAGGAAGAAGAGGAGGAAGTAGAGGAGAGGAGGAAGAAGAAGAAGAAGAAGAAGAAGAGGAAGAGAAAAGAAGAAAAAGAGGAGGGAAAAAGAAGAAAAAGAGGAGGGGGAAAGAAAAAAAAGAGGGAAGGAGGAGAAGAAGAAGAAGAAAACTACTCAGAAGAAGAAGAAGAAGAAAACTACTCATAAGAAGAACACTTACCGGAGTCTGCACCATCATGGCGCGCTGGTCTCTCATCTGTCTAACAATGTCGAGGGGATAGACGGGCTGATTGGCCTCGATGAGACACAGCGCCGTCTCGGCCAGGATGAGCACGCCCGTGCGTCCGATGCCCGCCCCGAACAGTGCACGAGACAAACGCATCACGAACACGGGGAAAACGGAGAAGCAGAAAGGAGAAGAGGAAAGGAGAAGAAAACTACTTGAACGAAGAAGGAGGAAAGGAAGAAGAAGAGGAAGAAGAAGAGGAGGAGGAGGGAGGAAGAGGAAGAGGAGGAGAGGAGGAATAGGAAGAGGAGGAGGAAGAGGAAGAGGAGGAGGAAGAGGAGGAAGAGGAAGAGTAGAAGGAAAAAGAGGAGGAAGAAGAGCAAGAAGAAGAAAACGAGGGAACAAGAAGAAGAGGGAAGAAGGAGAAGAGGGAGAAGCAGAATAGAGAAGAAGAAGAAGAAGAAGAAGAAGAAGAAGAAGAAGAAGAAGAAGAGAGAAAAGAAGAGAGAAGAAGAAGAATAGAGGAGAAGGAGAAGAAGAGAGAAGAAGAAGAAGAGAGAAGAAGAAGAAGAGGAAGAAGAAGAGGAGGAAGAGGAAGAAGAAGAAGAGGAGGGAGAGGAAGAGAAGGAGGAAGTGGGAGAGGAGGGAGGAGAGGATGAGGAAGAAGAACAGGAGGAAGAGGAAGAGGAGGAAGTGAAAGAGGAGGAGGAGGAGGAAGAGGAGGAAGTAGAGGAAGAATAATAGAGAAGAAGAAGAAGAAGAAGAAGAGAGAAAGAAGAGGGAAGAAGAAGAAGAGGAGGAAGAGTAAGAAGAAGAAAACTACTCATAAGAATAAGAGGAAGAGGAGGAAGAAGAAGAAGTGGTAAACGAAACAGAAGAAAAGAAAAAAGAAGCAGAACAAGTAGAAGAAAAAGAAGAGCAAGTAGAAGAACGAAAAGAGAGGAAGAGGAAGAAGAAGAAGAAGAAGAAGGAAAGAAAAAGAGAAAAAAGAAGCAGTAGAATAAAAAGAAGAAGACACTTACCGGAGTCTGCACCATCATGGCACGCTGGTCTCTCATCTGTCGCACAATGTCGAGGGGATAGACGGGCTGATTGGCCTCGATGAGACACAGCGCCGTCTCGGCCAGGATGAGCACGCCCGTGCGTCCGATGCCCGCCGAACAATGGACGACTGCCGGCTCTTGCATGCCGACTCGGCAGGCGCGGACGGCTGCGACGAAGGCGAGGAAAGCGGACGCGTTGTCGGGCACCCCGTGATCCGGCCAGGACAGGTATTGCATATGGGTGATGTCGCGTTCTTCGCCTTCCTGCAAACAGATACATCAC
Organism: Laodelphax striatellus; assembly: GCA_017141395.1. Classification (NCBI taxonomy): domain Eukaryota; kingdom Metazoa; phylum Arthropoda; class Insecta; order Hemiptera; family Delphacidae; genus Laodelphax; species Laodelphax striatellus. The sequence goes on along the minus strand of CM029543.1, from coordinate 4,778,362 downwards.
AACTATAAGCACAGATAAGGTATATAATCTTTTTATCTATATAATTATATTATCTTATCTTATATATATATATATAAAAGGTATTATACCTTATATATTACAGATAAGGTATTATACTTAGGTATTTTACTTCAACTTATTTGTAGAATTTCAGTAAAGAGTGCGTAGTAGTAGTCAGCTGGAAGAAGAAGAAGAAGAGGAAGCAGTGGAAGAAGAAGAAAGGGGAAAAAAGGAGGAGGGGGAGAAGAAACAGAAGAAGAAGAGGGAGAAGAAGGAGGAGGAAAAGAAGGAGAAGACAAGAAGAAGAAGAACAGGAGGAGAGAAGAGGAGGAGGAAGAGGAAGCGGAAGAAAAGAAGAAGAGGAAGGGAAGAGGAAGCGAAAGAGGGAAGAAAAGATGAAGAGGAAGCGGAAGGAAGAGGAAGAAGAAGAGGAGGAAGAGGAAGGGAAGAGGAAGAGGAAGAAGAAGAAGAAGAGGAAGAATAGGAGGAGAGAAGAGGAGAGAAGAGGAAGAGAAAGAGGAAGCGGAAGAGGAGGAGGAGGAAGAGGAAGAAGAAGAAGAGGAGGAAGAGAAAGAGGAAGGGGAAGAGGAGGAAGAAGAAGAAGAAGTAGATGAAGAAGAAGAAGAGGAAAGAAGAAGAAGAAGAAGAAGGGGAGGAGGAGAAGTTAGAGGAGAACAAGAAAAAGGTGAGGAGAAGAAGGAGGAAGATAAGAAGAAGAAGAAGGATGAGATGGAGGAGAAGAAGGAGAAGTGGAAGAATGAGGAGGAGGAGGGAAGAAGGAGGAGAAGGCGAATAAGGTGAAGAAGGAGAAGAAGGAAAAAGGAGGAGAAGAAGAAGAGGAAGGAGGAGAAGGAGAAGAAGAAGAAGATGGAAAAGGAGGAGAGGAAGAAGAAGAAGAAGAAGAAGAAGAAGAAGAAGAAGAGGAGGAAGAAGTGGAAGAAGAAGAAGATGGAAAAGGAGGAGGAGAATACGAAGAAGAAGAGGCCAGGACAGGTATTGCATGTGGGAGATGTCGCGTTCTTCGCCTTCCTGCAAATAGCAAAAGGGAAACGTTGATCAAATGAAATTGAAATTAGCTTGAGAAGCTTAAAAATCGAAATACAGGCTGTTTCAGAAGTAATTAAAATTTAAAGAATAACTTTTTATTGTACATTTTCTGTAATGTTCAAAAATTTAAAATGGCCGCCATTTAAAAAATTTACATCGAACATTTTTTATCTCATTTTTTAAAGTTGAGTCTTTATAGCATAAATATTCATGCCAAATTTCAGATCAATACAACATTTTGTTCTTGAGATAAAAATTCCTAAGTGAAAAAAACAAAATGGCAGCTATAAGCATAACCGCTGAGTTTTGGACACTTCAAATACGACATTTGTAGTCTCCTATCATCCAGGAACAATACCCTAAAATGTTCGGCACTACTTCTGAAACATTCTGTATATAAAAGAGAAATGGCACTCATCCATCCATCACAATTAAAAATCTACTGAACCGAATGCGTTCAAATTTGACATGCATGTTCAGTTGGACTGGACCTTTAGACTAGGCGTACACCGGTTAGTCACAGTACTTCACATAGTTGCTTATGAAGCAACACACACCAATTAGTCATTGCATCAGTGTGTGCTGCTTCATAAGCAACTATGTGAATTACTGTAACTAAACGTGACTAATTTTGTCTTGACTAACCGGTGTACGCCTAGCCTAAGACGCGCACTAAGAACCGATTTTGAACACATCCCAAATGTAACCGATGGTTACACATAGCGGGAAGTTCAAACTTCAAAAATCCTAACCTAGCAAGAAGAGTCTAGCAACAAGATGACGAAAATTCTGATAAAAGTACTTAAATCCAATTACTACATGAATTAAATCAATACATTAATTAAAACACCTTGAAACCACATAATAATAGTTAGCAATTAAGTATTGATGATACCTTAATGATTTAATTGAATTCCATCCCAAAATCGTGTTTTGTTCCTATCTCACAATGGTTACAATTCCCCAGGTTGTTCACTCTCTCTCACTAGAGCGCGCTGATCAGATCTATCAGCTACTCCTCGATATAAAGGTGATTTGACAATAGGTGACATTGAGGATCGTACTCAAATTGAAAATACTACTCTACTTTGACAACAAAAATCTGATCTCGTTTAAGAAATACCGGGTGATTCAAAAAGAATACCACAACTTTAAAAATTTGTATGTTATGAAAGAAACAACATAGAACCTTCTGTTATACATCTTTACATAGAGTATTTGAAGAAGTTTTTTCATTCAAACAAACCAGAGATGTTCCATATGACCCTCACAGACACTGAGAATAAGTCAAAAACCTCCCTCAAACTTGTTCCACACTATCTCATGTCAGGCGTGACAGGTTTGAATGGCTGCTGTTATTTCTTGTTTTAAATCATCAATGGTGGATGGATATTGATGATTTGAAACAAGAAATAACAGCAGATTATCAAACTGTTACGCCTGATATGCTACAGTGAGAGTGGAAAGAGTTTGAGGGAGGTTTTGGGTTGATATTGCTCGAGTGTCTGGAGGGGTCATATTTGAACATCTCTGAACTTCTTTGTGAGTGAAAAGAAACTTCTTTGATTACTCTTTGAAATGATGTATAACAGAAGGTTCTATTATATTTCTTCCATTAAATACAAATTTTCAAAGTTGTGGTATTCTTTTTGAATCACTCTGTATTAGCCTAATGCCGGGTTTCACCAACCTTGGTCAAATAGAATTTGACCATGTTCAAAAAAGGCCAAGGCACACACGGTAAAAATTTTTTGCAAAGAAGCAGAAACTCCAGCTGATCTTTTAAATAAATAAATAATAAATCACTAACAAATAAATACTAATTTTATTTCCTTTTCAAAACTAATAACCTAAGAATACATTAATAAAATTTACTACAAAATATAAAAGAAACATATAATTTTATCAAGAAAAAACTTCATGGAAATTAACCCACTCAACTGTGGAATTCCATGTACTAGAGTGGGTGTGAGTAGTATTTGGGTGGGGTGCAAATATACTTGGTAAGTGAGCTCACACACTATTATTCGAAAAGATTTGTTCTACATGTCGTCTTCTTGTATGTATTATCCATTTTTGAACAGCATTTCTGGATTTTCTTTGGTGTGGTATGTCCTTAATATTTACAGGAAGCAGATTGTAGAGTTTTGGTGCTAAGTGGTTGAACTGTCTGTGATACAGTGCCTTCCTGGCAACGTTTGTGATGAGAAGGTTCCTATTTCTAGTGTTGAGATGGTGGTTTCTATTCTGGAAGTTTCCTGTTTTTGTGTAGTCTGCAGATAATTTCCTGGGAGTAGAGCTGTCTTGCATCCAGTACACCAAATTCATTGTAGAGCTGGTCTAATGGGTAGCGAGGTGGCTTCTTGTTGATGATTTTCATTATTAATTTTTGAACTTTTAGAAGTGGGTCAAAGTGCGAGTAGCTACATCCACCCCATACTACAATCCCGTAGGTTAGTAGTGACTGTACCACGGAATAGTACACCATCTTCAAGCACTTCTCATCTATCAACGGCCTCAACATCTTAAACTTGTAGATTGTTTTCCTCAGTTTCTTGCAAAGATCATTTATGTGGTGATCCCATCGCAGAAAACAGTCCAGTGTAACTCCAAGATATTTGATTGTTGTTTTTTTGTGTATGGTGTATGATGTGCAGTTGGTAGGGTTGACTGACAAAAGGTTTTCTGTGGGTTGTCCATGCTGTGTAGCCGAGAAAGTCAAGCTGTATGCTTTTATATTGAATTTGAAGTGATTGGAATTCTCATACATAAACATCCGGATAAAATGCTAATATAGCTATGCACCAATGTACACAGAACAATTTTCTGCGGCAACTTAAAAATTGCTGGTAAAGTTTTACATTGTGTGATAATAACCTTTTCACCTGTTGATGCGTTTGAACATCGTTAAATATTTGACCAATGTTGGTGAAACCCGGCATAAGACGTTTCTATAATTTTCACCAACCCTATATACTGATAAGTGATAGCTATTATACAGGTACTGAACTAAACTATAAAAATTTTATAGTCTTTACAGTAGAAACAAGCAATAAAAATGTTCCACGGAACCAAAAAGCCCAATTTTCTGTTGCAAATTTTCATTCTTTTGAATATAACAGTTTGAAAAGTGGTGAGATAATAGCAGAGATACATAAACAGCGAACCTAATACTTTTAGATTAGGATTAACAGGATCTAAGTGTAGTGAAATTGCTCCAAACATTGCCTATCCTACAGGGAAAGTTCCTTTGAAAACTGCTAAATTAAATGATTTGAAAAAGATGATGAATTATATTGAACACACTCACAAACAATTCTATGACGAAATCTTATTGTGGCCCACAACTGGTGGCATTGATGATGAAATAGATGTAGATTGAAACTAAATGATTAAAATAACATACTTGTTACCGAAAAGTCATGTTTTGTATATTTAAAGGTATAATTAAACATATTGTAATCATATTCAATGCTATTTATTCATTGAAGACTTGACCTACTTCAAATATTCACATTTAAATTGAAAATTTATGCAAAAAGGGCATCAGTCCAAAATTTAAAATTCAATTTTTAAAAACCCCAAATAATATATATATTTGTTTCTCATTGGGAACCATTACAGAGATAATGATGAACGATTACATGCATGAATTGGAGGTTTATGTTTCTTATTTGTCTTGGAAATCAGTTTTTTCAAGATTGCCAAAAATTAGAATTTTGGACTGATGCCATTTTTGCATGAAGCGTATATAGCGTATAGTAGTTGTTTAGTCTGATATACTCACAAACTGGTCTCTAACCACCAGCTCCCTGGTGATATAGGTGCCCGTCGGATCGGCCTCCTCCCGCGTACACGTCACTGTGATCCGAGGTCCTGCCCCTCCCTCCCCGTCCCCCCCAAGTTGGAGGGTGTCCCTTAGGGGGGGCCAGTACCGGTGGCACTTGCCCCGGCCCCGCTCAATAAGCGTGGTTACCATTACAATCAGAGTGCTCTCCGCTTCCAGTACCATGTCCCAGAAATCGACTACCGTCTGACTTAGTGGACCTGGAAAACAAGTTGATCACATTTTTTAAAATAACACTCAGTCACTTTGTAATTGAAATCTTATAGCCTATATTAGAATAATGAAATACAGAGTGGCGCAAAAAGAATGGATGGATTTGAGTAGGATAATATCAGTGGAGTGGAGCTGTCTGTGACCGCAGAGCGACACCATTTTGTAGATCAGAGTATACAGTTTTAGTAACAATAGCGCAATCGACCTGGCAAAATCGCGTATTTGCTGTCGAGCAAAATTCCAAATAGAATAAATCTGCAAACGTCGTTCAACGGAGCTTTAGCAGAGAGTTTTAAGTCGAGCTTATTGGCATGTGATTACTTAAAATCAAGTTCACCGTCGTAAATATCGTTACAATGAAGATTTGGATACTACAATACATGAAAGAATTGCTGCTGTATCAAAAGTTAAGGACCAATTTGAGACATTTAATGAGCATTGACGCATTAATGGCTCCATCTTCCCTATTAATTTTAAAAAAATACTCAAGTATTTTGGAGTTTTTCATACAAATTCTCAAATTCGGTTATTTACTTAGTATTTTGGTGTAAGGAAGATGAATGTATGATAAAAATAAACTTTCTTATAACACTTTGAAAAACATCTGTTCTTTATGCGCCACTCTGTAAAATACTAAAAGATATTGTTAATTCCATTGTTTTATTATTTTCAGCACTGGACCGCGGCTTCGTGGCTACACCAGTCACATTTTCAACAGTACTAAATGTACTGTAAATTATTAAAATAATTTTGTTTCCAACTTTGGAAAGTTCGTGGAGAAGATTGAGTTCACCCCGTGCAGCGCAAAGCGCCGCTCACTTGAATTTTATAAAATTATTATACTCTATTCACCGAAACCAGTCAGTAAATGTAACAGCTGGGTGAGCTTGTGTGTGTGTGTGTGTGTGTGTGTGTGTGTGTGTGTGTGTGTGTGTGTGTGTGTGTGTGTGTGTGTGTGTGTGTGTGTGTGTGTGTGTGTGTGTGTGTATTGCATGATGGCATGTTCACAATTCAGCGTATCCAACTAATCGCATATTCAGTTGATACGGACTGAGAGTGAGAGAAATTTGTTGAATGAATTAATTAATATTAATAGGTCATAATCTTTTACAGGGCGTCCCAAATAATAGTGACACCAGTCCTACCATAGTATCAGAAAATGTTGATGGTATAAAGTCAATTTCTCTTTAGTTTTCCTGTTATGTGTCACTTTGATATATATACATTAATTTATTTACAGTAATGTACGAATGATACATGAAAGAAGGTCCTGATTTTCAGTGATTTCTTGGTTCCCAGTTATGTCAAAATTGCCAATGTTCCAAATACTGGATTATTTTTCACAAAAATCACTACATAACAGCTATTGATTATCATATTTTACAAAACGTGGACACCACAGGACGTACAAAACAGCAACTATTGAACTACATGTAATAGTTTCCAATCCTCCTTCTCCTTCTTCTCTTTCTTTTCAATCTTCTTCTCGTTCTTCATCTCCTCCTTCTTCTTCTTCTCTTCCTTCATCTCCTTCTTCTTCTCCACCTCCTTATTCTCCACCGCCTTTTCCTCCTTCTTCTAGTTCTTTTTACTTCCCTTTCTCTTCTTCTTCTTATTCTTCTCCTTCATCACCTCCTTCTTATTCTTCATTCCCCCCTCCTTATTCTTCTCCTCCTTTTCCCTCTTCTTCTAGTTTTTTACTTCCCTTTCTCTTCTTCTCCTTCTTCTGATCATTTTTCTCAATCTTATTCTTCTCCTTCTTTTCCATCTTCTTCTTGTTCTCCTCCTCCTTTTTCTTCTTTTCCATCTTCTTCTACCTCTTCTCCTTCTTCATGTTTATCTCCTTCTTCTCTCTTCTTCTTCTTCTCCACCTTTTCCTTCTTCTAATTCTTTTTACTTCCTTTCTCTTCTTCTCCTTCTTCTGCTCATTTTCTCAATCTTATTCTTCTTCTCCTTTTCCATCTTCTTCTCCTCCTTTTTCTTCTCTTCTTTTACTCCTCCTTATTCTTCTTCTCCTCCTTCTTCTCTTCCTTCCTCTTCTCCTTCTTCTTCTCCTTATTTATTTTCTTTTCCTGCTTCTTCTTCTTCTTCTTGTCCTTCACCTTCCTCTCCTTCTCACCCTTCTTCTTCATCTCCTTTTTCTTCTTTTCCTCCTCCTCTTCCATCTCTTCCTCCTTCTTTCGATCTCTTTCTCAGTCTACTCTATACCTTTTTCTTTCTCAAAAAACATAATAAATTTGAAAATTGTTGAATAATATGATCTGAATAATGCAATGAGAACCAATAACCGACTTTCATATCAACTCAGTGACCCAATTTCACAATAATTATATTCAATTGAATTTTTGTGCAACTGGCCCATAGTCTTTGTAATGATATTTCACAGAAGAGATTTAATTTCTCACCTTGTGTAGCAATGTAGCTGTTGATAATTCCCGATCCTGGAATTTCCATATTGACATAATTAGCATTGATATAGTCTCCGTCCTCTCGTCCCATTAACACTACTCTGGTTATATCATCTGTGAAAGAAAATACATTACATTAAAAAAACATATAATTCATACCTTATACTCACTTTCTAATCTAGTGAATCAATTAATTGATTTAACTATGACCGCGTTATGAAGCAAATAAATTACTAAATAAATTAATTGATTTTATCTATGACCGTTTTATAAAGCAAATAAATAAGTAAATAAATTAATTGATTTTATCTATAACCGTGTTATAACGCAATCATCACAGTTTCATAATTGAAATCGAAAAAGTTGCTTTTTTGAAATGGAATTTGAAACTTCCATTTCGTACCAGAAATCGACTATCGTCTTACTCAGTGGACCTGAAAAATAAGTTAATTACATTTTAAAAATTACATTCAATCACCTTGTAATTGAAATTAAGGGCCGGTTTCCGAGCTCCAGATTTAGCCAAGTTCTAGACTCAAACGGGTGGCTATCATGGCATCGACAAACGTTGAAAGTTTAGTCTCGACTACAGAGAGTGTATAGTAACAGTGTGGACATTGCATGTCACAATTTGATTGGTTAGTTCCGACAAATCCACCATACTTTTGCCAATTCTCATAAGATTTGTATTGGAATGAAATCCCCTCCTTCCTTTGGTTTGTTTCTCTTCTACTTTTTCTTTAACAGATTCACAACCGATAAATGTCAAACTTTTGATTGGTTAGTTCCGACAAATCCACCATACTTTCACCAATTCCCATAAGATTGCATTGAAATGATACACAAATCATTATGTTATGTTGAGTGATACATTTCCAACCTACATTTTGCAGTTGCCAGTATTAGTTTTCATCATTTTAACCTTTTAAAGCAATACCAAGAGTAGAGAGACTATTTTTAATGTTAGAAAAGTTATTTTTGCTGTTGTTTCTCTCAAAATAAGTTTGACAAATGAGTGAATAGGTTCATGTTTGCCTGTAATCACATATCAAAATACAAAAATTTGGCAAAAGTATGGAGGCGGGAAAAAAATGATCTCCACGTATTGTTATGGAGTGCTTTATACAAATAGCCACACTGTTACTATACACTCTGTCTTGCCAATGACAACATAATATGTTACCAATTCATTCACTAGTTATCTTGTATTGTACACGTTTCAAATAAAAAGATGTTATATAGTTCAAAGTCAGAAGTTATTATAATTAATACTACATCTTAAAACTTTTCATATTATGAGAAAGGCATTACACTAAGGCTAGGCGTACACCGGTTAGTCAAGACAAGACAAGACGACATTAGTCACGTTTAGTCACAGTAATTCACATAGCTGCTTAAGAAGCAGCATACACCGATGCAATGACTAATCGGGGTGTGTTGCTTCATAAGCAACTATGTGAAGTACTGTGACTAGACATGACTAATCTCGTCTTGTCTTATCTTGACTAACCGGTGTACGCCTAGTATTTCACATAGTTGCTTATGAAGCAGCACACACTGATGCAATGACTAATCGGTGTGTGTTGCTTCATAAGCAACTATGTGATGTACTGGGACTAAACGTGCATAATGTCGTCTTGTCTTGTCTTGACTAACCGGTGTACGCCTAGCCTTAGACGCGCACTAAGATAAGATTTTGAAAACATTCAAAGATAAGCCCAATATTCGTGTTTTTCTAGCCAGCTTACACCGATGCAATGACTAATCGGTGTGTGTTGCTTCAAAAGCAACTATGTGATGTACTGTGACTAAACGTGACTAATGTCTTGTCTTGACTAACCGGTGTACGCCTAATATTTCACATAGTTGCTTATGAAGCAACACACACCGATGCAATGACTAATCGGAGTGTGCTGTTTCATAAGCAACTATGTGAAGTAGTGTTACTCTATCTATCTAATGCCAAGCATCAAATTAAATGAGTCTGATTATACATTTTTAAAATTTATAAACATTAAATTTGTTCGTTTGTTTGTCAATGGCTCAACAGCCCTATGTGGGCTTAGGCCTACCAGCTGGTTGCCAGTTTCACATCCACTTGACTGAATCAGCAGAGGTGAATGATCATTAACCAGAAAAGATGTAACGTGTGGTTAGCACATTGACACCTCAACCATAAGCTAGTCTTCGCAACCCAGTGATGGGAACAAAGCACTGCTGGATAACATTGTGTTAAGCAGCTATATAGTGCAATGCAACAATTAACTTGATAAACATTGAATTAATTAATATTAAGAGGACAGAATCTTTTACAGGGGGTCTCAAATGATAGTGAATCCAGTCCTACCGTTGTATTCCATTATTAGACTAACCGGTGTACGCCTAGCCTAATACTCACAAGGCGATATATCCCTGTACCGGTTCTTCGCTTGATTCTCAGGCAGTTTGGCGATATTGGTACTCAGTCCCGGTTTCTTGCGGTAGAGTTTCTCGAACTGTGCCACAAGTTTCCCCGAGGCCAAGCCGTCAGCTAGCAGCAACATGGACTGAGCCAGTGCATCAGTTCCGGGTCTCAATTGCGGGGTGTCGGGGACGTATTGGTAAGCGGGCTCCTCTTCTAGAACAATTCTATCGGCTTCTGCTTCGTAGTCAGCTACAAAAAAAAAGAAGAGTTATGCAGATTTATACAGAAATACTGCTTCATAGTCGGCTGCAGAAGACACAAGAGTAATGCAGATGTATACAGAAATTAATAAATCATCAATATTTAAATTCATTGTCAGCTACGACTTCGTAATCAGCTGTGGAAGGAAAGAGAATTGTGCGAATTTATAGGAAAATCAAGAAGAAGAAGGAAAAGAAGAAGAAGAGAGGAAGGAGAAGAGAGGAAGAAGAAGATGAAGATGGTAATTAACAAGGAGGAGGAGGAAGAGGAAAAGAAAGAAGAAGGTGAAGATGGTAATTAACAAGGAGGAGGAGGAGCAGGAGGAGAAGGAGGAAAAGGAGAAGAGGAGAGGAAGACGATGAGGATGGTAATTAACAAGGAGGAGGAAGAGGAGAGGAAAAGAAGAAGAAAATGAAGATGGAAATTAAGAAGGAGGAGGAGGAGAAGGATGAGGAAAAGAAAGAAAAAGAAGATGTAGATGGTGATTAACAAGGGGGAGGAGGAGGACTAGGAGAAGAAGAAGGGAGGAATAAGAAGAGAGGAAGAAGAAGATGAAGATGGTAATTAACAAGGAGCAGAAGGAGCAGGTGGAAGAGGAGGGGAGAAGATGGAGATGGTAATTAACAAGGAGGAGGAGGAGCAGGAGGAGAGGAAAAAGAATATGGAGATGGTAATTAACGAGGAGGAGGAGGAGGAAGAGGAAAGGAAAAAAGATGAAGATGGTAATTATTAACAACGAGGAGGAGGAGAAGAAGGAAGAGCAGGAGGAGGACGAGGAAGAGGAAAAGAAAGAAGATCTAGATGGTAATTAATAAGGTGAATAAGGAGGAGGAGAAGAAGGATGTGGAGATGGAGGGGAGGAAGAGTAGGAGGAGAAGGAGGAGGTTAAGAAGGAGGAGAAGAAGGAGGGGAGGAGGACGAGGAGCATGCAAACTACAAGGATTTATAGATAAATACATTCAAATAAGGTTGCAGTGGCTTGAAAAGCGTACACTTTTTGAGAAAAAGACACACGAGTGGCCCGTGAGAAACAGAAGTTTTCAAAGATTGAAAAACTCCAAAATATAAACATATTCTAATCATTTTTTTTATTGGTGGGGAGACCCACCAATATTTATTCTAAGCATATAGTATAGAAATACAGCACTTGGAACTTAAGTTAATACAAATTATTAGTTGAGTTGGTCCAAAGCAGTTAATTCTTACCATTGGGTTTAACGGTTAAAATAAGTTGACCAGAGTTGGAGTCTCTTGAAGCCCTAATCAGGTTGACTACTTGATCGTGAAGTAGTCCACTGATGTTGATACCGTTTATTAATAAAACCTAGAACAAAATTTGAACATAATTTATTGAAATTATACACAGTTATTGCTAAAAAAAAGAAACTAGTTCATACAAAAATAAAGTTATGAATGGTCAACTTAGCAAACTTAGGAGTGGTCCGTAGCCGAGGGCGATAAGGGCCTGTCTGATAATCCAAAGGTTCCAAGATCGAATACAGTTGCCGGAACGGATTTTGACACAAACGGTCACTCCCGTCTTTCGGAGGAGACGAAAAGCCGTCGGTCCCGACTGCCTAAAAAAAGTCGTCATGTCTCATTAGCACCCCTCTCATTACATTACCCACGCACAAGCATAGAGCTTATGTGGGCATCACCCTCAAAAAAAATCAAGTTTTTTCGAGTTTTAACTGTAATAGATTTCGGGGCCTAGTTGACTGATCCGGTTAACTAGTTGATAAAACTAGTTAATTTTGTTCATAAATATCAAGTTTGTCGATTATTTAAGTTTATCAACTGATTAAATTATTAACTAGGTTGATAAAACTAGTTAATTTTGTTGACAAATTTCAAGTTTGTCAATGTTATAAAAGTTTATCAACTGATTAAAGTATCAACTAGTTGAAAAAACTAGTTAATATTGTTCATAAATTCCAAGTTTGTCAATTATTAAAGTTCATTAACTAATAAAATCATACGTGAATAATAAATTGATTAATGAATTTATTTCCCTTCACAGAAATATCACATAAACAAGTGTATAATTGCTTAGAAATTAACTGATCTCTTTTTCAAGTAAGTGTGATCAGTGTACAAAAAAGAAAAATAATAAATAAGGAGTCTATCAGCTAAGGCTGCCTTTATACTAGGTCACTGTGACCAGGAAGTGACACAGGCAATGTTACAACTCATGGGTCACTATTCCCTTGCCAAGCAACAGTGACCTATAGTGTGAAGGGCTATAGCAGGATCCATTAAACTTGTCATAAAACATATGATCGACGAGCATATGATCACAATACTTAACCTACAAATGCTGAATCTCGCAGATTATTGAAAAGGTCTTTTAAAAAATTATTCTTTGAAAGGTCTTCTTTAAAAAGGTATTTTAAAGGCTTTAAAGGTCTTTAAGACTTTCAAGCCTTTTGATTATTGTGTCGAAATCACTGTATAATTATTACTGGATCAGCTGATATATGACAAGTTAATTGGATCCTGCTATACATGGGTCACAGTGACCTAGTGTGAATGCAGCCTAATATGAATATTTTTCATAGTTTTGATGCTGGCTGCAGATTAATACAAGTAGTAATATATTTTTAATTGTTATACAAGTAGATGATTTATTAGAGATAGGTTAAGCAAAAATTCTACTTCAACTACTTGAGTTTAAAACTACATTATTAGATGAGTTTAACAGTGGAAAACTTGGAAAAAAGTAACTGGACAACACTCAGTTCAAGAGAAACTTTCAAATATTTTAAAACTATCCAGTAAATAAGGCAGAATATAACATTACCATAGATGAAACAAAACCTATCAGTAAACGTATCTTCATATTTCGTGAGTAAGAAGATATTTCCATTACAATAAAGTGAACAATCAATTACAATAATTATTGATCAATTAAACTATCAACTTTTTTAAAGCAAAAACTAAAACAAAAACTTGAAAACACTTATGACAGTCAACAATAATAGCAAGTACTTATGAACTCTGGATTACACAGCTATTATTTCAAGGTATTGTCGTCGTGTACAAAAAAAGCACAGATGGTAAAAATTAAAGTAGGCTAGAACAAAAAGAAGAAGAAGAAGAAGAAGAAGAAGAAGAAAAAGAAGAAGAAGAAGAATATATGAGAACAAAATGTGGGTTGAATGAAAGTGAACACTAGAATAAATCTTGATGACAAGATCTATCATTTATTTTTGAATGTAGTTTACTATTGACATTGATAGTTATAATTAGACGCAATCAGTATCTCGGCATATTTCTTCTTCTTCTCCTTCTTCTTATTCTTATTCTCCTCCCACTTTTCTCTTCTGCTAGGTCTTTGTCTTCTCTTCCCCATCTTCTCCATTATCAACTTTCCAATTTTCTTCTGCAAGCTACTGCAAGTTGGTAGGCTACTTGCTCTTCTTCTTCTTCTTTTTTCTTTTCTTCTTCTTCTTCACCACCTTCATCATCTTCTTCTCCTTCTTGTCCACCTTCATCCTCTTCTTCTTCTTCTTTTTCTTCTTTAAACTTCTTCATCTTCTTTTCAAACTAATGACCACAGTATGATTATACAGTCTCTGTAGAATTTATTTATTTATTTATTCAAGAAAATAAAAGAATTACTCATATGGTGAAAACAGAGACACAAAGTCCAAAACGTCTTCTTACCATAATTTTGATAATAATTTGTAATCTAGGTTATGTTTACATTCACTTTTACTAGCTCATTCAACAGATATCAATTGTTTGATGCACAAATTATAAAATTACAGTAAAACCTGTCTAAGACGGAACGCGACCGGACTGAAAAAACTTTTCCATTTTAGCAGGTTTCCGGCGTACAAAAGTACTTTTACCTTTATATAAAACAAGCTGTCCCGGCGAACTTCGTATCGCACTCTTCCCCCCCCCACAAATGTCCCCCCTCTTCACCCCGCAAATGTCCCCCTTCATGCCACCCTCAAAAATGTCATCCCCAAATGACCCTGTTCATTCCCCCAAATGTCTCACCCACATATCCCTCTTCATGTCAACCCCCTCTTTCCCATCAAATGTCACTCCTCTCTTCCCACCAATTATTTTTTTTTCAATTTCTTCTATTTTGTATTTTTTTTCATTTATTTATTTTTAATTTCTTCTATTTTGTATTTTTTTTCATTTATTTATTTTTAATTTCTTCTATTTTGTTTTTTTTTATTTATTTTTTTCCGTTCTTCAATTTTATCATTTGAAACAATAAAACATGTATGATACGAACGATAACTCATTCTTAATTGATGATTCTAGCGTAAAAAATAATTAGGAGTAGAAAACCTTGTACAAAAAGAAATGATTCAGAGCGGGAATTGAACCCGCAATCTCTTGTTTACAACGCAGACGCTCAATGCACTGCGCTACTGAAGCTTAGGATCTGCGAGCAGATTTTCTGATCTCAAATACGGTAGCCGCTTGGCCGGCAAGTTTGAACGTAGGTCTGTGAAATGTTTGATAGGTTAGGTCATTAATCTACTAATTATTTATTAATTATAAAGAGATTTTCTTATATTTTAATACATATTATGTTAACCAGTGCTTTAAAAATTCAAACGAATCCAAAATCATCAAAATCGGTTCAGCCGTTCTCGAGTTATAAGCGAGCGTACAGACACCAACTCTCTTTTATTAATATAGATTCCCTGGGACCAGAAAAACCATTCCGTCTCAACAGGTTTCCGTATTACACAGGGTCCGCCTTAGAAAGGTTTTACTGTAATAAATTGAATTAATTACACAAATTGATAAATTAATTGTGAGTTATAGCTCACCTGATCACCCTCATTCAGCTTGGGATAGCAAGTGTCAGCTGGCGTATTGGGGGCTACCCTTGACACAAGTATAGGCATGTCCAGGTCAGCCCCCCCTTTCACGTTGAATCCAAATCGACCTTGCTCATCGGGCGCCATTACTATTGAGACTAGACCTTCGTCGCTCTGTAAAATAAGAAAATTATCAGAAAAAATTGTTTTTATACAGAGTCCGGCAAAAAAACTATCTGATTTGAAATGCGCGCCATTCAGGCGGTAAGGAAATGAGATATTGCAACTATTCAATTGCTTTTAAATCATAATAATTAACTGGACGAAATTCCTAATTAATTGCTATTCGCTGTGAGCATCTACGGTGTTGCGCTCTGGCGGATAATCTTATGAATCTTTCCTGGTGGATTAACATGGGAAAGAATAGGCTTATGTACGTAAAAATCAGTTTATAATTGAAATACATTTCCCTTTCGCTATTTTTCCTAGTCATCGATATTTGGAATGATAAAATTAACACATCGCATGTTCTAAACATTATTATAATTTTCAATTCAAGTTTTAAAATCAACTTTGAAGGTTATGTTTCAAGCTGGCTGAGCAGACGAAGTAGTTTATCCACAGCTGAGTTCACTCCCATTGGTCAATATTCCGAAATGGATTATGGGCGCGAGACTTCAAATCAATCATATGCTTTTGAACTGGATTTTTCACTCGATTAATCCAAAACTGAGATCCGATTTCTTTGTTGAATCAATTTACGTTTGGAAATATGGAAGGAATAGAAGCCGCAATTACTATTGTGGACTGTATTTATGCAATTAGGAATACGACAATACAATGCATTTTAAATGCTTATTCCCTATTCTTTCTCATGTTGAATTACCTGAATACGTTCACTACAATTCCGCGTGAGCGCAGGTGTCGATTTTACAGGGTGGCGCATAAAGAACGGATGTTTTTCAAAGTGTTATAAGAAAGTTAATTTGAATCATACATTTATCTACCTAACACCAAAATACTAAGTAAATAACCCAATTTCAGAATTTGTATGAAAAACTCCAAAACACTTGAGTCTATTTCAAAAATTACATAGGAAAGATGGCGACCTTAATGCGTTAATGCTCATTAAAAGCCTCAAATTGGTTCTCAACTTTTGATACAGCAGCTATTCATTCATGTATGCAGTATTCATATATTCAATGTAACGATATTCATGATAGTAAACTTGAATTTCAAGTAAAGAAGAATCTCAAGCCAATAAGCTCGACTTGAAACTTTCTGCTGAAGCTCCGTTGAACGACGATTGCAGATTATTCATTCTATTGGAAATATTGTTCTACAGCAAATACGCAATTTTGCAAGGTCAATTGCGGCATTGATACTAAAACTGAATACTTTAACCTACAAAATGGTGTCGCTGTGCGGTCACAGACACCTCTAGTCCACTGATACTATCCTACTCAAATCCATCCGTTCTTTTTGCGCCATCCAGTATTATCCCCACCACCTAAGTGCACACAGCGAATAGCAGCATTCATTTTCGAATAAGCCAATTCGGCATGGATAAATTAAAATTCACCACTCACCGATTGATGGTCATAGGTAACTGCTAGATCTGGTTCTTCATCAGCATAAGCCAGCGTGTGACTGGTGCCCGTAGTGAGAGCTGGACTAAACGCGGCATGGGGCTCCTCCAGTGTACTCCTGTGCTCTAGGAAACCTCCCTCACTGTAATTGAAAAGAGAACAAAATCTTCGTATAAAATGGACGAACATGTTTTTTGTAATCGCAACTCCTCCATGGTTTCTCAACCGATTTTGTTCGTTCACGTCTCATTTGAAAGATTTCATTGAGTACATGTTCGATAAGGTTTTACATTTTGAAAAAGTTATCGTGGAGATGGGAAATGAGCGATCAAAGTTTAAATTTTTGCTATTGCTTTAACATAGGGACAGGTGAGTAGCAAATTTTCACATTTCAACTTATGTTTTAATGATCAGCTGTTTTGAAACAAAAAAAAGTATTCATTGTTCAATGCACCGGTGAGGGCATTCGTGGAGAGAGAAAAAGACGGTAGAGATAGAGAGTGAGAACGAAAAGGGGAAAAACGACAAGAAGAAGAAGACGGAGATTGACAAGGAGAAGAAAAAGGAGGAGAAGAAGAAGGGGGAGAAAGAGAAGAAGGACAGGAGGTTGAAGGAAAAGAACGAGAACAAGAAGAAGAAGAATGAGGAGAAGGAGAAGAAGGGGAGAAGGATAGGAAGGAGAAGAAGAATCAGGAGGAGAATAAGAAAAAGAAAAGAAGGAAAAGGAGGAGAAGAAGAAGAAGAAGAAAAAGAAGGAGGAGGAGAACAACAACAAGAAGAAGGAGAGAATGACCATGAAGAAGAGGAAAAGAATACGAATATGAAGAAAAAGAAGAAGAAAATGAAGAACAAGAAGAAGAAAAAGGAGAATTACAAGAAGTCGGAGAAGGATAAGAGGAAGAAAAAGAAGAGAAAGAAGGAGGAGGAGGAGAAGGAGGGGAGAAGAAGAATAAGAAGAAGAAGAAGGAGGATGAGGAGGAGAACAAGAAGAAGGAAAAGAATGAGGAGGAGAATAAGAAGACGAAGAAAAAGATCCAGATGACGATTGAGAAGAAGGAGAGAATGGACAAGAGGAAAGAGAAGAACAATATGAATATGAAGAAGAAAAGAAATAGAAGAAGAAGAAGAAGAAGAAGAAGAAGAAGAAGAAGAAGAAGAAGAAGAAGAAGAAGATGAAGAAGAAGAAGAAGAAGAAGAAGAAGAAGAAGAAGAAGAACAAAATGGAGAAGAAGAAAACAGAAGGAGGAAAAAGAAGACGAAGACGGAGAAGGAGAAGAAGGAGAAGACGAAGAAGAAGAAGAAGAAGGGGTAGGAGTAGAAGGAGGAGAAGAAGAAGTCGGTGAAGGAGAAGAAGGAAAAGAATGAGGAAGAGAAGAAGGAAAAGAATGTGGGAGAGAAAGAGAAGGCAAAGAAGAAGGAAGAGAAGAAGCAAAAGAATGAGGAGAAGAAGGCGAAGAAAAAGAAGGAGATGAAGAATGAGAAGAAGGAGAGAATGAACATAAAGAAGTAGGAGAAGAATATGAATATGAAGAAGAAAAAGAGAAGGAGGAGAAGAAGAAGTCGAAGTCGGAGAAGTAGAAGAAAAAGGTGAAGATGCAGAAGGAGAAGGAGGAGGAAAAGAAAGTGAAGAAGAACGAGAAGGAGAAGAATGAGTGGGAGAAGAAGGCGAAGAAGGAGAAGGAGAAGGAGGAGAAGAAGGAGAAGGAGGAGAAGAAGGAGGAGAAGGAGAGGAACGAGAAGAAGGAAAGAATGAGGAGGAGGAGGAGGAGAAGAAGGCGAGAAGGAGGCGAAGGAGGAGGAGGAGGAGAAGAATGAGAGGAGGGAAAAGAATGAGGTAGAGAAGAAGAAGGCGAAGAAGGAGGAGGAGGAGAAGGAGGAGAAGGAGGAGAAGAACGAGAAGAAGGAAAAGAATGAGAAGTAGAAGGCGAAGAAAAAGAAGAAGAAGAAGAAGAAGAAGAATAAGAAGGAAAAGAAGAAGATATTGGAGGAGAAGGATGAGTAGGAGGAGGAGAAGATTAAGAAGACGAAGATGGAGAAGAAGAAGAAGGAGGAGGAGAAGAAGGCGAGAAGGAGGCGAAGGAGGAGGAGGAGGAGAAGAATGAGAGGAGGGAAAAGAATGAGGTAGAGAAGAAGAAGAAGCGAAGAAGGAGGAGGAGAAGAAGGAAGGGAGAAGGAGGAGAAGAACGAGAAGAGTGAAAAGAAGGAGAAGAAGAAGGCGAAGAAAAGAAGAAGAAGAAGAAGAAGAAGAAGAAGAAGAAGAAGAAGAAGAAGAGAAGAAGAAGATATTGGAGGAGAAGGAGGAGTAGGAGGAGGAGAAGATTAAGAAGACGAAGAAGCCGAAGAAGAAGAAGACACAGCCGCAGAAGAAGCAGAAGAAGAAGAAGAAGAAGAAGAAGAAGAAGAAGAAGAAGAAGAAGAAGAAGAAGAAGAAGAAGAAGAAGAAGAAGAAGAAGAAGAAGAAGAAGAAGAAGAAGAAGAAGAAGAAGAAGAAGAAGAAGAAGAAGAAGAAGAAGAAGAAGAAGAAGAAGAAGAAGAAGAAGAAGAAGAAGAAGAAGAAGAAGAAGAAGAAGAAGAAGAAGAAGAAGAAGAAGAAGAAGAAGAAGAAGAAGAAGAAGAAGAAGAAGAAGAAGAAGAAGAAGAAGAAGAAGAAGAAGAAGAAGAAGAAGAAGAATAAAGTGTCTACTACTCACTCGTCACTAGCATGTGTAGGCGTATCGACCCAAG
The DNA here is from genome assembly GCA_017141395.1 of Laodelphax striatellus. Classification (NCBI taxonomy): domain Eukaryota; kingdom Metazoa; phylum Arthropoda; class Insecta; order Hemiptera; family Delphacidae; genus Laodelphax; species Laodelphax striatellus. The sequence goes on along the minus strand of CM029543.1, from coordinate 4,759,076 downwards.
CCCGCCTGGGCTGCCTGGCAGCCGAGGATTGCACCTTGTTGTCACCGTGATGGGCACGTGGAGTCCGAACCAACACTCCTGGCTGCTGCTGCTGCTTCGACTTATCAACAGGCACCGGCACTGTTTGACGGACGGCGCGTTTGCTGGGGGACCTGAAAACAAAAACAGACATGAAAATCATCAGCAACAGAAGCAGTGAACAGTGTTAGGCGTACACCGGTTAGTCAAGACGAGATTAGTCACAGTAATTCACGTAGTTGCTTATGAAGCAGCACACGCCGATGCAATGACTAATTGGTGTGTGTTGCTTCATAAGCAACTATGTGAAGTACAGCAACAGAAGCAGTGAACAGTGTTAGGCGTACACCGGTTAGTCAAGACAAGACAAGACGAGATTAGTCACGTTTAGTCACAGTAATTCACGTAGTTGCTTATGAAGCAGCACACGCCGATGCAATGACTAATGACAATGACTAATTGGTGTGTGTTGCTTCATAAGCAACTATGTGAAGTACAGCAACAGAAGCAGTGAACAGTGTTAGGCGTGCACCGGTTAGTCAAGACAAGACAAGACGAGATTAGTCACGTTTAGTCACAGTACTTCACATAGTTGCTTATGAAGCAACACACACCGATTAGTCATTGCATAGGCGTACACCGGTTAGTCAAGACAAGACAAGACGAGATCACGATTAGTCACAGTAATTCACATAGTTGCTTATGAAGCAGCACACACCGTTGCAATGACTAATCGGTGTGTGTTGCTTCATAAGCAACTATGTGAAGTACTGTGACTAAACGTGACTAATCTCTTCTTGCCTCGTCTTGACTAACCGGTGTACGTCTAGCCTTAGTGATCAGTATCAGTAATCAGTAAGTGGTATCAGTAATCATTAAACAGTATCAGTAATCAGTAATGGTATCAGTAATTGTTTGACGGACGGCGCGTTTGCTGGGGGACCTGAAAACAAAAACAGATATGAAAATCATCAGCAACAGAAGCAGTGAACAGTGTTAGGCTAGGCGTGCACCGGTTAGTCAAGACAAGACAAGACGAGATTAGTCACGTTTAGTCACAGTAATTCACATAGTTGCTTATGAAGCAGCACACGCCGATTAGTCATTGCATCGGTGTACACCGGTTAGTCAAGACAAGACAAGACGAGATTAGTCACGTTTAGTAACAGTAATTCACATAGTTGCTTATGAAGCAGCACACACCGTTGCAATGACTAATCGGTGTGTGTACGCCTAGTCTTAGTGATCAGTATCAGTAATCAGTAAGAGGTATCAGTAATCATTAAACAGTATCAGTAATGGTATCAGTAATCATTAATCGACAAAGTGCCGCAGCGGGCCCGACCCAGCGTTGCCAGATGACATTGATGAAAATCCCACTATAAATTGTTGGGATTTTTCATCAATTGCATCTGGCAACGCTGGGTCGGGCTCCGCTGCGGCACTTTGTCGCAGTAACGAAAACCCACCTTTAGTGGTATCAGTAATCATTAAACAGTAACAGTAATCAGTAATGGTATCAGTAACCATTAATCACAATTACTGTATTATAGATGACTAAGTAATATTGACAATAATTCTCATCCATGGTGAAAAATAGTTATGTAACATCTGTAAATAGTTACGTAATTATGTATAGCACGATCTTTTCAACTTGTCAGAAATCAGCTGTTTTGGTAATAATTAAACATTGATATCAGACACAATAATCAAAAGGCTTAAGAGTCTTAAAGACCTTTTTAAAGAATACCTTTCAAAGAATAACTTTTTAAAAGACCTTTTCAATAATCTGCGAGATTCCGCATTTGTAGATTAAGTATTGTGATATTGCTTGTAGATCATATGTTTTCTGACAAGTTAAATGGATCCTGCTATAACAATTTACAACTGATAGAGAGGATTGATTGGGATGGTAGATTTGGTTCATGTGGTGTGACTCAAGGTCAGTTTTAGGTCCTGTTTGTTTCTTACTCTAGGCAATTGTTTTCTGGGCTGATGCCACCCACATTTGTCTTATTGCATTGAATAACTTTTGTTTTGTTTTCAAACGTTTTCTTTTGTCTAGTATTAAACCTCGACCAGCCCTGTTCTACGGCGCTGAAACATGTACTCACCTCTTTTTTATAATTACATTTGCCTTATTGCATTGAATAACTTTTGTTTTGTTTTCAAACGTTTTCTTTTGTCTCGACCAGCCCTGTTCTACGGCGCTGAAACCTGTACCCACCTCTTGAACGTGGCTCTGTCCAGCAGCCGCTGCGTGCAGCGCGCTGTCTCCTCGGCTGTCTGCAGCTGTAGATGAACTTGGAGCCGAGCGACAGGAAGCGCCGCGCCCCGCCACCTCCAAACGTTATATCTATATCTAATACTTCTTATCCTTCTCCGACTTCTTCTTGTTATTCTCATTCTCCGTATTCGTCTTCTCCTTCTCCTCCTTTTTCTTCTTCATTTTCTTCTCCTTTTTTTCTTCATATTCATATTCTTCTTTTCCTCTTCATGTTCATTCTCTCCTTCTTCTTCTCGTTGTTCTCCTCCTCCTTCTTCTTCCTCTCCCTCCTCTCCTTTTTCTCGTCCTTCTCCCCCTTCTTCTTATTTTCCTTATTCTCTCTCTTCTTCGTCTTTTCTTTCCTCTTCTCGATATTCACCTTCACCTTCCTCTCCTTCTCTTCTACCTTCTTCTTTTTGTCCTTTTCCTTCTCCTCCTCCTCCTTTTCCATCTCCTTCTTCTTGTCCTTTTCGTTCTCACTCTCTATCTTTCTCTTTTTCTCTCTGTCCACGAATGCCCTCACCGGTGCAATGAACAATGAATACATTGTTTTGTTTTAAAACACCTGATCATTAGAACATAAGTTTAAATGTGAAAATATACTACTCACCTGTCCCTATGTTAAAGCAATAGCAAAAAAAGTTTTCTTTTGTCTTGTATTTAAACCTCGACCAGCCCTGTTCTACGGCGCTGAAACATGTACTCACCTCTGTTTTCATAATTACATTTGCCTTATTGCATTGAATAACTTTTGTTTTGTTTTCAAACGTTTTCCTTTGTCTTGTATTAAACCTCGACCAGCCCTGTTCTACGGCGCTGAAACATGTACTCACCTCTGTTTGCATAATTACATTTGTCTTCGTGCATTGAATACCGTTGATTGTGTTTTCAAACGGTTTCCTTTGTCTTGTATTTAAACCTCGACCAGCCCTGTTCTACGGCGCTGAAACATGTACTCGCCTCTTTTTTATAATTACATTTGTCTTATTGCATTGAATAACTTTTGTTTTGTTTTCAAACGTTTTCTTTTGTCTTGTATTAAAACCTCGACCAGCCCTGTTCTACGGCGCTGAAACATGTACTCACCTCTGTTTTCATAATTAAATTTGCCTTATTGCATTGAATAACTTTTGTTTTGTTTTCAAACGTTTTCTTTTTCCGCTCTGTCTTGCATTGAAATAACCCCTGTTCTACGGCGCTGAAACATGTACTCAGCCCTTTTCTTAATTGCTCTGTCTTATTGCATTGAATACTTTTGTTTTGTTTTCAAACGTTTCTTTAATCTGTATTTTGTCGACCAGCCCTGTTCTACGGCGCTGAAACATGTAGCACTCTTTTTAATACCACATTTGCCTTATTGCATTGAATAACTTTTGTTTTGTGTTTCAAACTTTTTTTTGCAACATGCTGTTCGGCGCTGAAACCTGTACCCACCTCTTGAACGTGGAAGACCAGCAAAACAGCACGCGCTGCTCAAGCGCTGCTTGGAACGACAAATAGCTGCTGCGGCGAATGCAGCAAATGGATGAGTTAATGCTGCAAATTCTAATATGTCAAATAATAAATCTTCCGACTGCAAATAAAAAGATTAATAATAAATTGAATAATAATAATAATAAATTGATTTCCTTCTTCAAAACTAAAACCTAGGAATACATTAATGAAATATTTACAAAAATAACCATATAACATCAAGAAAATTCATGGAAATTAACCCACTCAACTATGGATGTCATCCATGTACTAGAGTGGGTGTGAGTAGTATTTGGGTGGGGGTGCAAATATACTTGGTAAGTGAGCTCACATACTATTATTTGAAATTATTTGTTCTATACGTCGTCTTCCTGTATGTATTATCCATTTTTGAACAGCATTTTTGAATTTTCTTTGGTGTGGTATGTCCTTAATATTTACGGGAAGCAGATTGTAGAGTTTTGGTGCTAAGTGGTTGAACTGTCTGTGATACAGTGCCTTCCTAGCAACGTTCGTGATGAGAAGGTTCCTATTTCTAGTGTTGTACTCTAGATTCCCGTACACTTCTACGAATCCGATTCTCCGAAATAATATTTATCCGAGAATCTAGGGTATACTTCCGTACTTGACCATGGATATTATCTATATTTCATATACAGGGTTGGTGAAAATTATGGAAACGGCTTAATATTTCTTATATATGAAGGTAATTTGACGGTAGGTGACATTGGGGATCGCACTAAAAGTGAAAATACTACTTTTTAATGTGGGTTTTCGTTACTGCGACCGAGTGCCGCAGCGGAGCCCGACCCAGCGTTGCCAGATGCAATTGATGAAAAATCCCAACTATTTATAGTGGGGATTTTTACAGATGCAATTACAGATGCAATTGATGAGAAATCCCAACTATTTATAGTGGAGATTTTCACAGATGCAATTACAGATGCAATTGATGAAAAATCCCAACTATTTATAGTGGGGATTTTTCATCAATTGCATCTGGCAACGCTGGGTCGGGCTCCGCTGCGGCACTCGGTCGCAGTAACGAAACCCCACCTTTACTGTGACTACAAAAATAATGTCAGCCATCTTGGATCCGCCATATTGAATCTAAGTTCATTTTTTAAATGATAAGGTAGTCCTTATATACATTATTTCGATACAGAATTTCAAGAGAGAATGAATGGCGAAAACCGCACATCGATATGTCAAACCGTTTTTAAAATATTTTAATTATTAATCAGACATATAGTTCGATTCACGTCAAGAAGTCAGAATTGTTTATATGAGGAGCATTGATGTCAAGTTTCATTGAGAGAGAAAGAGAAAACTGCACCAAACGTTTTTGTTGGGACTGTGTGCGACAACAATGCACAGTGCGGCAACTATGCACAGTGCGAATAGGATAGAGACATCAGCAACTGCCTTGAGCTGAACAAGGATAGCAAACTCCCAACTAAGCAATGCTGACTTCTTGATGTGAATCGCACTATACTGTATTTACATTGTCAGAGTGGGTAAAAAGTATTAAAACTGCTTGATATTTCATAATACAAAAATAATTTCATGATAGGGGTGATTGAGGATCCTACTCAAATCAAAAATACTACCTTTACAGTGACTTTTTTCAAATTTAGTCCGCCATCTTGGATTTGTCATTATTTTTCAAATTATGGGGTAGTGATGCTATACATGATTTCAATACGAAATTTTAAATCGAAGTGAATGGCGAAAATCGCACTTCCATATCTCAAACCGTTTTTGAGATATTAACTGATTTAGAGAAAATATGTCTGATTAATAATTAAAATATCTTAAAAACGGTTCGACATATGGATGTGCGATTTTCGCCATTAATTTTCTCTTGAAATTCTGTATCGAAATAATGTATCATATGACCACCTTACCATTTAAAAAATGAACTTCTGAGACAGAATCTTCTGATCAGCTGTTCAATGCTTTACCGGCCTCACTGAGGTCTCTCCCTGTCAAAAACTTCAGAGAAGCGTTGAAGAGAGAACTGGAAAGCTGTTGTTTTTACTCAATCCAGGAGTTTAAAGAATATTATAGAGGATGATGTATTACCGAATGGAAGATTAAAAAATTTGACAAATCCAGATGCCCCTGTGATGGGAGGCCAGCGGATTCTATGAATATCTATCTATATATCTAATGTAGCATCCATTTTATAAAATCGTTATTATGACACAAGTTTCGATTTCGATTATTAAACTGTAATTATTGCATTAAAACACGGTCTTAGATAATTGAAAATATTCACAAATAGTGAAAATGTGTCTATAAGTAACTACAGCCATCTTTACTAGTAGGTTATTTGCTAAGTACTTCGATGTAAGTAAGATAAATGTATGATTAAAATAAACATTCTTTGTAACACTTTGAAAACATGCATTCTTTATGCGCCACCCTGTATGAAAGATTTTAGGTGATAAATTATAAATAGATAATATAAAATAATTTGAAAAATTTGAGAAATCAAAACTCACCAATTCTCGTCTAAGCTGGATGAAAAACTGTTTACGTTTGAATGAGATCTTAACAATTTTCCCCCAGGAGAATGTGTTGATTTTAATTCCATTTTGAAACACCACCAGCCCAATTGAGGTGACGCCTAGGTGAAGCTCTTTGTTAGCCGAATCCTGCAAATGAAAAGAATTAATTGTTTATGGTTTGATTATTTATAATGGCATCACAGCCATACATCACAACCGTTACAAAAAAATTTACATTAGCTTTATGGAGATCAACACCAAACATTAAGACCAAAAAATACAATTATAAATGGTTAATATTAAAAAAGTTCAGAAATGATCCATGCTTCACAGCCATACATCACAACTGGTCATAAACAAAAAATCTCACCTTAGCTTTATGCAGATCAACTCCATACATCTCTAACCGCTTGGCATGATCGAGGAAATTGAATTCCGCATCCGCCGGCGTCTGTCCTTTGTGCAATTTATGCAATTCAGCAATTTTCTTCTCCATTTCTTCAGTCTGATGCGGCACAAGCTCCATCCCGGAAATGTACTTTGGTCCATGCTCGTCTATTTGATAGTCACCAAGTTCGGCTGCATAATATAGAAATGATAAAGAAAATTATTATAATTATGGTACAGAAATGTACAATAAAATCAAATTCTAAATTGGACGGCTTCTACATAAATGGATCCAACTACAAAAACTAAAAAACGCCCTTAAAGTTTCTGTACGTCTAAGAAAAATGAAATTTCAAGTTTTTCAAGTGTTATTGATTTGTTTCTAGTGTTGATGAATTTTTTGTAGTATTTTGAATCTGAATCACTTCTTAATTTGATCATTAATAAGAAATACACAAAATATCAATTAGATTTAATGGTGCTTGGTTATCTTCAAAGAAATAGTTTAATTAGTTCTACTAGCATCTATTTATATGGAACCAACAACCTCATTTGACTAATGGTTTCTTTTAGAGATATAGGTTGAGTAGGTTATTGGTCTACTATAGTCTGTGCAAACCTTAGAATGCAGTAAGCGTTTAAATGGCAATGCTATTTGATATGGGGATATGGAAGCGCTGTTGCCATGTTTTGCTTATTTGTTTATTACTCCTTACTCACAGCTGTTCGCTCTCTTTTCCGCTCTTTCTCTTGTTTTGTTTACATTTCTTATTCTATCAAAACTACATCAATGAGAATACATTAGCACACCCAGAGACAGAATTAATTGAGAAAGCATTTTTCAACATTCAGTTCTTTTAAATATTATACTGTACTACCTAGTAATAGCGGCAAAATTTGGTACTCCAGTCATTGGAGCCGACTGCATAGAATGTCAAGTTTTGCTGGCTACTGTGCAATTCGGCAACACTGCGCCCCATAAACGTAACACTGCAATCTAAGGTTTGCACAGACTATAGCTTGTTTATTTATATGGATCCAAGTACCACAGCTGGCATAGGTTGGTTCCTTTTATGCCCTGTATTTCAGCCGTTCAATAAACTTATTGAATCAATAACTTTTTTTTGCATTTGAAAACACATGGTTATTGATTCAATAGTGCTATTGGATCCATAAACTGTCTATTGAGCGACTGAAGACCCGGGCATAAGAGTAATAGCAGAAGATTCATAAAGATATAATAGTTATTTCAAAGGCCTGTAGATGCCGCCACAAACTAGATACTGTTTGGTTCTTTTTACAGTATTTAGATGAAGCAGTTTTCTATTCAGAACCATAAAGAACAGAAAAAATTGACGGTTGGTTCCTTTTATGTAAAAGCCGTCCAATCATGTGTTGATGAAATTTATGGCAATAAATTAAAATCGCAATTCTAATGAATTTTCTTAAATTCATAGGTTTCCTAAATTTTAGAAAATATATTTGATTTTCAAATATAATTTTTTATTCTTCTATGAGATTGAGAAATTTGAATTTGGAATAAATTACAAAAAGTTACTGTTCAAAGCGTTGTGTCCAAAATCAAATGACAAACTGATAAAATAGCTTTCAAGTTCATCAAATTTGATACAATACGATTCAATCATGTTACGTGAAGATTCAATTATGATACAAGTCGATTGAATTATGATACAACAGTATACGATTTTTCAAAAATTGAAAAGATGGCGGAATGAGACAACTCGCCGCGACCAGCTCATATAAAGGCTTGTTTCTCCAGCTAACGATTCGACATGATATAAAAATTAATTTTCAATTCACTAATCTAAGTATTTTATTGAAAAAAAAACTCCATCGAGGAGGACGATGATGATGATGAGATATGAATGGCCCTACTAGTCCAGTTAATATAAACATTATTGTGTTTGCAAAATTTATTGTAGAACTAAATCTATATTAATAAAAGAGAGTTGGTGTCTGTACGCTCGCTTATAACTCGAGAACGGCTGAACCGATTTAGATGATTTTGGATTCGTTTGAATTTTTAAAGCACTGGTTAACATAATATGTATTAAAATATAAGAAAATCTCTTTATAATTAATAAATAATTAGTAAATTAATGACCTAACCTATCAAACATGACATCCATTTTGATCCAGTCCAAACAATAATGCTCCTATGAAATCGATGTGTAGTTGAAGATGCTACAATATTGGTCTCCCAAGAGACGAGCTCCGTGGTCTATTGGTTAGCGACTCTGCCTTCCACGCAGAATTCTCGGGTTCGAATCCGAGACGGGTGATATTTTTTTGACAACTTTCAGCATTGATTAATATTTATCCACTCGCTTTAAAAATTAGTATATTGCAGATTTCTTTTAATTTCCATCAATAAAGCGAGTGGATATAGATATTTTTACTTCGTGACATTTTTTTCGTGGGGGGGGGGGGGGGGATATGATGGGGGTCATTTGGGGGGAAGAGGGGGGGGACATGAAGGGGGATTTGTGGGGGGAAGGAAGGGGGGCATTTGGGGGATGACTTTTTTAGGGGGTGCTATGAAGGGGGGTACATTTGTGGGGAGAAGAGGGGGGACATTTGGGGGGGGGGAAAGGCCGATACGAAGTTCGCCGGGACAGCTTGTTTTAAATAATATGTAATATGTTGATTGGACGCTTACAAATAGCCTGCATTAGATTTTGCACCGAAAAATACCTCGTGCTCATCTAAAAATCTTGATTGAATAAAATTAGAGGATCAAATGTGAAATAATGTCAAGTTATGTGATCAGTTGGATTTGAGATATAGAAAGACTCTCACATCGGAAACTATAGACAAAAGACCGAATATCATGTCAAGTATTAAACTAATAATAAAGTTTGAATATAGAATGATGACTAATTTCTAATAATTTGATAACTAATTAGTGAATTGAAAATTAATAAATATAGCAGGATTATTCAAATTGTCAGAACAGCTGATTGATGTACGCTTTTCTGACAAGTTAAATGAATCCTGCTATACATTAATCTATAGTAAATTTGGCTAAGGAATTCAATAAAACTAAAAAGTTTGTACCTACAGTGATTTCAAAATATTTCCCAAAATATGGTAAAAACCATCATTTTACAAGTTAAAACAAGTCCAACATGAAAAATCAGCATATCTGTGAATTCATTAGTCCATTATTAGCATAAAACGTACCCAAAAATCATAAATCGGGATTAAAAGAACCAAAACACACAAACATCACTCATTTGAAAAGTCATAATTTTCTAATTTCTTTAATTATTGTACTTGACAGAAACTCTACTCACATTGAATGATATAGCTGGCTAGGAGACAGGCGGTACTAGGAGGTACTACTAGGCGACCAACTAGTATATCCTTTCTGACTTGCAGATAGAAATGGTACCTAGTATACTCTTCTTGCAGTTTACTGGGGTCTGATACATAGAACTTCACCCGGAAATAGAAATGTCCCTGGCCTCTCATCTGTTTTTTGACGGGCTTGGTGGGGTCTAGCCATCTCTGAAAAAAGAAATCAATAGTATTTTACGTAAAAAGTATAGGAAAATCCTATTATATTAAGCGAGCAATTTCTGTATGTTTATATTTATTTATGTATTTATGTATCTCGAAAACGGCTCTAACGATTTTGACGAAATTTGGAATATAGGAGGTTTGTGATAGCCTACAAAAATTAGTTTGCGCCGGGTCTCATCCCTGGGATAACTTGCTAAAGGACCTTAAAAAGGAAAAACCGATCCTTTAGGAATCAGCTGATAGCAGAAACAAATTTCCGTCGGCTGTAAATGATGAGAAAGAGTGAGAGCGGTGAGTGTGGGAGTGAGACAAGATTATTTCAGCAGCTGAGGCAGTGCATTTCAATCACATGATCACTCGTGAAATACACAACTACACTAACCTTTCTGGTAAAACCAGCGGTTCCATTACTAGAATTGAGAAAAATTTCGAAACACATAAGCTCCTATTTCCCCTTTCTATTTCTGTTTTTAATTCATCTATAGAAAATTAAAAGGAATTCAAAAAAATGAAAATATTCCATATTGTATTGTTATTTTTAAATTTGAGGCTTGAAGTTAGGCATATGTCATTTAATATTATTTATTTGAGAAAAATCGTCAAGAGTTCATCAAATAAGGTAAAAACAAACAAACAACAACAAATGAGGTAAAAATAGTTATCAACCCATATATTTCTTATTTCTATGAAGCAGAATTTTACCACAAGTGCGATTTTTCAAATAATATGCATTCAAACTCGATTATTCATAATATTTCGAAAGCTGAGATTATTGTTTTATAGTGCAATGATTATTCAGTGCATATGACAGATGGCTGTACTTTAAAAATTGTTCAATTTCATCCTTTTTTCTTTGAAAATTCCATTCCTATGCCTTTATACTCCCGAGCAGAGCTCGATCCCCCGATATTAGTGATTACTACAGAGACTGTATAATATCAGTGTGGTCATTCGATGTCACACTTTTGATTGGTTAGCTCGGACAAATCCACCATAATTTTGCCAATTCCCGTGAGATTTGTATTGAAATGAAACGCAAATCATACGTTGTGTAGAGTAATTCACTTCTTACCTACAATTTGCCTTTGCCAGTGTAAGGGCCTGGTCACATACGATTGTGGTTTGCTTTACTTTACTTCACTTCACTAACAAAGCTACATTGGTTTACTTCACTTCACTTCACTTAATCGCATAGTAAATATATATAAATCGTATGGTATGTAGTAAGTGAAGTGAAGTAAAGCAAACCACAATCAAAGTAGCTCTTCTAGTAAAGTGAAGCAAACCACAATCGTATGTGAGCAGGCCCTTAGTTTTTATTATTTCAAGCTTTTAACACAATACCAAGAGTAAAGAGACAATTTTTAATGTTAGAAAAGTTCTTTTCGATGTTGTTTCTCTCGAAATAAGTTTTGAAAAATGAGTGAATGGGTTCATGTTTTCCTGTAATTCCATATCTAATTGAAAAATTTGGCAGAAGTATGGCGGTGGCGGGAATAAAAAATATTCCAATACAATGTAATGGACCCATTTACACCAATGACCACACTGTTATTAAATACAGTCTCTGTAGCTGAAACTTTATTCCATACAATAGTGGTTAGTAGCAAAAAATATTTGAAAGGAGCCATGAGGTACTAGCGCGCTAAAGTGAGGGAAGAGTGACTAATCGGTAGGGTTTATAGGTAGGTTAGGAATACATCAAGTTTCACATGAAATCTTTTGTATACCTTATTTGTCAAGATTGGACCAATATTGCCTGAGATATGGCAGTTTGGTGACCGCTGGAGGTTACTTGCACTCCTTTTTTACTGTCTTTAAAATTCACACTAAATAATATAAAATCGCTTAAAAATAACATGCAAAGCAGACGGAGACTGTTGCATTGTTGTAGCAGACTTTAGCCGCAAGCCCAGGATGCACTGCAACCAGCCTCCAGCGGTCACCTATCACTAAAGCTGCCATATCTCAGTCAATATTGGTCCAATCTTAACAAATAAGGTTTCAATTAAAATTTACAAGGTTTTTGTAATTAAATTTACTAAAAAAAGTTATTCTTGTAAATATTTCGTGATATCAACGGTTTCCGAGTTATTCGAGAAACAAAATTTTAAATGGCCGCCATTTTGTTTTTTGGATTTGAAAAATTGTCATAATTGTTTTGTAGCTTTGTCTAGTTGTCATGAATGTTGGTGCAAAGTTTCAATTCCATATGTTCCACCATTATTGAGATAGAAAATAATGAGTGAAAAAAACAAACTGGCAGCTGTGTGAGTAACTAAGGACTTCCGGACAATTTAAATATGATATTTAGATATGGTTTTTACCTAGGAACAATGCCCTAGAGTATTGGTAGGGAGCTCTGAAACACCCTGTAGAATAACGTTGTAACTTATTAGTAAAGTTTCTGTTGGTGTAAAGTTTTAGATTAAGTTCGAACTGTACTTACCATCACATCAGAATTGGGTGGGTTGGGCAGTACTCCGTTCTCAGAGTACTGCAAACCGAAGTAATCCTTTTCAATCAGCTCCAGATGCTGGAACACATTCTCCAAAAGCACCTGGCCCTTGGCTCGTTTCTGAAATAGAAATAAAAACCAGAAATATTATTGAAAATGAGAGAGATAATAAAGTGAAATGAAATAAATCGACGGGAAAACATCATTGAAAACCAAAGCTTTTGAGTTTAGTTCACAAACGATCATTTAGTTATAAAATGAAAGAATTTAAAAACCTGCCAAACTGTTTATCTTCCAATCTTTATATAAAATAGGCGAACATGATTTTGTGACAAGAGCTCCTCCATGGTTTTATTATTTACACTGAAATCGCAACTAAACTAACTTTTTTTAACAAAATCTCTATCGTTATCGGAATGAAACTTTGATATTCAATGTTCTGAGTTTTTGAGTTCATCTCCACATGGTTTACATTAATTACAAACACATAGAGTAATGATACTAATAATTGATCAGAAATACTTGTATGATGTTTCTTATTTATGACACTTTGTAACCTCTATGTAATATGTTTGTGTGATTTATTCGATGTATTATCCTATATTATGATGGTTTTTGAATTGTGTTTTATTGTCTATGTATTGCAAAGAAGTGGAAATAAATTATTTATTTATTTATTTAATACATGAAGGAGCGGGTAACGGAGGGTTTAATTTCTATTACAAAACAGAATTCTATAAATAAATAAATAAATAGAATTTTATTGCCAAGAAACAATACAGTTATGGGCAAAGTCAAAGTCAAGCAATTAAATTTAAAAGTTCTTAAAAAGTACAGTTTGTGCAGTCAATAACAGGGTACATAAAGTATATAACAAGATAAACACTAAATAGTCAACAAAATTCCTATAACAACAGACATTTCAAAGGTTGAATACATTTTTTGTGATATCAAAAAATTCATTTAAGCTATAATACGGTCTCAGAGTCAGCCAGTCATAAAGTTCTTTTTTGAATCTATTTCTGCTATGATAATTTTTTATCGACACAGGTAGATGATTGTAAAGTTTTAATCCTATTGTGTTGTACAAATTTATTGTTTTTGAAATGGAATTTCAAGTTTTTCTCTATTTCTAGTGTAGTGCGTGTGTATATTACAACGTGTCTTGAAATTAACAATATTATGTCTCACATACAGGATTACACTAAATATGTACAGATTCACAACCGTCAATATCTTTTTACTTTTAAATAAAGGCCGGCAGTGTTCAATATAATTTGAGTTGGATATTAATCTGATTGCTTTTTTCTGTAATAATAATATTTTATTGATGTGCTTACTATTACCATATATTATTAAGCCATAAGAGATTATACTTTGAAAAAAAGCAAAATAAGAATTTCTCAAATACTTTTCCGGAACAGTATCCTTCAGTTGCCTCAACAAATATATCACTCTGGACAACCTGCCTGAAATATAATTGATATGTGGTTCCCAGGTCAGTTTAGCATCAATCATTAGGCCTAGGAACTTGACAGCTTCATTACCCTCTTTTGGGGTAGATTCTTTAAAACCTAACGTCAAAACCTGTGTTTTATATTATACAAGCTGTCCCGGCGAACTTCGTATCGCACTCTTCCCCCCCCCCCCAAATGTCCCCCCTCTTCTCCCCACAAATGTCCCCCCTTCATGCCACCTCCAAAAAAATGTCATCCCACAAATTCCCCCTCCATTCCCCCCCAAATGTCACCCCCACATATCCCTCTTCATGTCAACCCCCTCTTTCCCATCAAATGTCACCCCCCTCCTCCCACCAATTATTTTTTTCATATTTATTTATTTCTTTCTTTTTAATTTTTTATTGTGGTTTATTTTATTTTTTTTTAATTTTTATTTTTTAACTTATATTTTTTTAATTTTATTTCCGTTCTTCAATTTTTATCAGTCCTATTCTAATTAAAAGATTTTTTCATATTTATTTCTTTCTTTTTAATTTTTTTTATTTTAATTTATTTCATTTTTTTTTTAATTTTTTTTCCGTTCTTCAATTTTATTATTAGAAACAATAAAACATGCATGATACGAACGATAACTCATTCTTAATTGATGATTGTAGCGTAAAAAATAATTAGAGTAGAAAACCTAGAGCAAAAAGAAACGGTTCCAGAGCGGGGTTTGAACCCGCAACCTCTAGGTTATCACGCAGAGACACTTGCACTGAGCCACGGAGGATTAAGATATGCTTGCTAATTTATCTGATCTTGAATTGCGATCATCTTTCCGTTGTAGGTACACGTTCGTGCCGGCAAGTTTGAACGTAGCTCTGTGAAATATTTGATAGGTTATGTCATTAATGTAATAACTATTTATTAATTATAAAGGGATTTTCTTATATTTTAATACATATTATGTTAACCAGTGCTGTAAAAATTCAAACGAATCCAAAATCATCTAAATCGGTTCAGCCGTTCTCGAGTTATAAGCGAGCGTACAGACACCAACTCTCTTTTATTAATATAGATATTTATTTCTATTTATATTATTATAATAGTTTCTTATTATTATTTACCTCTAGTTGAAACGAGTGCTGTGTATCGTCGAGGAAGAAAACGGTTGCAGTTAACGTTTTCAACCGGTCGCGAGCCAATTCCGAGGCGCGCACATTGTAAGTGCCACTCGAGCCTCCCAACGCACGACGCGACACGCTCTCAATCATCCTGCACAAATAATTCAATCAGAATTTTAAACTTCTTCATATAGAATTACTTATAAACAAGACATCCACAACATAGTTTGATATACAGTATACCACGATCCATTTAACTTATCAGAAATCAGCTGTTTCGGTAATAATTAAACAGTGACTTCGACAGAACAATCAAAAGGCTTAAAAGTCTTAAAGACCTTTAAAAGACCTTTTTAAAGAAGACCTTTCAAAGAATAACTTTTTGAAAGACCTTTCCAATAATCTACGAGATTCAGCATTTGTAGGTTAAGAATTGTGATATTAGGCTACTCGTAAAAACATATTTTTTCTGACAAGTTAAAGAGATCCTGCTACAACTATAGAGACTATATAAATAGAATCATTGTATGGCCATTGTATGACACACGAGCTATTCCTCATTGAGTGTAGCCTATAATTTCTAAGGAGGAGGAGGAGAAAAAGAAGGAAGAGAAGAAGATTGAGAAGAAGAAGTGAAAGAATGTGGTTAATAAGGAGGATGAGGAGAAGGATAGGAGGAGGAGGAGAAGGAGAGAAAAAAGGAAGTGAAAGAAAGAGAAGAAGAAGATGAAGAATGAGGAGAAGAAGGAGGAGGAGGAGGATGAAAAGGAGGAGGAGAATAATAGAAAAGAAAGTCACAGAAAAAGAAGAAGGAAATGAAAAATGAGGAGAATAAGAAGAAGGAGGAGGAGGAGGATGAGGAGAAGGAGGTCATGAAGGAGGAGGAGGATAGGAGGAGGAGAAGAATAGAAAAAGTAGAAGAAAGAGAAGAAGGAGATGAAAATGAGAAGAAGAAGGAGAAGGAGAAGGAGGAGGAGGATAGGAGAAAAAAGAAAGTAAAAAAGAGAAGGAGATGAAGAATGAGAAGAAGAAGGAGGAGGAGGAGGAGGAGCCAATTAGAAGAAAGAGCCAATTCCGAGGCGCGCACATTGTAAGTGCATCTCGAGCCTCCCAACGCACGACGTGACACGCTCTCAATCATCCTGCACAAATATTTCAATCAAAATTTCTATCTTCTTCACATAAAATTACTTATAAACAATACATCCACAACATAGTTTGTTAAACCACAGAGAGTGTATAGTAACAGTGTGGCCATTTGTGTGAAGAATTGAGAAATTAAATCAAGAGTTAAGGAACAATATAAAAAAAATGTTGTTTTTTTTAAATATGAAAAATGGGAAATATTATTGAGAGTTGAAAAATATTGTTGAAAATTGAAGAAAATAATATAGGGAGTTGACAAGAATAATATAGAAGACAGAAAGAAATAGGCCTAATACCGATTCCCAGTTTCTAGGACATTCATTAGTTTTATGCTACATTAAACTAATGCGACATTCAATTTTAATGAATCATACGATTATTTGTTGCATGTTTAGGTCGGTTTGTTTTTGTTTTGAAAGTTTAGTGACTGTGAATTTGTTCATTTTAATTTAAAATGAAAAAGAGACAGTGTAAAAACCATTCTGGAGCAGGGGAAAAGCGATTGATAAATATTTTATCGAAATACAAATTGGTACGGCAATTTACAAAAAAAAAAAAAAACAGATAAAATAGATTTATTTTTGATGTTTTTTTTAGATTTATGTTATATATTTTTTCTCTTTTACCTTACCAATTTACATTTCAATACAATATTTATCAATCGCTCTTCCTCTGCTCCAGAAAGGTTTTCCTCTGTCTCTCTTTTCTTTTCCAGTTTTTTTTTTTTTTTGCTAGGGATGATGCCCACATAAGCTCTAAGCTTGTGCGTGGGTAATGGGAAGGATGATGATGATGAGAGATGAATGGACCTACAGCTTTAGATGGGTTTTGAACCACCGGGAAGCGATATTGAAACTCATAAATTTTTGTATTTAGAGGAGCCGGTCACCGTTACAACGGGAGTGGTAGGCGCTGTCTCTTATCTAATCTCACCGATTAGACTCGCCTTTGCCACTGGAACCAACCGCTTCCTCAATTTTGAATTGAAATAAACAAATCCACAGTTTCACAAAACTTACAAAACAAATCGACCTAACCATGCAATAAATACTCGTAAAATTTCAACTGA
This sequence comes from Laodelphax striatellus, assembly GCA_017141395.1. NCBI lineage: Eukaryota > Metazoa > Arthropoda > Insecta > Hemiptera > Delphacidae > Laodelphax > Laodelphax striatellus. Next base: position 4,741,634 of record CM029543.1, on the reverse strand, counting down.
GGAAAGAAATCATAATTATGATGGTATGATTCATTAGAATTCAATGTGGCTTTAGGCTAGGCGTACAACGGTTAGTCAAGACAAGACAAGACGAGATTAGTCACAGTAATTCACATAGTTGCTTATGAAGCAACACACACCGATCAGTCATTGCATCGGTGTGTGCTGCTTCATAAGCAGCCATGTGAATTACTGTGACTAAACGTGACTAATTTCGTCTTGTCTTGACTAACCGGTGTACGCCTAGACTAAAGCTAATGACTGTCTTAGAAACCGGGCCCTAGAGTTAAAAAAAATATCGAGAATTGAAAAATATCGATAAATTGAATATCGATAAATTGAATAGGCTATTGATAATTCAGTCGATTCCTTACCTCTTCAATCATAATCAAACCAGCTTTCAAATAAATCCTCAGCGGGGGGCAGTTCAATTAAAAAAGTCCCACTTCGTAAAAATCAATTTCACTTATTCTTTAGAATATTCTCAAATTTTTTTGGAAGGCAGCAAAGGTGTACAGATTTCATCCTGCAGAATAATAATTCTTTAAAATTATTGTTTGGGATATATTATCACATTCAGATATATTTTCACTTGGAAAAAGTCGTCTACTAAGATGGAAGTGATTTCAGTTCATTGATCATTATTATAGTAGATGCAGAATTTGCCTGAAACAAAAAGATTACAAAGTTATATTTTTAAAAAATACTCCAACGTGAATTTATAATTTATAGTGAAAAAAGACAGATATTTGCCTGGTTGTTCGTACGTCCATTAAATTTAACCGGGCGATAAATCGGGGACGCAACGTAATGGGATCGACGACAAACTGAACTAACTTGAAATGAAGAATTGAGACAAAATAGTGTTGGAAAGCCTTCAATTGCATTGGTTTTATTTGCAAAACAACTTTACTCATCATTTTTATTAGATTTTATTACAAAATGATATTCTGTAGACAAAATTTATGAATTGCACTCCGAGTTTTTATCAATGAGGCAGAGGGTATCTGGTAGTGAAAAATACTAATGGCATAATTTTTTCAAATATCAGCTGGTTGTGCACACATTTAGAATTGTTGAAACATTTCTACTCCGTTAAAAACAGGGTTAAATTAATCGGTGCTGATTGAGGGATTAAAATTTTTCCAGCGGTTAACTTTTTTACATAGACATCAGATAAATATTTTAACATGTGGTTAAAATTTTATCAGATGGGAAAGTACAAGTTTCAGTTTTACCAACCAAAAGTCTGTAATATTGTGGCTATATGCAATTTTCGGAGCTATAGTCCGTGCAAACCTTAGTTTGCAGTATTACGTTTATGGAGCGCAGTGTTGCCGGATCTACTCATGTAGAATCTAACTCATGACCTAATGACCTTTTAAAAATTATTCATAGTATAATAGTAAAAACATATAAATAGGTAATTAGTGTGCTAATTTTTTCTCATTCATGTAGTTTTGATGGAATAAGAAATGTAAACAAAACAAGAGAGAGAGCAGAAAAGAGAGCGAACAGCTGTGAGTGAGGAGTAATGAATAAAATAATAAGCAAAACATGGCAACAGCGCTTTCATATCCCCATAACAAATAGCATTGCCATTTAAACGCTTACTGCAAACTAAGGTTTGCACGGACTATAGTTAGTTTTGAATTAACATGTCATTTATTAAAGAATGTTAATGCAGTTGATTTTACTAGTTATTTAGCTAAAATATATTGTTCTGGTAACACTATTTTATTTGGATTTTGAATTTCAAATTAGTTCAGTTTGTCGTTGATCCCACTATGTTGCTGTCCTCGATTTATCACCCGGTTAAATTTAATGGACGTACGAACAACCAGGCAATTGTCAAACGATAAATTTATTTACAAATTAAAAATTTCATTACCATGGTTTTATGGTGTTTATTGTACCTACAGTAGACATACCATGGTTTCATGGCATAGGCCAACCTACTAAGTTAGGCTAGGCGTACACCGGTTAGTCAAGACAAGACAATATTAGTCACAGTAATTCACATTGTTGCTTATGAAGCAGCACACACTGATGCAATAACTAATCGGTTTGTGTTGCTCCATAAGTAGCTATGTGAATTACTGTGACTAAACGTGACTAATCTTGTCTTGTCTTGACTAACCGGTGTACGGCTCGCCTAAGAATAATCTCGATAAAATTCTTAAGCAGCAAAAACAAGCAATAAAAATTATGCTAAACCTTAATAGAACTGACTCTAAAAATATAGCTTTAAATATATCTATGGCAAATAAATATTTTATTTCATTTGGAGTTTCCATTGTTTTAAAAGATCTGCTTAATATCTTACAGCTCCTATATCTACTGATATATATATTAGAAAATGATAAAAATCATGTAACTAGGTAGCCTAAATAAACTAAAACTAGTAAATCTAGTGAACTTAACTACACTTAAACTAAACTAAACTTAAACTAGTAAATCATTAAACTATTAGATCATGAACTAAATCATTAAACAATCTTTAAACTAGGTTCAATCAAAAGTGGTTAAAATTTCAACTGTGAATTTACAATCAAGTTCAAACTATAAAAAAAAATGATCTATATGCGCCTCAATTTATTAGATTGCAAAAATGAATTTGAGTCTATACCTACTATATAATTATCTCAAGCCGTACGATTTAAATGAATATTCTAAAGTAAAAACCCACACCAAAATTCACCAGAAAGGTCTAGCCTATTAGTCCTAGTAGCCCAATCCAATTTTTTTTAAATTCTACTTAAAGATATATCAAAGTAAAAGTTTTTTACTATATTCAGTAAAAATGTGATGCTTACCAATATAAATAATAGACAACTACTGTAAAGGTGGATTTAATACGCTAATATTGTCTAAACCGAGAAACATGCAATTTAAATACGTCATTATCCTAATAAGGTAGCACAAAAGAGACATTTTAAAGTCGCTAATAATTATTCTGGTACAAGATTACCCAGTAATTATTGATAACACAGTAAATAGGATGACAATATAAGCAGAGGAAATTTGATAACCTCACTACTGATAACAGTAATTTTACGACTATTTTCAACTACTTTTTACGGCAATTTCAAGCGTTTCAATGTTAAAACTGTACTAAAATTATCTCAGCGAAACAACTAATTTGATTAATTAGCATATGTCTACACATCTGCATAGAAAGGCTGTTTTTGGTTGACACCAAAAATTCGTCATTTAAATTTGTCGCTAGAGGCTACAATTTGGCCGCGGAATTGTAAACAAAATTCAATATAACTGTAAATCACTTGAGAAAAAACTGAGAGCCCGATTTAAATTTGTAACAGAGACCCAGACATTACTATTTATATCCAATGTTCCAAAAGTGAGTTCACATAACCACTTCTAAATTTAATGAGCACACTTGCGAACTAAAGAGGTATTGAACGAAAGAAATCACATTCAATTATTTAACTATGGATAAAAACTTGTGTAATTACCATTTAGAGATGATATATGCGCAATTCAATTGCAAAATACAACACAAAACTCATATTATTTTGATGTAAAACGTAAAAATTATATCAAAACGATCGGAAGAACAGAAACATCAACACAGTCTACTGCCATCTTGATTTTGTTCGATACTATGGCAAAGAAAATGGCGACCATCGATACTGAAGCGCTAAATTCAAATGAATTGGGTTGATTGAACAAAAAAGTATTTTCTGTATTTTATCAGTTTTTATTTATAAATGAATATATTTTTTTGAAGGAAATATATGAAAAATTATTCGAGAAACATACAGTAACAAAAGCAAGGAAGTTCTACCCTTTTACATAATAAAATTCGCCTTTTCTGCCTTGAAATAAAGCCTACTAGAGAATCACCAACTCCAAAATTTTTATGTCTCGTATATGAATTTGAACTATGATTTATTAATCACTAGCTATCCCGGCGAACTTCGTATCACCCTCTCCAGTGCTTTAAAAATTCAAACGAATCCAAAATCATCTAAATCGGTTCAGCCGTTCTCGAGTTATAAGCGAGCGTACAGACACCAACTCTCTTTTATTAATATAGATTGCTTGAGGCTTTGATGCTAACAATCCTTCAAATCCACAAAATATTCCCTCAAACTTTCTACAAGAATCAAACAACCAAAATTTTCTCAATTACATCTGACAGCTTAAATAAGTTGCAGGTGTTTTTATTTCACTGACATCACTACTTCTGCAAATTGTTTATTTATTTTCATTTTAGTACAAGATCTTACTACTTGAGCCGTACACATAATAAATTTGAATAGATGGTGAGTTTTAGATACGGAATTTACAGCAATAGAAACATAATAATGTAATTTAGCTGAGTAAAGTTTTCTTGAGGCATGTTTTGTATCATCTGTTATAGTATATAGCTGCTTGATACACTTTGAGAACTGAACATAACCATTAGAAATAACATGATTCCAATATTAAGTCTCTGAATAATTTGTCATTATATAGTAGTAGTTGATAAAGAGGCTGAATATGTTGTGGAACCAAATAAGGTGGGGCCTCTTCTGCAAAAGACCCTTACACATTTTCAGAGTTTTGTCTTTATCACTAAGACTATCGTTCTCACAATTTAAATAGAAAATAAGTGTTTTTATTTGTTCTATGGGCTTTGGTCGCCTCCAGCCCTTCAAGCTCCTCGGTGTTCCACCAATCTTGAGGGTCAAGTGTAAGAGAGGACCGACTGCGCCCTAATTTCGCCCTTCCAGGTTAAAAATAAAGGCAGTCATTCAATTCAATTCAATCTTCTCCACTCTTACATCTAATTTTTTGTAATAATGCTTCACTTCATCTTCCTTGGTTTTCCTTTCTTTCGTCTATTGAATTTAGCTTTTATTCTTAAAATACTATCTCAGACAATTTGAATTTGAATTTATTTCATCACTGTCCAGAGGTCCAGAGGTATTTATTATACTTTAAACAATCACAATTTATGAAAAATTCAGTTATATTCTTATGTTATTCTGCTATATCCCACTATAGAGTCTATGTGTCGGGATGAATTTAGTCTAGCATTCTAAATCTATATTCTACTATGATTTCAGCTATTTCTACAAGAAAAAGGAATGAATCTCGAACAAGTTCATAAAAATACCAATCAATTTTAATTCAATGTGCTTCATTGAAACATGCAAGATTAAACACTACCTACTATACAATAATTGCTCGCTATCATTATATCCAATGCTCATTAAAATACATTTAATACTTTTTTGAATTTGGAGATGCTCTGGTTCTGTAGTTGATAATTTTTAATACAAAGCTTCTGTAATTTTATGAGTGGATCTACGCATGATTGCAATAAGTATCATTGCATGTATACAATATTATATATCGCAATTATCGCATGGCAATCGTCAAATACTCCATACTATGCGTAGCTTATAAAGTCATTTATATTGTGAAAACACATATCTTGTAACCAGTCTTCCTATTTTTTTGAGTAGCACTCTGTTGTCAATACCTATTAAACTTTGATGTATAACAACAGTAGCGTTGAGACAGGCCTTGACAGTTGAGATACAGTCTAGGACATCCCAGGTCGCATGAAACTGCGACTATTGAACTACATGAAATAGTTTCCAATCCTCCTACTCCTCTTTCATCTACTTCTATTCAATCTCCTTCTCCTCCTTCTCCTCCTTCTTCTTCTTCTTCTTCTTCTTCTTCTTCTTCTTCTTCTTCTTCTTCTTCTTCTTCTTCTTCTTCTTCTTCTTCTCCTTCTTCTTTATATCTTCTACTTCTTCTTCTTGTCCTTGTACTGCTTTCTCCTCCTCCTCCTCCTCTTCTTCTTCTTCTTCTTCTTCTTCTTTATATCTTCTACTTCTTCTTCTTGTCCTTGTACTGCTTTCTCCTCCTCCTCCTCCTCCTCTTCTTCTTCTTCTTCTTCTTCTTCCTCTTCTTCTCCCTTCTTCTTCTTTTTGTTCTTCTTCTTCTTATCCTCTCTTCTTCTTCACTCTCTTCTTCTCCCTTCTTCTTCCACTTCTTCCACTTCTACTTCTTCTTCTTCTTCTTCTTCTTCTTCTTCTTCTTCTTCTTCTTCTTCTTCTTCTTCTTCTTCTTCTTCTTCTTCTTCTTCTTCTTCTTCTTCTTCTTCTTCTTCTTCTTCTTCTTCTTCTTCTTCTTCTTCTTCTTCTTCTTCTTCTTCCTCTCTTCTTCTTCTCCTCATTCTCCTTCTTATTCTTCTCCTTAGAAAAGGAGGACTTTTGACAAGACCTTATAAAAATCTACTCATTAGGATATTTCAAATGAGACGTGAACGAACAGTAAAATCGGTTGAGAACCCACAGAGAATTCTGATTACAAAAAACAAGTTTGCCCATTTTATACAGTTGCAGTGCATCCTGGGCATGCAGCTAAAGTCTGCCACAACAATGCAACAGTCCCTGTCTGCTTTGCATGTTATTTGTGAGCGTTTTGGAGTATTTCGTGTGAATTTTAAATACATTAAAAAAGAGTGCAACTAACCTCCAGCGGTCACCTATCACTAAAGCTGCCATATCTCAGTCAATATTGGTCCAATCTCAACAAATATGGTTTCAATCGATTTGTAATTGAATTTACTAAAAAAAGTTATTCTTGTAAAATTTTCGTAATATCAACGGTTTCCGAGTTATTCAAGAAACAAAATTTTGAATGGCCGCCATTTTGTTTTATGGATTTGAAAAATTGTCATAATTTTTTGTAGTTTTGTCTAGTTGTCATAAATGTTGGTGCAAAGTTTCAATTCCATATGTTTCACCATTATTGAGATAAAAAATAATAAGTGAAAAAACAAAATGGCAGCTGTGTGAGTAACTAAGGACTTCTGGACAATTTAAATACGATATTTAGATATGGTTCCTACCCAGGAACAATGCCCTAGAGTATTGGTAGGGAGTTCTGAAACACTCTGTATAAATGTGTTTTCTTTTACAGGATGAATAGAAACGCGCTACAAAATTCCCGGAACCATTTCTACCAATGCAAGTGTGTTGCAGAGCTTGTGGGGATATTTTGACTTATGAGAAAAATGACACAAATCCCCTGGTGCGGCACATCAGAGCAAAACACCCCGAGAAGAATCTCGTCTGTCTGCCGGCGGTCTATTCTGAGAAGGATGCTAGAAACTCCAAAGACAAGGGAAATAAAGGGAAGTCCACGAGGAAAAAAGTAATGTTCATTATTGATTATTTGAAAAAAAATTTATTTGTATGAATGTATTATATTAATAGTACTCAATTACTACTTAAATAATACTTATAATAAATTATATTACTGTATTTGTATTATGTCATATTGTCATATTGCCTTCTTCTTGTTCTTGTTCTTCTTCTTCTTCCAATTCTTCTTCTTCTTCTTTTTGTCCTTCTTCTTCATCTTCTTCTTCTTCTTCTTCTTATTCTCCACTATATTACTTTTTTTTTAAATATTATTTTTATTATACTGGGTGATTCAAAAAGAATACCACAACTTTAAAAATTTGTATGTTATGAAAGAAATATCATAGAACCTTCTTTTATACAACTTTACAAAGAGTATTTAAAGAAGTTTTTTTTCACTCACAAACAAGTTTAGAGATGTTCCATATGACCCCTCCAGACACTCGAGCAATATCAATCCAAAACCTCCCTCAAACTTGTTCCACACTATCTGTAGCATGTTAGGCGTAACAGTTTGGTAAGCTGCTGTTATTTCTTGTTTCAAATCATCAATGGTGGATGGATATTGATGATTTGAAACAAGAAATAACAGCAGCTTATCAAACTGTTACTCCTGATATGCTATACAGTGAGAGTGGAAAGATTTTGAGGGAGGTTTTGGGTTGATATTGCTCGAGTGTCTGGAGGGGTCATATTGAACATCTCTGAACTTCTTTGTAAGTGAAAAAAACTTCTTTAATTACTCTTTGAAATGATGTATAACAGAAGGTTCTATTATATTTCTTTCATTAAATACAAAGTTTTAAAGTTGTGGTATTCTTTTTGAATCACTCTGTATATATTGCCATATTGCCTTCTCTTCTTCTTCTTCTTCTTCTTCTTCTTCTTCTTCTTCTTCTTCTTCTTCTTCTTCTTCTTCTTCTTCTTCTTCTTCTTCCTCTTCTTCTTCTTCCTTTAAAATATTATTCTTCCTCTTCTTCATATTTATGTTTTTAAAAATATTATTCTATAGTATCATTAAATTACTGTAGTAATATCAGTGGTCTCGGTGAGAGCAGTTGCTAAGTAGTATAATCATGTGGTTAAGTAACTAACATTCAAGACTGCTCTTGGATGGGTGATCGACACAGAAAATTGTGCAATTAGGCGAGGTGGTACCTACCCGTAAGGGTCATCTCCCCTCCGATAAAAAGCCATACGATAAAACAAATCATAAACTGTTAGCGGTACCGAATATACCAATACTTCTGATAAAAATGTACTTCAAACTCCACTCTGGATCTAAAGTATATAGTAGCGGTTGAAAGAAAACGCCAATTTTCAGTTAATATTGTATAGCCTACAATGATGTAGCCTATATTTTTGCATAAATTTCTGTTGGTTTTTCTCTTATCCTAGAAAAGTAAACAGTTTTTAAAAAACAATTTCAGAAAAATGGAGACCAAAACGATCCAGAAGCAGACACAGATGATCCACAGAAGAAATCATCAAATCTGAATTTTATTGGCACCAAATACAAATACACAGGTAGGTCGATATATACAGGGTGTTTCTAAAATAGACCGACAACCTTCGTGAGCGGTTTTCCGACATTAAAATTAAGAAAAAAGTTCCAGTAAACATTGGTCCTAATTAAATTGCTTTGTTTCCCCCTTAGTCACCATTTTGTTTTTTCACTTTTTATTCATTTTTCTCCAGAATGGTTTGACTAATTTTGTTGAGATATGGCATTGTCAACGCCAAGATGAAGATCTGCTGTAAAATTAAGCAACCTTATCTGAAAAATAATTTCAAAATGTCGGTAACAACAAGTTCTTGAGTAATTTCAATTTAAAATTTCAAATGCTCGCCATTTTTAAATATTTCTTTAGATAAGGTTGCTTAATTTTACAGTAGACCTTCATCTTGGCCTTGACCATACTAAATTTCAACAAAATTAGTCAAACCATTCTTTGACTAATGGATGAAGGAAAGATGTTCTTTTGTACAAAGTTATTTATGAATGAACTACGTTCATTTGAACAAAGTTCTTTATGAATAAACCACGTTGCAGGAGTTAATAGAATGGATTATATAGCCGAAACTCAATTTTCAATGTACCAAGAGAACGGCGAAAAAGAACATAGAAAAAACTAAAGTTCTTCTCCACTTTGACTAAAGTTTTGGACGCTGATGTTTGACCACATACTCATAAGAACACATGGTTTTTATTTACTGCTTCCGATAGCAGAATTTCAAACTGCACCCCTTTTAACCACGCTAAATAAATCCACTAAAGAGTGACTCCATTGTAGAATGTAGTAGGCCTTATTCCCTACAGAGAGTGTGTAGAAACAGTGTGGCCATTTGTATGAAGCACTCCATATAACAGTATAGCAGGATCCAATTCAACTTGTCAGAAATCAGCTGTTTCAAAGAGCAATATCTCAATACTTAACCTACAAATGCTGAATCTCGCAGATTATTGAAAAGGTCTTTTAAAAAGTTATTCTTTGAAAGGTCTTCTTTAAAAAGGTCTTTTAAAGACTTTAAAGGTCTTTAAGACTTTCAAGCCTTTTGATTATTGTGTCGAAATCACTGTTTAATTATTACTGGATCAGCTGATTTATGACAAGTTAATTGGCTCCTGCTATATGTGGAGATAATTTTTTTCCCGCTGTCGCTGCACCGCCATACTTTTGCCAAATTTTTGAATTGGATGTTGGATTACAGGCAAATATTAGCCCATTCACTCATTTTTCAAACTTATTTCAAGAGAAATATCATCGAGAATAAGTTTTCTAACATTAAAAATTGTCTCTCTTCTCTAGGTATTGTGTGAAAAGCTTAAAATGATGAAAACTAACACTGGCAAAGGCAAATTGTAGGTTGGAAATGAATCACTCAACATAACATACTATTTGAATTTGTTTTCAATGTGAATCTTATGGGAATTGGCAGAAGTATGGCTTAATTCGACCGAGATAACCAATCTAAAGTGTGACATGCAATGTCCACACTGTTACTATACACTCTCTGTACCCCAATCCATCAAAAATGTATCCCAAGTTTTCTATCAGTAACCTAATTTAAATCTACATCTATCAACTAGGCCTAATCATGTACATTTTTTCGGGTTCTATGTCAAAGTTAACATGCAACTATTCATTACAATCAGCAAAAATAATGAAAATAAAACTTAAATTTTATTCATTCCGTTGAATATTTATTTCTCTTAAATGTGATATTAGTTATTTGCTTATATACACACCTTATCAGTAGTTTTTTGTAATTAAATTGAAATATTCAATTTTCAGATTTTAATTTAATAAAAATTAATTTTGTTCGACAGTTAAATACTATGGACACAGCAAGAAACAAATTAAATGCCCACAATGCAACAAAGAGATGTACCCAGTGCTAAAACAGAAACAAAAAAGAATGTTGCCCAGTCTAATAAGGGCCTTCTTCTATCTAATGTAAGTACTGTATATTAATTTCATACTATAGTGCAGAGGTGTCAAACTCAAATTTGCACAGAGCCATAATTTAAATCTAGAATGCCTAGGCGAACCAGATTAGAAAAAAAAACTGAATTATTTTAAAATTTAATTTATTTAATTACATAGTTTAAGTCATAAGATAAGTATCCGAATATACAGGGTTTCCCAAAAAATAGTGACTCCAGTACTACCACGGTATTCTACAAGACAAAACAAACAGAAAATGTGGTTGACAAATTGCTAATTTCTCCTTAGTTTACCTGTAATCCGCCATTTTGTGTTTTTAATATTTTTCATCATATCTCGTTAAAAAAACAAGATTTTCTCATGAAATTTGGTAGGGGTATAATTTAAGGTGTGATTTACAAAATACAAATATCAATATAAATATACACACAGTATAATATACACAATATACAATAATACAGGGTGATTCAAAATAATACCACACTTTTGAAAATGTGTATTTAACGAATGAAACAAAATAGAACCTTCTGTTATACATCATTATAAAGCGTATTTAAAGAAGCCATCACAAAAAAGTTCAGAGATGTTCAATATGACCCCCTCCAGACACTCCACTAATATCAACCCGATAGGTACTCAAACTCGTTCCACACTTTCTGTAGCATATCAGGCGTAACAGTTTGGTAAGCTGCTGTTATTTCTTGTTTCAAATCATCAATATATCCATCCACCATTTATGATTTGAAACAAGAAATAACAGCAGCTTACCTATCTGTTACGCCTGACATGCTACAGAGAGTGTGGAACGAGTTTGAGGAATGTTTTGGGTTGATATTAGTGGAGTGTCTGGAGGGTGTCATATGGAACATCTCTGAACTTCTTTGTGAGTGGAAAAAACTTCTTTAAATACTCTTTGTAATGAAGTATAACAGATGGTTCTATTATATTTCTTTCATTAAATACACGTTTTTAAAGTTGTGGTATTCTTTTTGAATCACTTTGTATAATTACATTGTATAATTATAAAAAATATATTGTATAATATATACAATATAAATAGACTCAGGCAAAGCCTGTGTGTGTGGAAAAGGGATTTTGCCGCACCCTGTTATAGAATAAGTTGAAAATGAATAAATTTGGTTTTTGAAAAAAAGTGTTTTTATTATCATTTGAAAATAGGGAGGTTATTTTGCTGCACTCTGTACATAAATAACTATTTTTGCATGGATAATTATTTTTTATACTGTTTAACAGATGCTGGCCTATCAACTTCCTCCCATTTTTATTGTGTGGCCGAAACGAGTACCAACTATTCTGTCCGAAATGTCAGAAGAAGATTGGTACACAGGATAAAAGCGGGAAGGTAGTTTTGACAAATGATGATGATAATAATAATGGAGAGAAGGAAGAGGAAGAGACAAAAGAAGAAAAAGAAGAGGAGAAGGAGGAAGAGGAGGAGGAGGAAGAAGATGAAGGAGGTGGAGGAGGGGGAGGAGGAGGAGGAGGAGCGGGAGGTGACAAGGAGGAAGAAAAAGAGGAGGAAGAGGAAATGCAAAAGGAGCCAGAAGAAAGGAAGAGTAGTATGGCAGAAAAGGAAGAGAAGAAGGAGGAGAGGGAGAGGAAGAGGAGCAGATTTGAAGATGATGATGATGATGATGATGAGGATGATGATGATGATGGCGCTGGCAGTGGAGATAAACCAAAGGATAGGATGACATCAAGAGGTTTAAAAGAGAAAGAGAGGAGAATGAAGGAGAAGGAGAGAGAGAAGGAGAGAAGAATGGTAGAGAAGGGGATGAAAGAGAAGGAAACACATAGAAAAGGGAAAACGAATACTAGGCATAAAGGGAAATTCGATTCCAGTGTGTCCAGTGTTCCCCTGGGGAAAGTGTTAGGTAGAAGATCTGGTAAATTATTGAGATAATAAATATTTAACAAAAAAAATTAGGGAAAACAAAATATTTTCAAAATTTTTGATACTACAAGATTTAAGAAAACTGTCGACAAAACGTTGTCGGAAATAAAACGTTGATAGAACATTGACAAACATTGTTGACAAAACATTTTATATGATTGGAGATATTTTCTAAATTTTTGATACTAGAATATTTGAAAAAACCTACACTTATGAATAAATTGACAATAGAATGACTTCAAATACAAGAATGACTTGCCAACATTATTATTGAAATAACAAAGCAAAATGCAATTCACTGTGCATATGGTGAGTTTAAAACTACCATATAGAATATTAATGAAAGAACAGTCAAACAATATCCAATTTCATATATCAAATATTTACAGATTTTTTAATTTATTGCATGATTAAGATAATCAATTTTGATTGAGAAGCTCTAAAATATTTGACATATTGAGTAGTACACAATACGAGAACATTGAGATAGACAAAGAAATTGTGAATAAGACTGCAAAAACCTTCATGGAACAAGACAATAGAATAAAAATAGAGTTTTCCTGAGCTTGTGATATGGGTAGATTTTGATTAGAGTGTTCAGACAACCACTGGTATTGTGCAAAATCTGAAGTTGAAAGAGAGCAGTTGATGTCTGATAAGTTGTATTGATAAACAAAGAGCTCAAATTTGTAGTAGTTTTAATCCTAAGGCTAGGCGTACACCGGTTAGACAAGACAAGACGAGATTAGTCGCGTTTAGTCACAGTAATTCACATAGCTGCTCATGAAGCAGCATACACCGATGCGGCAATGACTATTCGGTGTGCTGTGTTGCTTCATAAGCAACAATGTGAAGTACTGTGACTAAACGTTACTAATCTCGTCTTGTCTTGTCTTGACTAACTGGTGTACGCCTAGCCTTACATGTCCTGTGAGACTATAATTGGAAGTGAATGATTTATTAAAAATTCCACAAACAACTGCAATATCTTTATTTAGTATGTGTATGTAAATGTCTGTTAGGATTTGATTCCTGAATGGATTTTTTATCACAAAATTCACAACTATAGGGTCTCTCTCCAGTATGTGTACGTAAATGGTTGCTAAGAGACAATTTGTAGTAGTTTTTAATTTTAAGATATAATTATAGTCCGGGGGCAAATATAATTCCGTGGGAAAATCTTTTCTTGAGCTCTGGAATCTATGTAGATATATATTCATCAGGACTAGTATAATGAGAAAATCCATGGTAGCCAGTCAGCCGCGTACGCTCAAACTCTCAAAAACAAGATGGCCGCCATAATTTATTAGATCGCCTGTAAGTTGATCAATATTAAAGGTATCTGAGTTTTCTTCGCACCAAAATGTTCACAATAAAATTCTCTACAAGTTTTGTACCCAACATTTTCCTCTATGAGTCATATTAGTTATGGATTTTCAAAAACCGAAGATAGAGAACATTGAACCAATTTTTTTGGATTTTTTCCAATAGAATTATTTGTGCAACAGATAGAGGGAAATTTTAAATCTACAAGTTATAGAACTATTCTTCAACTTTCAATTGATATGTATATTCAGGTTGTACGTCAATATATTTGATTTATAACATTAAGGGCCGGTTTGTCCAACGAAATTAAACCAAGTTAAAAATTATCACAAATGATGGAGACGCATTGAATTAATGGCAAAGTCGAATACTACCCAGTGAAGTATGGTCATTACCAAAACCGTACATTACAAATGGTGGAGGAACGCCGTGTTTATTTCTGTTTCCTAATAATAATTCGGAGTGGTTCGTAGCCGAGGCGGCTAAGGCGTCAGACTGATTAAGTTATCAGCAGTCAGATAAAATCCATTGGGCCAGGGTTCGAGCCTGGTTGAAGGAAAGGATTTTTGACAAATACGGCCACTCCCGTCTTTCGGAGGAGACGTTAAGCCGTCGGTCCCGACTGCCTAAAAAGTAGTCGTCATATCTCATCATCACCCCACTCATTACCCACGCACAAGCCTAGAGCTCATGTGGGCATCATCCTCAAAAAAAAAAAAAATTAATTATAACTATAGTACGATTCACGTCAAGAAGTCAGCATTGTTTATATGAGGAGCATAATTGATGCCAAGTTTCATTGAGAGAGAAAGAGAAAACTGCACCTAACGTGTTTGTTGGGACTGTGTGCGACAACAATGCACAGTACGAATAGGATAGAGACATCAGCAACTACTGCCTTGTGCTGAACAAGGATAGCAAACTCCCATCTAAGCAGCGACAACAATGCACAGTGCGAATAGGATAGAGACATCAGCAACTGCCTTGTGCTGAACAAGGATAGCAAACTCCCATCTAAGCAGCGACAACAATGCACAGTGCGAATAGGATAGAGACATCAGCAAATGCCTTGTGCTGAACAAGGATAGCAAACTCCCATCTAAGCAATGCTGACTTCTTGACGTGAATCGCACTACAAATATTGGTATCATTAGTTTGTTGAAATTCGTTCAAAGACGAGCTAGCGACATGAACGTCAGAAATCACTTGTAAATCAGGCCTGGAGCCTGTTCCATGAGAAAATACAAGTCAGTAATACTAGTTGTCACTATGCTAACTTGCCACAACTAGTACAGGGTGGAGCATAAAGAATGGATGTTTTTCTAAGTGTTATAAGAAAGTTTATTTGAATCATACATTTATCTTCCTAACACCAAAATACTAAGTAACTAACCCAATTTGAGAATTTGTATGAAAATCTCCAGAGAACTTGAGTATATTAATTCAAAAATTACATACGAAATATGGCGCCCTTAATGCGTTAAAGCTCATTAAAAGCCTCAAATTGGTCTTTAACTTTTGATACAGCAGCAATTCATTCATGTACTACAGTGTTAAATCTTCAATGTAACGATATTTACGATAGTAAACTTGAATTTCAAGTAAAGAAGAATCTCAAGCCAATGAGCTCGACTTGAAACTTTCTGCTGAAGCTCCGTTGAACGACGATTGCAGATTCATGCTATTGGAAATATTGTTCAACAGCAAATACGCGATTTTTCAAGGTCAATTGCGCCATCGATACTAAAACTGGATACTTTAACCTACAAAATGGTGTCGCTCTGCGGTCACAGACAGCTCTAGTCCACTGATACTATCCTACTCAAATCAATCCGTTCTTTTTGCGCCACTCAGTATTACTAGCTTGTATTTTCTCATGCAACAGGCCCCTGAACAGAAACAATGAAATACCACAAATATTGATCAAACTACAGATATTGATAGTAAGGTTCTTTTCTCTCTTATTATATCTTTTCATTTTGATTAAATTGTGTTGTCCTTTGAGGAAAAACTGTAACAAGTTATGTTATTTCATTTTTGGTGTGCAGAATAAAACTTATTACTTATTAGTTATTTGATATATATTTGACAAACATCCTGTATATGAAAGGTAGCAAATAAAACACAGTTTGAAAATAACTAAGCATTATTATAATTATACAGTTTTTCACATGGTTAGCTCCATGATAGCGTTGACAATGTCGTTTTTATTGTTGCGCAGCGCTTTGATGGCTTTGCCGCGACTGACGCTGGCTTGCGACATCACCAGGTCAACGTCCTTGTCTTCGATTCCAGTCTCGTCCACCTCCTCCTCCTCCTCGCTCTCCTCCTGGATGGGCGCCACCACCGTGGTCACACCGCCCGTGGCGTCGGTCGCCGGAGACGCCTCGGGCGCCTTGAACTTCTCAGCCGCCGCCACCTGGCAGAAAATTAAACGTTTATTATTCATTTACATACAATTACCGGGTACAAAGAAAAAAACAGGAACAGGGCAATGAGGAGGGGGAGGAGAAGTGAAAGGAGGGGAAGAAGGAGAAAGAGTAGTAGGAGGAGGAAAAAGAGGGGGAAGAGGAGAAGAAGGAGGAAAAAGAGAAGGAGGAGAATAAGAAGGAGGAAAAAGAGGAGGAGGGGAAAGAGGAGGAGAAGCAAGAAAAGGAGGGGAAGGAGGAGGAGGAGGAAGAATAGGAGGAGAAGGAGGGGAAGAAGGAGAAGGAAGAAAAGAAGAAGGAGGAGGAAAGAGAAGGAGAAGAAGCAGGAAAAGAAGGAGGAGGGAGAGGAAAAAGCGAAGGAGAAGAAGCAGGAAAAGGAGGGGAAGGAGGAGGAGTAGGAAAAAGAGAAGGAGAAGGAGGAAAAAGAGAAGACGGAGAAACAGGAGAAGGATGGGGAGGAGAAGAAGGAGGAGGAAAAGAGAAGGAGGAGAAAAGCAGGAAAAGGAGGGAAGGAAGGAGGAGGAGGAGGAGGAAAAGAGAAGGAGGGGAAGGAGGAGGAAGAGGAAAAGAAGAAAGAGGAGAAACAGGAAAAAGAGGGGAAGAAGAAGGAGGAGGGAGGAAAGAAAAGGAGGAGAAGGAGGGAAGAAGGAGAAGGAGGAGGAGGAAAAGAGAAGGAGAGAAAAAGAGAAGACGGAAAAGAAGGAGAAACAGGAGGAGGAGAAGGAGGGAAGAAGGAAAGGAAGAAGAGAAGAAGGAGGAGGAAAGAGAAGGAGAAGAAGCAGGAAAAGGAGGGGAAGAAAAGGAGGGGGAGAATAAGAAGAGGCGAAGAGGGAGAAGTAGAAGAAAGAGGAAGAGAAGAAGGTGGAGGAGGAAAAAAAGAAGACGGAGGAGAAGAAGAAGGAGAAACAGGAGAAGTATTAGATTAGATTATTTACTTTATTCATGTAGAATACAACATAATGTCAGCTTAAATTCTATATCAAGATACAGTAGTTATTTCAATTCAATGAACGTCATGTGTCATGTAGTAAATGTAATACTGTACATGTACAAGTAATGAAAGTAATTTACAGTATTAGTTAAGTACAAAAGATAAGTTAAGGAACCTTATTATTAAAATGATAACATCCAATGAACGTCATTTAGAATAAAAGTGATTACAGTATTCATTAAGTACAAGATATTTAAGATCACAAGATAATTTAAGGGGGCTTATTAAATAAAATTTTATTTATACTAGTGAATTTAATTTAGGGCTCACTAATAAAATGATAATATCTAGGTACACCTGTTTAATTTGGCGGAAGGCGAGCAACTTCCACTCAACTGAATTTCTGTATATACCGGTACTGTATATATATCAAGCAAAATAACAGTTATTCGCCATTCGTCAGACCAAACGAACACCATAGACGAAAGGTTCCATTCTAGATTGTTAATTACGGCTTGAATTCTAGAGTATTTATTCAGTAATGCACACATAATACTAAATGAAAGGTTCAACAGGCTTAAGCCCAAAACAGTCCCTCTTCAAATTTAGAAAAAGTCCAAAATTTAGGTTATGGTCCATATTTTTCAAATTCACAATTTTTCACTCCCAAAACGAAACACTTGGAAATTTTTGAATATTACAGCAGATAATATGTAAGTTTTGAACCGAAAATAGCCAAATTGTTAGAAATTTAAATTATTTGAATATTTAGATTACAAAATTTTTCACCAGAAAACATACTCATACTTATGATACTTATGTAATGAACGTCATTGAAAATACAAGTAATTTCAATATCCGATCGTACGATCAGACGTACGAACAACCAGGCATATGACTGATAATAGTTTGAGAAATAAGTGATTACATACAAAGTAGGATAGTTTATTCATGGGCTGAAAAGGGGCTATTGTTTAGCGTGAGTATGCAAATTTCTGAAATTTTGGCTTACAAAAGAAAATTTTTAGGAGAGGAACTTTCATAAATATGACCCTAATATAGAAGGAAAAATTCGGACAATTACCTGTGCTTGCTGGCTGAGATCTTCAATCTTGGCCTCGCCGAAGACAATGTAAGTATCAGAGGCGGGATTCTTGAAGACATCTGGTTTGTTGATCACAAACAGAATATTCTTCGACTTCCGAATGGTAACTCGTGACACTCCTGCGGGGATAAAATGCGAATATTTATTCATGACATTGTTAAAAACTTAGACCATGTATAGAATAGACACGGCCTATGCTATAAATTTTGAAGCAAACATGAATTGGCTGATTAGGGGCAAATCATTATGGTCGAAACTATACGAGCGTTCTTGGGGCAAGACCACAAGTCACAACTAAACGAGCGTTCATTGCTTTCGTATTAGAGGCTACACTAACAGTACTATAAATCATGTATAGAAGGATTCTTTTAACTTGTCACAAAACAGCTGATTTAACGTTAGTAAACGAGCGTATCATCAATCAGCTGTTTTCTAACGATTTAAAATAATCCTTCTATACTACTGTATTCGCTGTGTGCACGTAGGTGGTGGGGATAATAAAATCGACCCCTGCGCTCACGCGGAATTTTTGTGAACGAAAGCGAGTATTTTAACATGAGAAAGGATAGGGAATAAGCATTTACAATGCATTTAAAGTATTATAAAACATATGTTTGCCTATCTTTTTTAGTCGAACGTTCTCAATTTAGTATTGGATGGAACAACCAATTATTGAAGACTTTCATGAATGTGAAAATATGATACAGTAGTAAATTTGAGAACGTTCAAGATAGGCAATCATCTGTTTTGCATTCATGAATTTATTCTCATGTCTCACTGCTGAAGAAATGAAGAAACACAGAAGTGGTAATCTTCAAATAGCCATATCTCAGTTATTTATTATCCGATTCTTTAAAATCATATACCATTTTATTCAGAATAAAATTCTCTACATTTTTGTATTTCTACGTTTTATCGTAAAAAGCAATATTTCTCCAGTAGAATCGAATTGAAAATTTTAGTCGGTCGCCATTTTTGAAAAACAGATATTGAAATGTATTGATATATATGCATTTTGTAAACCTTCAATTATACCCCTACCAAATTTAATGAGAAAATCTTGTTTTTTTAACGAGATATGATGAAAAATATTAAAAACACAAGATGGCGGATTACAGGTAAACTAAGGAGATATCAGCATTTTGCCAACGACATTTTCTGTTTGTTTTGACTAGTATGGCGGATTTGTCGGAGCTAACCAATCAAAAGTATGACATGACTGTGATGTCCACACTGTGACTATACACTCTCTATAATATAGGTAATAAGTAGAGCCCAGATGTTAGGCAAAATTAAGGCATTTTGCCTTAAATGCCTTAATTTTGCCTATTCTGCCTTTTTCGGGTGTTAGTGCCTATTTCAATATCAATAGCTTATTTCATCCTATTTTATATGTTTTGCCAATATGATTACCAATTTTCAATTTGAAATATTTAAAAAAGTATTAGATGACTGGAAAAATAAAATCAAGGTTCGTATAAGAATGTGCACATGAGAATAAGTCTATGATCTTTCAGAAAGAAAACAGTATTCAGAGTCAAAAAACCTCAAGAAACACATATTAATCATGTGCAACCAGTAGAATATAACTTTTTCAATTTTCCTGTATCATTTTACCAAATCTGTATAGGAATACACTATGCCTTTTTTCGATTTTAAAGCACCTATTTTTGTGTTTTCTAGTGCCTTTTTGCCTGCCTATTTCAAGTATTATAAATGCCTGAACATCCGGGCTCCAGTAATAAGATTACCTTGAATAGGCTTCAGTCCCAGTTTCGACATAATCTTCCTGGCTTTCTTCTCTCCCCTTGACTGCTTGGCCTTGCTGACCATGTCGATCGGATGTCCGGGAACCCCGAAAGCATTAGCCGCCGCCGCCGCGTCCGGAGTCGATTCCTCCAGATCCGGAATCGAGTCATCCGAATCCGTATCGGATCCGGATCCCACATCCTCGGCATCCACTTTAGACGCTGCCGCCGTCTGTTTGTCGCCTTTGCTGGTGCTGCTGACAAAAGTGCACAGATACATGTTTCACGACCACAGATCAGGGTTGGTTTATGACTGAAATTTATGTTGAAAATAATTAATTTTCTGTGACAAAAGTGCACAGATACATGTTTCACGACCACAGAGCAGGGTTGGTTTATGACTGAAATTTATGTTGAAAATACTGGGTGGCGCAAAAAGAACGGATGGATTTGAGTAGGATAGTATCAGTGGACTAGAGCTGTCTGTGACCGCAGAGCGACACCATTTTGTAGGTTAAAGTATCCAGTTTTAGTATCAATGGCGCAATTGACCTTGAAAAATCGCATATTTAATGCAGGGTGATGCCCACATGAGCTCTAGGCTTGTGCATGGGTAATGAGAGGGGTGATGATGAGAGATGACGACTGTTTTTAGGTAGTCGGGACCGACGGCTTTTCGTCTCCTCCGAAAGACGGGAGTGGCCGTTTCTGTCAAAATCCGTTCCTGCAACTGTATTCGATCTTGGAACCTTTGGATTATCACACAGGCGCTTATCGACCTCGGCTAAGGACCACTCCATTGCTGTAGAACATTTCCAATAGAATGAATAATCTGCAATCGTCGTTCAACGGAGCTCCATCACAAAGTTTCAAGTCGAGCTTATTGGCTTGAGATTCTTCTTTACTTGAAATTCAAGTTTACTATCGTAAATATCGTTACATTGAAGGTTTGAATACTGCAATACATGAACGAACAAAATTTAAGGACCAATTTGAGGCTTTTAATGAGCATTAAGGGCGCCATTTTTCCTATGTAATTTTTGAAATATACTCAAGTGTGTTGGAGTTTTTCATGCAAATTCTCAAATTGGGTTATTTACTTAGTATTTTGGTGTTAGGAAGATAAATGTATGATTCAAATGAACTCTCTTAAAACACATTGAAAAACATCCGTTCTGTATGCGCCACTCTGTATTATAAAGAGTTAAAATCCTTATATTCATTTATAAACACCTGGTATACAGATAAAATAGTCATAGGATAAGAGAAAAATGTACTACAAACAAAGAGAATAATAGTAGTTTATGCAATGGTTGTATTATGATAGCCTTTAAACAAGTGAGATACCGAGGTTAATACACGTACGGCAACGCTGCGAGTTATTTTAAGGTATCTCAAGAGTAGTTTAAAGGCTAAAACAATTATTGCATACACCATGTTATCTACGACCAATGAAAAAAAAATATCTACATTATCAATCTTAAGGTAGGATTTCAATTATACGACTCAGATGCCGTCGTTCGCTGTGGTGGTAGGATTGAGGAGGCCAGGGCTCGATTTGGGCTGTAGGGCCATCGAAGAAGAAGAAGATACTGTTTCAGATAAAGAGGATAGAAGAACAGTTCCATAACTGTTTTAATCCATTTAAGGGCTAACAAAACACATAATGTATCTTGCCTAATATTTGAAGCAATTTGATGCATTTGTTTTCAAAATAATTGTCAATTTGTACTCAAATTTTCTCCTAAATTAATGGATTATTTGAACAAAGATTGGACAAGATTTCTTGAAATTATTTGATGACACATTTGAAATTATTAACCTTAAAAAACTTGATCACAAAGTAACATACTTTACATATGGTTCCCTTGTTGAAAATTTCAATAGATTTTTACACTATGAATCAAACATCAACAGCATTGTTTAATTGTTTAAGTTTAACTTTTCAATGAGTCATCACGATCAATGGAGAGCAATGTTAACATTAAACAATAGACTATTGACAAAACCTGTCATTAGCTTCAATTAATTAATTTAATGATGGGTTTAACTAGATAATGTTGTCATTGAAATGTTATCATAAAGCTTAAAACTGTGTCAAAATGATAAGAGTTCAAATTCCAAAAAATATTGAGCACATCTTTTTCACATAAATTTGTTATGTGTTTGGAAACACATAACAAATTTTACCGGTTTTACTACCATTAAATCATGGCTCAGAATGTGAAAAATATGTTTATTTATTGTTTTAGGCGATTTAAGTAGCTTATTCTATATTAGGCTAGTCAATGTTTGTTTCAATGTAGACCAAATTGATTTGATTAGGTTAGGAGATTTTTACATAAATAGTGTATCAACAGAAGCCAAAAATAATTACGAAAAATGAATAATAAAATTAGGATGCTATAAACTTATTTAAAACATTTAATGTATTGTTTCAAACCTATTATTGGGGGAAAACAGAATCTTTTCAAAGACCGGTATGATTCAATTCTAGAAATACACTTGAGCTGGAGAGTAATGATGGGGGTTTCATGAACTATTTCATAGAAATACAACTTCAAAATTTATTTAGTGTGAAGAATATTCTTAAGAATTAAGAAAAGAATGAGTTTTCAAGGATAAATAACGTATCACAAACATCATGGTCTGAAACACATGTATTGTTACCAAAATTGAATACAAGATGACTAGGGTTGAATTTATAGTAAACTAGTGATAATTTACCCATAATTTGAAGAAATTTCATGATATTTACTTACGCTAAATCATCTATGATCAGAGAAGTCATTTTTGATTTTCACAACGTGCACTTCAGAGACAAAATTTGGTTGTAAAAATTCTAAACGGCCATTTGCAAATTGGTTCTAGGAAGTTTGAAGCAAAGAGCAGTGGTACATTAGAGTACTCTAGACTTTGATGTTCTCGATTTCGTTAAAAAATTACTTTTAATAATTTTGTTCTTCAAAAATAATAAAATTAACATTTTTTTCGCAGCTGACAACAATCCTTCACATGATAAAACAAGATTAATCACAAGTTCTCATTTAAGAACGAAGATGAAGATGGAGTATCTTTGGTTTGCTGAGACTTCATGGCGCGTAATTTGAATGTAGCCTATTTCAAACTACAGACAGAAAAAATTTGGTTACAAGAGAAACTATGACGTAATTAAAAATTTGATAAGAAGTGAATTTTCAACATTGTCTCAAATATAAATATTCCTGAGAATGAAGTATTAGAGAGCCAAAAGGATCAATATTTAGGGCAATAAATTTCAATTTCTCAAAGCTCAATAAAAAATGATTATCCATTTCCACCGATTTAATAATTTATCAATGTTTCTTTGATCATATTTTCTGAACTAGAAACATGGATAATATTTTTTTATTGTTTGAGAAGAATAAACATTCTTCCAAATTTTGTGATTGCTATAAATAATATTAGTAAATTTTATTGAACAAGAAACCACTATAAATATTAGTAAATGTTATTGAACAAGAAACCATCGCTCCAGTAACTGTTGAAATACAGTGGATAAGTACATTTTTTCTACTAGACTGAGAATCAATACATTATTTTTCAAGCATATAAATAGCCTATAGTATGATTATCACATCACTGTATAAAATCAATCAGAGAAAATATTTTTCTCATTGTTATTATTCTCAAGATCAGTTATCCACCCAATCTACAAAACTTTATTTCACTGTCAAAATAAGAACACAAAATACAGGAGTTTAAAAAGAGAACAACATATTTTATATAGGCTACAGAATATGATAATTAATTATTCTTATAAAACCCCAACATAATATTATAGAAGTATCTAGGGATTGATTCAATTCTCATGTAATATATAAAAGATCTCAATAATAATTTGATAATTGATCAGAATCTGAAAGTTCTATTTCTGATATCTACTTTGAGACAACTCAACTTACGAATTGACAATTTACAAGAATGACTTGGTAACATAATTATTGAAATAACAAAACACATTCAATGCTTAAGATGAGTTCAACCAACTATAGTAGAATAAATATATAGAATTAATGAAAGAGCAGTCGAACAATATCCAATTTCATAACAAACATCTGCAGATTCATTAAATTATAGGGCCTACCATGATTAAGATCATCAAATTTTGATTGAGAATTTCTAAAAATATTTGACGTAAATAAGTTGGTAGTACACAATATGAAAACATTGAGATGGACGAAGAAATTGTGGATAAGACAACAAAAACCTTCACGGAACAAGACAATAGAATAAAAAGCGAGTTTTCCTGAGCTTGTGATATGGGTTGAATTTGATTCCAGTGTTCGGACAACCACTGGAATGAGGATCTTTGTTGTGCAAAATCTAATAGTTGAAAAAGATATAAGTTGAAGTCTGATAAGTTGAATTGATGAACAAAGAGCTCAAATTTGTAGTGGTTTTTAATCCAAAGATGTAAGTTGAGGTTTGATTTTGTTCCTGTTCAGTTTTCAAAAAAATGTCTTATCACAACAAAGATAAAAAGAAGTTTTCATCTTCCAACAGCATGGGTATAAGAGAGTGTGATCAGATGTGATTTTTGATTAAATTTCTTATCAAAATTCTCAGTTGTGAGTTTAATCACTTGGATGTAGTTGTCTTCCACATGTCTATAGTGAGACTAGAATTGAAAGTAGAGGATTTAATACAAATTCCACAAATAACTGTAATATCTTAATACAGTATGTGTATAGCAGGATTCAATTCAACTTGTCATAAATCAGCTGATCCAGTAATAATTAAAGAGTGATTCAGACACAATAATCATAAGGCTTGAAAGTCTTAAAGACCTTTAAAGTCTTTAAAAGACCTTTTTAAAGAAGACCTTTCAAAGAATAACTTTTTAAATGACCTTTTCAATAATCTGCGAGATTCAGCATTTGTAGGTTAAGTATTGTGATCATATGCTCGTCGATCAGCTGATTTATGACAAGTTAATTGCATCCTGCTATATGTAAATATGTCTGTTCAGAATGTCTTTTAAGATCTGATTTCGGAATGAATGTCTTATCACAAAATTCACAACTATACGGTCTCTCTCCAGTATGTGTATGTAAATGTGTGGTAAGATTTGATTTCCAAGTGAATTTTTAAATTTATCACAAAATTCACAAATGTAAGGTCTCCTCCTCCTATATCCACCATCCAATCCAACTTTTTTTTATATCTTCCTCTTTCTCTTCTTTTATGTGCTCTTGTTTTATAATGAAGCTCTTCGATGAATCATTAGAGAAGCTTTCATCATTCATGATATTTTCATCTCCCATCTCTTCTTTTTCCACTTGTTGTCTGCCTTCAACTTTTCCTACATGTTCTTCTTCTTCAACCACTACCTCTAGGATTAGTTTTTTAAGATAAAACATGTTATCTTGATGTATTACATGCGAAATCAATAGAATTTCAAGTCATTGAAATGAAATGAAAATAATGATAAGTCATTGAGGTACAAATAAAATACACACACATAGGAATTATTTATTCACAATTCAAAACAAAAGCTTCATGTTTGTTACAGTTGTTATGGCTGTTCCAACATTCCTAAGAAGCTGGACAAATAAAATTGTTGTTGAATTTCTGCAGAAATACTGCCAGATCGAAAAAACCATTGATATATGAACGCAATTCTTCGTAATTTTCCAGACCCACACTCGGAGCTGAAAAAAATAAAACAAATGAAATAATATAAATTAATATGAAGGAATAAAATATCAAGTTTACAATATTAGACAATATATATGTTGAAGATTATTTATAGGAGGAGGATGAGGAGGAGGAGGAGGAGAAGAAGGAGAAGAAGGAGGAGGATATGTTGTTGATTATACATTATGTAATATTATACAATATTATGTATATTTGAAGAATTTTGGGCCGACTTTGGAAAGGTCGTGGAGAAGTTTGAATGGACCGATTTTGATGCGGTTTGCGCCAAAAGAAAGATAAAGAATCGAAGTTTTGCATGCCCTATTTGTTTTCCGAAAATAACCATTTTAAATATAAGAAATTTGATGAAAACCAGAAATAGTCTCCTGTGGCACTATCTGTTGGCATAAAATGTAGCCTACTAGATTATTAAATCCCTTGAGTGTTAGTTTGTTCAATGACACATAGATTTAGATTTAGGTTTATTACTTTATTCATCTAGATAACAAATATGACGGCTTAAATTCTAGATTATAATAACAAATATACAATATTGATTATTTGTCAAATTTACATTAGCTTAAAAATTATGCCATGAGTAAAGCAAAACTATACTAATGATTTAATAATTGTGAGTTATCTAGATGGAAAGGCGAAGTTTGGACATATGAATGTCCATTCTTGGAAAAGGAGATACAAAGAAATCCTTTTCATCAACACTTGACCTAGTATAGATAGAGCTTAGAAGCTAAAAGTGCTACAGGGGTTATAGAAGATTTGATTTAAATTCTTCACAATTATAATTATTTCGAGTAAAATATATGGAAATAAATTCCACAAACTATTAACTTACTTTTGTTTTTGCATCTTGAAAACATTCATGTTCATTGTGTCAAAATTGAAAAACAAGGCATCCGTCAATAGATAGAATAATTACTCTTTTTTGACATATTTATTTTTGTCTACTTTATTAACGGATAGGTTTAACACTACTGCATACTAGCAAGAGACAATTTTTTTCTTACAACTACCTATAGTAAAAAAATGAAACTAGGAAACACAATTGTCTATCAGTTTCTTCAAAAGTCTTGCAACAAAAAATCTAAGAATGAGTTAGATATTGAACTGTCATTGTAAAATTATTGATGTATGCATCTATTGAGTAACACAAGAATTAAAAAATCTTTGCTATTCGAATAATATGAAGTTCATCTTACTGTAGCAGAGAAACAAAGCGGCGCTTTGCGATGCACGGGGTAGACTCGTCTCAATGAAATTTGCTAAGAATTAGTAGGCCTAACCTACATTTGCTTTATATTTTTACTAAAAACTTACCTTTTCCAGAAATGCAATTCACGGTTAATAATACAATAAATAGTTGAAGAAAGATAATTTTGTATCCCATAACTGCCATTTAGTGAAATTTTATTATGAATGAGTCTAAATGAGGAATATTAGGCTATAGAATATTAAAAAAAATTTAAATGGATGTTGAAGAGATTTAAATCAGCATGAGAGTCTAGAATGCATAATATATGTTCAGAACATGATGTTTATTCGAGTAAATAATTTAAAATTACGGAGAAGTTTAATGTTCGATAGTTAAAAATTAATTTTACACATAACTGATTAGAAATTAAACTAGATAATATCTAATTTCATGGTAATAATTTCAAATTTTATGTTTTTTGTATTCTTCTACTTATTCTTTTTCTTGCTCCAACTCATTTTTTCTCTTCTACTTCTATTTCTATTTGTTTTACTCCATAGTCGTCGCCTACTTCTTCTTCTTCTACTCCTCTCTTCTTCTTTTTCTCCTCCTCCCCCTCCTCCTCCACCTTCTCCTCCGCCACTTTTCTCTTCTTCCTCCTTCTTCTTCTACTTTCTTTCTCATTCTTCTTTTTTTTCTATTATACAACAAGATGAAATCAATGTAAAGCTAATGCAGTCACTTTATATAAATGTTACAGTTCAAATAAAATCACATTTCTCATCAAAACCTTGAACCTTTTGTATCGAATATCCAATTAATTTATCTCACGGAGAATTTAATTTAAATAAAGTTATACACTGCAATTGAATTTCAGTACATATTTATAAATGTACTTAAAACATAGTTATAAATGAAGACTATATTAATAGAATACAATTTCATTATACACCTTATGGTCTTGTTTTTATCCTGTCTTCTTCTTCTTCTTCTTCTTCTTCTTCTTCTTCTTCTTCTTCTTCTTCTTCTTCTTCTTCTTCTTCTTCTTCTTCTTCTTCTTCTTCTTCTTCTTCTTCTTCTTAGAGTTGAGAAAGCAGAAGAACAAGAACAAAAGGAGGAGGAGAAAGAGAAGAAAGGAGAAGAACAAGGAGATGAAGAAGTAGAGAGTGTAATAAATGATATTAATCCAATTTTCCACTTAAATGAACTATGTTACTACTAATTTATGAAACACTTAAAATTATACCTTCATAACACTTTCCATAATTGCACATAATTTCAATAGATTTAATTTAATATCCTACCAACACTTCCATATTATATATATTGCTCAAGATAGGAGCACCCTCTTTCTTGCAAATAGTTTTGTCCAAAAAAAATATAATTTTTTTTGCATAATGACAGCATTCAGAATGTATTTTTATATTTTTGGAATGGTTCTATTAACTTCTCCTATTTTTTCAGCAGTTGTTCAGGAACATAATACTACTGATGTAGAGACAAATACAGAAAATCCAGGTAAGAATTTATGTATTAAGAGCGTAAGGCTAGGCGTACACCGGTTAGTCAAGACAAGACAAGACGAGATTAGTCACGTCTAGGCACAGTAGTTCACATAGTTGCTTATGAAGCAACACACACCGGTTAGTCATTGCATCAGTGTGTGCTGCTTCATAAGCAACTATGTGAATTACTGTGACTAATCTTGTCTTGTCTTGTCTTGACTAACCGGTGTACGCCTAGCCTAAAGTGCCACTTTATCGCTCAAGCAAAACAGTTATCACGTGACGCGTAGCGTAGTGTGATAATTTTGCAAGAGCAATAAAGAAGGCTCATGCTCAAATTTCATACAAATTTTTGAAATTGACTGCAGTTGCAGAAAAATTTTGTAAGTAATTTGTGTGTAAAGCTTCTGTATTGCTCTGCCAAAATTTTCATGATCCCCTATGCGTCTCATAACTGTTTTGCCATAGCCCCCTTTAAACTACAGTTTAAAGGGAGCTATGGTTTTGCTCAAGAAATAAAGTCGCACTTAATAAAGTCGCACTTAATAAAGTCGCACTTAATAAAGTCGCACTTAATAAAGTCGCACTTAATAAAGTCGCACTTAATAAAGTCGTACTTAATAAATTTTCTTAAGAATAAATATTTTACCTTAAAATTGAACAATTTAGTAATTTACAATTCATTGAATTTGATTTATTTGTAATCAATTTGCTTGAACTAAGAATTCAAATCTATCAAATTAAACAATTTACCAAATATATTAGACATACCGTGTACTCGTAAGACATACATAGCTAATAGCTAATTTAAAAAAAATGACAACATTCAGACTGAATTTCTGAATATTTTTGAAATGCTTCTATTAAATTCTTCAATTTTTTCAGAAGTTGCTGACAAGGATAATACTACTGATAAAAGTGGGAGAAATTTAGAGAATCCAGGTATGAGAATTTGATTATTTAATTTTAATTACTCATTTAATTTATACTACAAAAAATGTATAATCACATTGTGGGCAGTGGATGCCATACATTGATGATTATGATGGGAAAGAAAAGGAAGAAACAGAAGAAACAGAAGAAGAAGAAGAAGAAGAAGAAGAAGAAGAAGAAGAAGAAGAAGAGAAGAAGAAGAAGAAGAAGATTAGGAAGAGACAGAAGGAGAAGAAGAAGAAGAAGAAGAAGAAGAAGAAGAAGAAGAAGAAGAAGAAGAAGAAGAAGAAGAAGAAGAAGAAGAAGAAGAAGAAGAAGAAGAAGAAGAAGAAGAAGAAGAGAGAAGAAGAAGAAGAAGAAGAAGAAGAAAGAAGAAGAAGAAGGAAAGAAAGAAAAAGAAGAAGAAAGTGTAATAAATTTAATTATTTAACAGCTTGTGGATTCAAAAAGCATTAAGAATGATTCAACCTTCTTCTATCTAATAACCTTGCCAATTACCGACTGGAGACAAGGGCGTAGCTGGGATTTTATTTTGGGGGGTGCTGAAATAGGCAGGTAGGTTATAAAGATGTAATAGTTTCATGGGATAAAAAAGCGAGCAAGAGACAAAATTCCAGAAAATTTCAATTTCGGGGGGTGCTGAAGCCCTTTTGCACCCCCCCCCTGGCTACGCCCTTGACTGGGGAGTCCAATCCCACTAGACGTCAAATCTGCAAACAAGTAGAAACCAATCTGAAAAAAACAAACAATTCAAAAACTGAGTTGAACTATAAAATAGCTAATTTATGAATCACAAACTGAGAATTCAACTTTTTATATCACTTTCTTGAAGTTTCCGTTATTGCACATAATTTCAATTGATTTATTCAATCTTCCCACTAACATTTCCATATATATCACTCCAACTCAACTTTCTTGAAATTATTTTCTTGAAAAATTTTTAATTTGCAAAATCACATCATTCAGATGTATTTCTACATTTTTGGAATGCTTCTATTAACTTCTCCAATTTTTTCAGCAGTTGTTGAGGAGAAGAATACTACTGATGTAGAGACAAATTCTGAAAAACCAGGTAAGAATAGCTATTTATGTATTTTTAATACTCAATACATGATTCTTGAAAGCTGAAAGATTAGTGAAACCTGAAAAAAGTAAGTTTTTCATGTAATGAAACATTATTGAACCTTGTCGAGATGATTGCATTTGAAATTTTGGAACTTATTGAAAAAATTACTGTTTTTGAACTTTTGCAAGCTAACAAAGAATGCTAATGAATAGCACATCAAATCATTGTAGAATTTAAGCTTTTTTTCCAAAAATTTTATTACTTCAAAGTTGAAATTCAATGAGTGGTTCTCGAGTTATTTAGTACTGTATTTAGACAGCAAGTAGGCATATTTGAAAAATATCGAAAAATCGATATATCTCGAAAACAAAGGTCGATAGGAAAAAATTTTACTGGACATAATTATGAATCACTTTCTTGAATATTCCATTCATTGCACATATTTTCAATTGATTTAATTCAATCTTCCTGCAAACACTTACATATAATATATATCACTCCTACTGAACTCTCTCTTTAGAGTATTTTTGTCAAAAATTATATTTATTTTGCAAAATTACATCATTCAGAATGTACTTCTATATTTTTGGAATTCTTCTATTAACATCTCCAATTTTTTCAGCCGTTATTGAGAAGAAGAATACTACTGATGGAGTGAAAAATTTTGAAAATCCAGGTAAGAGAAGTCATTCATTTAATTTTGCCACTGCCAGTGTTAGTTTTCTTAATTTGTATCCAATAACTGCCATTTTGTAAAATATTATGAATGAGTCTAAATGGGGAACATTATAGAAAACATAAAAATATGAATGGATGTTGAAAATAGGTATACTTTTCGGCAGGCCACTGTAGCATCAATACAACGTGGCATCAACAAAACGTCAATGTACTCGTATTATAGACTTTTTAAAGTCTTAAAGACCTTTAAGGCTAGGCGTACACCGGTTAGTCAAGACAAGACAAGACGAAATTAGTCACGTTTAGTCACAGTAATTCACATAGCTGCTTATGAAGCAGCACACACCTTTGCAATGACTAATCGGTGTGTGTTGCTTCATAAGCAACTATGTGAAGTACTGTGACTAAACGTGACTAATCTCGTCTTGTCTTGTCTTGACTAACCGGTGTACGCCTAGCCTCAAGTCTTTAAAAGACCATTTTAAAGAAGACCTTTCAAAGAATGCCTTTCAAAAAGACCTTTTAAAAAGACCTATTCAAAGTCTTTGCAATAATCTGCGAGATTCAGCATTTGTAGGTCAAGTATTGAGTTTTGTCAATGTTATGTCTTGTTGTTGCTAACTTTTGTCGATGCTATGGTAGCCACCCATATTTTTCCTCAAAATGGTAGCAATCGTAATGAATTCGTTTATTTTTGGAATGCTTCTATTAACT
The DNA here is from genome assembly GCA_017141395.1 of Laodelphax striatellus. Classification (NCBI taxonomy): domain Eukaryota; kingdom Metazoa; phylum Arthropoda; class Insecta; order Hemiptera; family Delphacidae; genus Laodelphax; species Laodelphax striatellus. Next base: position 4,709,774 of record CM029543.1, on the reverse strand, counting down.
TCGATCTCCAATTTTTTCAGCATTTGAAGAGGAGGGTGAGCCTTACATTGAGGATAATCCTTTTATTGAGAATAATCCTTTTGATGTATTAGGGAGAAATTCAGAAAATCCAGGTAAGAGAATTCATTAAGGTATTCAATTTAAATTTTTATTTAATTTATACTAGAAGGACTGTATAATTACAGTGTGGACATTGGTTGTCTCACTTCCCGTCTTTCGGAGGAGACGTTAAGCCGTCGGTCCCGACTGCCTAAAAAGTAGTCGTCATATATCTCATCATCACCCCACTCATTAGCCACGCACAAGCCTAGAGCTCATGTGGGCATCATCCTCAGAAAAAAAAACTTCTCATTGGCTAAATCATATCCACCATACTTTTGCCAATTCCCATAAGATAATCATTGACATCAGTAATGATTTAGACATAAGTAATGACATCTGTTATGAGTTCACCCCTGGAAGAAGACGGGAAGAAGGAGAGGTAGGAGAATAATAAGAGAAAGAGGAATATAAGTATTAGAAGAACAAGAAGAAGAAGAAGAAAAGAGAGGAGATGAAGAAGAAGAGGATGATGAGGAGAACGAGAAGAAGGAGGAGGAGGAGGAAGTGGAGGAGGAGGAGGAGGAGGAAGAGGAGAAGAAGGAGGAGGAGGAGAATGAGGAGGAGGAGAAGTAGATGAAGAAGAAGAAGAAGAAGAAAAGAAGAGGAAGAAGGAGAAGAAGAAAAGAGAGGATATGAAGAAGAAGGAGGAGGAGAGGAGGAGGGAGGAGGAGGAGGAGGAGAAGAAGAAGAAGAAGGAGGAGGAGAAGGAGAAGAAGAAGAAGAAGAAGAAGAGGGAGAAGAAGAAGGAGAAGAAGAAAGAGAAGAGGAGGAGGTGGAAGGAGGAGGAGGAGGAGGAGGAGGAGGAGGAGGAGGAGCAGGAAGAGGAGGAGGAGGCGGAGGAGGAACAGGAGGTGGAGGAGGAGGAGGAGAAGGAGGTAGGAGGAGGAGAAGGAGAAGAAGAAGAAAAGGAGGAGGAGGATGAGGAGGAGGAGGAGAAGAAGAAGAAGAAGAAGAAGAAGAGGAAGAAGGAGAAGAAGAAAAGAGAGGATATGAAGAAGAAGTGAGGAGGAAGAGGAGGAGGGAGGAGGAGGAGGAGAAGAAGAAGAAGGAGGCGGAGGAGAAGGAGAAGAAGAAGGAGTAGAAGAAGAAGAAGAAGAAAAGAGAGAAGATGAAGAAGAAGAGAGGGAGGAGGAGGAGATGAAGGAGGAGGAGGAGGCGGAGGAGTAGGAGAAGGAGAAGAAGAAAAAGGTGAAGTAGAAGAAGAAGAAGAAGAAGAAGAAGAAGAAGAAGAAGAGAGGAGAGATGAAGAAGAAGAGAGGATGATGAGGAGGAGAACGAGAAGATGGAGGAATAGGAGGAAGTGGAGGAGGAGGAGGAGGAGGAGGAAGAGGAGAAGAAGGAGGAGGAGGAGAATGAGGAGGAGAGAAGAAGAAGAAGAAGAAGAAGAAAAGAAGAGGAAAGAAGAAGAAAAAGAGAGGATATGGAAGAAGAAGGAGGAGGAGGAGGAGGGGGAGGAGGAGGAGAAGAAAGAAGAAGAAGGAGGAGGAGGAGAAGAGAGAAGAAGAAGAAGAAGAAGAAGAAGAAGAGGAAGAGAAGAGAAAGAAGAGAGAAGGAGGAGGAGGAGAAGGAGGAGGAGGAGGAGGAGGGGAGGAGGAGGAGGAGGAGGAGCAGGAAGAGGAGGAGGAGGAGAGGGTAGGAGGTGGAGGAGGAGGAGGAGAAGGAGGAGAGAAGAAGAAGAAGAAAAAGGAGGAGTGAGATGAGGAGGAGAGAAAGAAGAAGAAGAAAGAAGAGAAAGAAGAAAAAGAGAGGATAAGGAAGAAGAAGTGAGGAGGAGGAGGAGAAGGAGGAGAGAGAAGAAGAAGAAGAAGGAGAAGAAGAAGAAAGAAGAAGAGAAGAAGAAAAGAGAGAAGATGAAGAAGAAAGAAGGAGGAGATGGGAGGAGGAGGAGAGGAGGAGGAGAGAAGAAGAAGAAAAAAGGAGGAGGAGGAGGAGGAGGAGGAGGAGGAAGAAGGAGAAGAGAAGAGAAAAAGAGAGGAAGAAAAAGAGAAGATAAAGAAGAAGAAGTGAGAAGAAAGAAGAAGAAGAAGAGAAGAAGGAAGAAGAAGAAGAAGAAGGAAGAGAGAAGAAGAGAAGAAGAAGAAGAAGAAGAAGAAGAAGAAGAGAGAAGAAAGAAGAAGAAGAAGAAGAAGAAGAAGAAGAAGAAGAAGAAGAAGAGAGAAGAAGAAAGAGGAAGAAGAAGAAGAAAAGAAGAAGAAGAAGAAGAAGAAAAGAAGAAGAAGAAGAAGAAGAAGAAGAAGAAAGAAGAAGAAGGAAGAAGAAGAAGAAGAAGAAGAAGAAGAAGAAGAAAGAAAAGAAGAAGAAGAAGAAGAAGAGAGAAGCAGAGAAAGAAGAAGAAAATAAGAAAAGAAGAAGGAGAAGAAAGAAGAAAAGAAGAAAAGAAAGAAGAAGTTAATAAAATAGAATTCCAATTATCCACTGAACTGAACTATGAAATTACTAATTTATGAATCACAAATAAAACTGAATATTAGATTTTTATATCACTTTCTTGGAGATTCCATCATTGCACATAATTTCAATAGATTTAATTTAATCTTCATACCAACACTTACATTCATATCACACTCTATATTTAAATATCACTCATATATATTACTGAACTCTCTTTAGAGTATTTTTGTCAAAAATTATATTTCTTTTGCAAAATTACATCATTCAGAATGTATTTCTATATTTTTGGAATGCTTCTATTAACATCTCCAATTTTTTCAGCAGTTGTTGAGGAGAAGAATACCACTGATGTAAAGACAAATTCAGACAATCCAGGTAAGAGAAGTCATTCATTGAATTTTAATTCTTCTTTAATTTATACTATAGGGATTGTACAGTATATAAGCACAGTGTGAACTTCAGATGTGTCAATTTTGATTGGCATGCTCATACAAATCCACCATACTTTTGCCAATTCCCATAAGATTAGGATTTAATTCATAATATGATCTTCCTAACAACACTTTCATTCACTCCTATAGCAGGAATAATAATTTAACTTGTCGGAAAACAGCTGTTTCGGCGATCAGTATCACAATACTTAACCTACAAATGCTGAATCTCGCAGATTATCGAAAAGGTCTTTTAAAAAGGTATTTTTTGAAAGGTCTTCTTTAAAAAGGTATTTTAAAGGTCTTTAAGATTTAGATAGGCGTACCGGTTGACAAGACGAGATTAGTCACGTTTAGTCACAGTAATTCACATAGTTGCTTATGAAGCAGAACACACCGATGCAATGACTAATCGGTGTGTGTTGCTTTATAAGCAACTATGTGAAGTACTGTGACTAAACATGACTAATCTCGTCTTGTCTTGTCTTGACTAACCGGTGTACGCCTAGCCTAAGCCTTTGGATTATTGTGTCAAAGCTGCATAAAATCACTGTTTACTGATTGCCAAAACAGCTGTTTTCCGACAAGTTAAATTTTTTTTTATCGTATGGCTTTTATTGGTGGGGAGACCCATACGGGTAGGTTCCACCTCGCCTCATTGCACACTTTTTTGTGTCTTTTTTTTAACAAGTTAAATTATTCCTGCTATACTTAACACTCTTTCTTCAAATATTTTTGTTGAAAAATATATTTCCTTTTTTGCAAAATGGAAGCAATCAGAATATATTATTATATTTTTGGAATGCTTCCATATTAAATTTTCCAATTTTTTTCAGCAGTTGTTGAGGATGATGATGATGATTATGATGTTGATGATGATGCTCCTCCTTTAGGAAGAAGAAGAAATTTAGAACATCCAGGTAAAAGAATTTGTTTATTTAATTTCAATTCTAATTTACTTTATACTAGTTTATATTAGTTTACATTTCTTTCAAGCTTTTCACACAATACCAAGAGTAGAGAGACAATTTTTAGTATTTTATAAGAGTTAATTTTAATGTTGTTTCTATTGAAATAAGTTTGACTTTCTCTTATTCTTCTTCTTCTTCTTCTACTACAGCTTCTATAATTATTCCTCTTCCTCTTATTCTTCGTCTTCTTCTTCTTCTTCTTCTTCTTCTTCTTCTTCATCTTCTTCTTCTTCTTCTTCTTATTCTTCTATTTCTTCTTCCACCGCCTCCGCCTCCTCCATCTCTTGCTTCTTCTTCTTCTCCTTCTTCTTCTTCTTCTTCTTCTTCTTCTCTTCTTCCTCTTATTTCGTCTTCTTCTTCTTCTTCTTCTTTTTCTTCTTCTTCTTCTTCTTCTTCTTCTTCTTCTCTTCTTCTTCTTCTTCTTCTTCTTCTTCTTCTTCTTCTTCTTCTTCTTCTTCTTCTTATTCTTCTTCTTCTTCTTCTCTTCTTCTTCTTCTTCTTCTTCTTCTTCTTTTCTTCTTCTTCTTCCTCTTTTCTAGTCAAACAACAATCAAAGTGGAATTTTATATATTTTTTTGTCTTTCAGGAACAAATGAAACACAGAGTAAAGTGAAAGACGTCGAACTGCAGGCTTTCTTACGTCTGATGGAAGACATGGATGCCAATAAAACCGGAAATGCAATAAAAATTCAGAATTTCTTGTTCGGGGATGAAGAAGCCATAGAAGGCCGAAGCCTTCTCAGTAAAATACAGTAATAGAAAATTGTACTATTTTTAATTTTCCTTCCATTTATGATGTTGTTTTGATGATATTTGATTAACAGAGTCGCTTTTATAGATATACAATCGATTATCAACAATTAACTCATGCATTTTTCTTACAGAAATGCAATCACGTGGTGTGGAATCGAAGGCTGGAGTCGACTTTCAAAAATACTGGAACAACATGCGTCAAGTTACAGATTTTATACACATCATGAAGGAGTATAGCGATATTATTTGTCCTATTTTTAAAGAAATCGACATTGAAAATTTGAGAAATGTCTTCCTACAAATATTGGACTTGGCTTTGAAACCTAAAGAAGATCCTTCTGAATAAATAAACTTGCAAATATAACTGATGATTTTCAGCTACACACACTCAGTAGTTTCATTTTATATAAATACAGTAGCGTAGTTGCTAATAATTGTATTTCAGTAAAAATTCAATTAAAGAAAAATAAAGGTAAATAGAATACAAGGTAGTGTTCACCAGGATGATGCACAATAGATCAGCTGATCAGTGTGACGTCACTGGGGATCAAGAGTTTCATTATATAGCTGAAAGTTGTCAAGACAAGACAAGACGATTAGTCACATTTAGTCACAGTATTTCATAATTTATGAGCAACACCGATTAGTCATTGCATGCATCGGTGTGTGATGCTTCAAGCAACTATGTGAAATAAGTGACTAAACGTGACTAACCTCATCTTGTCTTGTCTTGACTAACCGGTGTACGCCTAGCCTAATCCACCAGAGAGTGTATAGTCACAGTGTGGACATTACATGTCATACTTTTCATTGGTTAGCTCCGACAAATCCGCCATACTTTTGCCAATTCCTATAAGATTTGCATTGAAATGAAAAGCTGATCATATGTTATGATATAAGATTCACTATTCACCTACATTTCGCCTTTGCATCACATTGGAAAAAAATTGAGCCCTCAAAATGGAAATTGAGCAATGGACATGCGAGTGCATGAAGACGAATCATTGGAACTGAATTAAGTTCAGTTGTAGAAAAAATTGTATGTAATTTGAGCATAAATCTTCTTTATTTCTCTTGCAAAATCATTATATATGGCGTACACCGATTAGTCAAGACAAACAAGACGAGTTTATCACATTACATAGCTGCTTATGAGCAGCACACCGATGCAATGACTAATCGGTGTGTGTTGCTTCACAAGCAACCATGTGAATTACTGTGACTAAACGTGACTAATCTCGTCCTGTCCCGATTAACCGGTGTACGCCTAGCCTTATATGCAGAGGAAAACATCCCAAAGATACGCCCAATGTTTGCGTTTTTCTAGCGATTTTGTGCATTTTCTCAGCTTTTTCGAGAACTAATTGGCAAAAAATGTTGAAATTTGATACATTGGTTCGTTTAAGGTCTGAAAATAATCTGTTAAAAAATGTTCGAGATTCTCCCAAAATCACGCCAGAAATCCAGCTTTTTGCAGTTTTCCTTGCGTTTTCAATGCGGTTTTGCAGATATTTCAACAATGACTGTACTAAGAACGTTTAAACTTTATACACAGGTTCAGCTGAGGTTTAAGAAGAATTAAATTGAAGTAGGTATTTTAGAATCATCTTCAAATTACGACTGATATTGACATTTTTCCAGTTATTCTTTGCGTTTTAGGCATTTTTTCATGTGTTAGGCTAGGCGTACACCGGTAAGTCAAGACAAGACGAGATTAGTCACGTTTAGTCACAGTATTACAGGTTGCTTATGAAGCAGCACACACCGATGCATTGACTAATCGTTGTGTGTTGTTTCATAAGCAACTATGTTAATTACTGTGACTAAACGTGACTAATCTCGTCTTGTCTTGTCTTGACTAACCGGTGTACGCCTAGCCTTATACGCAGGTTCAGCTGAGGTATGAGAAGAATATTGAATTGAAGTAAGTATTTTAAAATCATCTTCAAATTACGCCTGATATTGACATTTTTCCAGTTATTCTTTGCGTTTTTAGGCATTTTTTCATATTATGATTGTTAAAAGAACGGAGTGGAGCGAGCCTGCTGTTCTTAATGTAGGATGATTCTGCCAGGGGTCCAGGGGGCTCCGCCCCCCTGGCTAGCCAGCTAAGGCGAGCGAAGCGAGCCTGCTGGCTACTCATATTATATCAAACATTATTGGATGTAAATGAAAAGAAATGAAAAATATTTGACAGTTAAAAATAAATAGTCTATTATTATAATTTACACACAATAATTATGAGGTAGGAATTAGATATACAATTAAATAACAGGAACTTGATAGTAATTTTTATAATTAATTATAATTATAATTAAGAATAATTATCCTAGTAAATACAAATTACACGAATATTATGGTAGCCAATTACTAAGCGTACGTACACGAAAAATACAATTTATTCTTAGGTTCAAAAATCTTCCCAGTTTTTCTTTTCAAAATTGAAACAACTTTATGCAATAGCTAAAATGTTGTTAAATAATTATAGGCTACAGCGCTTAGAATACAAGAAAGATTACCATCACAATTTTTTGAATTTTACAAATTATTCACTAATCAATAAATTAAGTAATTTCGGAATTAATTTATTCATTAATTTCGGTTGTAATCTAGTCTATTTTGATTTTCTTCGTCCTGACGTTGCTCTAACAGCTCCTGAAATCAGAGAGGAGAAACATTGATTAATAAATTGAAAAACAAAAGTTTGAAAGGAAAGTTTAAAGAATATAGTAGCCTATAGACTTTATTGTAGAATTTCTTATATCTGATGTAGTCATGACTAGTATTAAATAGGCTCTATCAAGGTAAGTAGAAAACAAGCACAGTCTAACCCCGGTCGTACACCGGAGCAATAAGCAATAGGCAACTAGTAACATATGGATCATATGATTGTTCACTCTATACAAACCAATAGTTCAATGCACACTGAAACAGCTGCTTTAGGTATGCTTTTAATCCAGTAGATATACACTTTTTACCTGGAAAATATTCCGAAGTCTATGAAATTTTAACATGGTGTCTGGGGGTACTCTTGGATGTATATCCTGAGTTTTCCCCCTCCAGTACCCTGTGCTAACTCTCGAGGGCCAAAACTTCAAAATTTTCGGTATTTTCTATGTTTTCGTCTATATCTATTGAATCCCCTCCACCAAGGAGGGGGGTCCGGGGGTCCTCCCCCGGAAAATTGAGCACTTTTGAAACCAAAAGTAGGGGTTTAAGCTTTTTTTAAATGTCAAATGCACTTTGAATTAAAACAAAATTATGAGTAAAATTTCCTCAAATATACGCAGAAAATTAATGCAAAACGACAATAAATTATTATTGACAACAGGCAGAATCATAGTAATATTCTGGTAATGTTTGAAGAGTGTTAATAGTAAGTAGTTACATAGTGTGATAAAATATTATTATTTTTTAATTACAAGAATACAAAGATTTTTACTCTGTCGCTAAGTTTTTAACATTTTACCACATTAAATGCTTATTTGTACATTAGCTAGTACAGAATATTTTCTGTAACCCAGGAATCAGGGGGGGGGCAAATGCCCCCTCTGCCCTCCCCAAATGACGCCCCTGTCTAGTCCGCCATCTTGAATCCGCCATATTGATTCTAACTTCATTTTATTATATGGGAAGGTGGTCATGTTATACATGATTTCGATACAGAATTTCAAGAGAAAATTAATGGCGAAAACCGCACATCGATATGTGGAGCCGTTTTTAAGATATTTCAATTATTAATCAGACGTATTAAATCGACTTCACTTACTATCTTAAAAACGGGTGAAAAAATTCAAACTTTGGTGGGCTGTATTCCAGTTAATATTGAGTCTACAAAAATGTTTCACCAACCAAAATTTAGCATATTTTATGCTCTACAACTTTGTAATGCACAATGATACACAAAATATGCTTAATTTACAAGATATACACGAAAAACATAGAAAATACCGAAAATTTTGAAGTTTTTGGCCGTTCCCGAAGTTAGCTTAGGGTACTGGAGGGGGAAAACTCAGGATATACATCCCAGAGTACCCCCAGACACCATGTTAAAATTTCATAGACTTCGGAATATTTTCCAGCAAACCCACTTTTTTTCATTATATCGACTGGACTATTTGGACTATTTGTTTCTATAGAGTAGAGATCATATGATACAAATGTTGCTAATTGCCTATTGCTTATTGTTCTGGTGTACGAGCTGCCTAAGGCCCTTGTCAGCATTGATTGACAAGGGTCTAAGGTAGAATTTCATTGGTATGACTGATCTGCTGTCAGCTGCAGATAGTCAAAATAGCAACTATTCAAAAGTAGGAATTTTGAAAAGTCAAGTGACCGGCACTTTGCGATGCACAGGGGGAACTCGTGTTTTATAATTATGAACTATAGTTGAATCATATACCATCCAGGTAACAACCCAGCAGTACGTCCTCTCTTTAATGCCAGTTTTATTCGATTAGGTGGATCAATGAGAATTTCATTTATAGTCTGGCAACAGACAAAAGAACCTTCGCGCATCGTATCACTTAAGTGATACAGTATCACATAGTACCACTACTCTAGTGAGCGAGTGAGATAAACTGCTGCATTATTGCATAACGTGCGCTCTCTCTGCGCAGTGGAGTTCTTATTTTGGTGGCTCTTTTGTCTGTCGCCAGACTATAGTAGTAATAGACAGTAGTAGTCAGCCATATTGGAAATGGTCCCATAAGATCAATGTAATCTCTTGTCACATGTAGCGCCGTTATTTTTGGACAGAAAATTACGTTTGAAGTGTCATTTGAAAGAGAATAAAATTCTTCAGAGGTTATTCTTCTTTCAATTTTTTAATTAGAGAATTACTGTAATAGTTACAGCAAAAAAAAACTTTTTAGAGTTCGAACATTTTTGGAAGAAATATTTGAAATTTGGAAAAGACATGTCCTTGTAACATTCAATAATTTATCAAATAAAAGTTTTCTCAAGAAGATTCGACGTAAACTGTAGACGTGATAGGTTAGGCGTACACCGGTTAGTCAAGACAAGACAAGACGAGATTAGTCACGTTTAGTCACAGTACTTCACATAGTTGCTTATGAAGCAACACACACCAATTAGTCATTGCATCGGTGTGTACTGCTTCATAAGCAACTTTGTGAATTACTGTGACTAATCTCGTCTTGTCTTGTCTTAACTGACCGATGTACGCCTAGCCTTACATTTAATAATTTATCAAATACAAGTTTTTTTTCAAGAAGATTCGACATAAACTGTAGACGTGATGTGTTACAGAAAAATGCATGTTTAAGCTTAAAATTACATTATTATCTAATGGGACATCAATCCAATATGGCTGACTACTACCGCCCACTCTTAACTTATACCGGTACTTAAAAATATGTAATATTCTAAAGTCTGTAGAATACTTACAGTGCTTTCAATTGAGTTTCTCCTTGTTAATACTGTTCACGGTTAAGATCACATATGCTTGCCACGGCTTCGTTCACATTTAACTTTTCCATCCTGTAAAAAATTGCATAAAATTAGGAGATGTTACATCAAAAAGAAAAATTGATGGTATATAGTAGACAATCAATGCATCAATTTGAAGGACAAATGAAGTAGAAAAATTCAAATGTCAATGAGCTAGTCTAACATCATTGTCCATTAAAACCGTTTTCGTACGAAATGCTAACATCGAAGCAATCGATCAAAAATCTATTAATAGATAGATAGTATCATATTCAATTTTTTTACTTTTTTTTAGAAGGAAGAGGAGGATTAAATGAGGAAGGAGGAGAGAGAGGAAAGAAGAAGAAAAAGCAGAAAAGTAGGAGGAGGAGAAGTGGGGAGAAGAGGAGGAGGAGGAAGAGGAGATAGAGGAGGGGAAGGTAGGAGAGGAGGAGAAAGTGGAGGAAAATGAGGAAAAGGGGGAGAAGAAGAAGGAGAAGAGGAGGAGAAGCAGGAAGAGAAGTGGTAAAGGAGGAAGAGAAAGAGGAGGAGGAGGGACAGAAGTGGTAAAAGGAAGAGGAGAAAGAGGAGTAGGAGGAGGAGGTGGACGAGGAGGGCTGTACAAGGGATGGTGAAGGGGAGGAGAAGAATGTGGAGGAGAAGGGATGAAGAAGAAGAAGAAGAAGAAGAAGAAGAAGAAAAATAAGCAGAAGAAGCAAGAGTAGGAGGAGAAGTAGAAGTTGAAAGTGGAGGGAGGGAATTTAAAGGGGAGGTAGAGGGGAGAGGAGGAGAAAATGAAGGAGGAGGATGAAAAGAAGAAAAGAAGAAGAATGAGGAGGAGAAGAAGAAAAAGAAGAAAAAAGAGGAGGAGGAGGAGGAGGAGGAGGAGGAAAATAAAAAGAAGAAGAAGAAGAGTAGAAATTATAAGAGATGGACGAGGAGAAAGAAGAGGAGGATAAGGAGGAGGAGGAGGATGAAGGAGAGGAGAAGGATGAGGAGGAGGATGAAGAGGAAGTGGAGTAGACTCAAGATCTTCTTCTATAATGTATTGTGACAAAAAGGTACCTAATAAATTGGATTACAATATTCTTCCATGATGTTTTGCAGTAAGAAGGAAGTAAATTCGAATTCTGTTTGAACCCAAATTCCATACTACACAAAGAATAAATAAATCAATTTCAATTCCAATTTCAACTTTAATCTAAATTTCAATTATTGCAATTAATTTATATTTCAATTTCAATTTAATTTCAATTTAAATTTCAATTTTATAGCAGGATCCATTCAACTTGTCAGAAATCAGGTGTTTTAATAATTAAACAGTGATTTCGACACAATAATCAAAAAGGCTTAAAAGTCTTAAAGACCTTCAAAGTCTTTAAAATACTTTAAAGAAGACCTTTCAAAGAATAACTTTTAAAAAACCTTTTCAATAATCTGTGAGATTCAGCATTTGTAGGTTGAGTATTATGATACTGGTGGCCGAAACATATGTTTTCTGACAAGTTAAATTGATCCTGCTATAAATTTCAATATTCCAATTTCAATTTTTATTTCAGTTTCTATTTCAATTTTAATTTCAATCTCAATCTAAATTTCAATTTCAATATCTATTTCAATTTCAATTTCAATTTCTATTTTAATTTCAATTTCTATTTCAATTTTATTTTCTATTCCAATTTAAACTTTAATTTAAATTTCAATATTCCAATTCCAATTTTTATTTCAGTTTCTATTACAATTTTAATTTCAATTTCAATCTCTATTTCAATTTTAATTTCTATTTCTATTTCAATCTAAATCTCAATCTAAATCTAATTCTATTCCAATTTCAATTTCAATTCATAGCAGCATTTTTATTTTGTCAGAAAACAGCTGATTTAACGTTCGTAAACGAGCGTACATCAATCAGCTGTTTTCTGACAATTAGAAAATCATAATCTTAATTTCAATTTCTATTTTAATTCTATTTTAATTTCAATTTTCATTTCAATTTCTATTTTAATTTATTTCTATTTCTATTTCAATTTTAATTTTCATGTCAATTTACATTTCAATTTCAATTTAAATTAAAATTTTCGGCTGACGGCCTTCGGCTAAGCCCAAATAACTTTTTTCATTCAGTAATGCAGAAGGAAAATATTGTAAGAAAAAAATTATTCTATTGAATTTAATTTTAAAATTGAATTTAAACTAAATTAAACCTGTTGTGGGTTTCAATTTTGAGTGGTATTACATATTTTCTTTTACTGTTGTCTTGTTTTAAATGTATGTAATTAAGTTCTATTCTATTCTAATTTTAATTCAATTTCAATTTCAATTCCAATTTCAAATTACAATGACACTTGACCCATTTAACCTCCCCCCTGCGAGTAGACCCTTATGTGCCACTGTCTGAATCAATTTCTATTTTAATTTCAAATCTCAGTTTCTATTTCAATTTGTTTATAGCAGGATTATCTCTGTCAGAAAACAGCTGATTTATCTTTAGTAAACGAGCGTACATCAATCAGCTGTTTTCTGACAATTTAAAACTTGCCATAATTTCAAATTTTAATTTCTATTTTAATTTCAATTTTCAATTTCAATTTCTATTTTTCTTTTTCAATTTCAATTTCTATTTCATCTACTATAGCAGGATTCTTCAACTTGTCAGAAAGCAGCTGATTTAACGTTAGTAAACGAGCGTACATAAATAAGCTGTTTTCCGACCATTTAAAAAAATCCTGCTATAATTTAAATTTCAATTTCAATTTTCACTTAAATTTCAATTTTCACTTCAATTTTAATTTTCATTTCTATTTCTATTTCTATTTCAATATCAATTTCAATTTCAACCCACCTTACAATGACACTTGACCCATTTAACCTCCCCCTGCGAGTAGACCCTCGGGTGCCACTGTTCCCCGTTCTCGAATGGACCTCCGATCGGATAGTTGCAACCTCCCGCCGCTAGGATATCCGACTTGCTCCTTGGACCTGCCGCCTGCTCACCCATCCAACCCGGGTCCAGGGTGGACGTGGCTGAGCCCAGGGGACATACTCGACAACAGGCGCCCGGGTGACGGACGGCGATGCGTTCCTCGCAGTGAAGCTGCGGGCAGACGGTGCGGTGACAGGAGACTTTGAGAGAGGTGGCCTGGAATCAAAAATGGAGAAAAATTTAATCAGAAATAAAATGGTTATTCAAAAATAATCATCTCAAAATCATTAGATTATCTTTTGCCGGTAGTGCCATATTGTTAACAATACTGTTGATGGTTTAAAATTTATTCTCAAGGTAATTATTTATTTTGTATTTTACGCTTATGTTGTATCAATTTTACTTTTGTATTTTTAATAAAATAGTTATTCAAAATAATCATCCCAAAATCATTATCTTCTGCCGGTAGTGCTATATTGTTAACAATACTGTTGATGGTTTAAAATTTATTCTCAAGGTAATTATTTATTTTGTATTTTATGCTTATGTTGTACCAATTTTACTTTTGTATTGTTAACCAATATTATTGTTGTATTTTTAACCAATTTACTTTTTGGCAATAAATATTGATTGATTGATTTATTTTTTTCACAGTCTAGCTGAAAGAGATAAAAGAGCAATTGATGACCAAGAACAAACAAATCCGAATGGAGGAAGACAGAAAAGGAGTATGGATAAAGTGGAAGTAATCTAGAAAGAACAGTAAGAAGTAGGACAAGATTATGAGAAGTAGAAGAAAGACGAGGACGTAGAAATTAAGTAGGTGGTGTGAAAAAAACAACAAGAAGAAAGTGGAGGGTGAGAAGTGAAGGAAGGAGCAAGGAGAAGAATAAGAAGAATAACTGAAAACAAGGAGAAGAATAACTGGACAAGAAACAGGAGGAAAAAAGCAACAAGAAGAAAGTGGAGGGTAGGAAGTGGAGGAAGGAGCAAGGAGAAGAATAAGAAGAATAATCTAAAAACAAGAAGAAGAATAACTGGACAAGAAACAGGAGGAAAAAGCAACAAGAAGAAAGTGGAGGTAAAAAGCAACAAGAGGAAAGTGGAGGGTAAGAAGTGAAGGAGCAAGGGAGAAGAATAACTGAAAACAAGGAGAAGAATAACTTTGAACCTCCAAAAATGTTCAAACTTAAAAAAGTCTATTTTTGCTGTTACTAATTTGCAGTAATTTTCCAATTGGAAAAGTAAGAAAGAAGAACCCCAGAAGAATTTTATCCTCTTCCCAATGAAACTTTAAACGTAATTTTCTGTTCTTTAGTCAAAGTTCTTAGTGAAAGACTGACATTGATAATTTGCCTTCATATAAATACTGTATTGAATTTTGTTTGGATTTTTCCTTTTATATCAATAATGTATTTTATTTGAATTTTGTAAATGCCAACCTGCTATAGGATAACTTATTCCTAAGAAGCATAAATAAATAAACGTAATTTTCTGTCCAAAAATAACGGCTCTACACGTTTCAAAAGATTACATTGATGTTATGAGACCATTTCCAAGATGGCTGACTACTACTGCCCACTCTTAAGGCTGTGCATCAGCATATTTAGAACCTTTTTAAAAATTTGATGAAAATTATAGATCTTTTTTGTTTGAGTCTAAGTTTTTCAAGTTTTTTTTTTAAGTTTTAAGTGTTTTTTAAGTTTAAGTTTGAACATTTTTGGGGTTTTTTGGAAGAAATATTTTAATTGATAAATAACTAGGAAAACAAATGCATAATGAAATATCATTCTTATTTTGATTTGATTGGTAAAAACCTACATTGCAAGAGCAAGTGGTGCAAGTGTCGAATCCATTTGGAGGAATATAGGGATGCCAGGTTGCTCCTGGACGATACGATTGTCCAGCCAGCTGACATTGTCCTATCGTCACATTGGTTTCCACTGCATCTGAAACAATACGAAAAATTATTATCCCATTCATTTTATTGCTGAAGGAGATGCTCTAGGCTTCAGTGTGGGTAATGGGAGGGATTATGATTATTATTAGTATGAGAGATGAATTTAGGCTACCTACTTCCAGCTGCATAGATACACAGCCATAATATAAACAAGCAAAGGAAGACTTTTAGGCAATAATAATAATAATTCCAAAACTGGCTGGCAATTTATAATCAGTTAATAAATAAATCAAATCTCCAATGCCCGGTTTCTCAGTTGTTCAATAAACTACCGAATCAGTTAAAAGTTTTGCATTTGAAAACACATCTTTATTGAATCATCGCTATTGGAACCATAAAATATTTATTCAACGACTGAGAAACCAGGCATAATAAATATAATATAGTACATTAAGACAAGACAAGACGATTAGTCACGTAGTCACATATGTTAACGGCCAAACACACACCGATTAGTCATTGCATTGGTGTGCTGCTTCATCAACTATGTGAATTACTGTGACCAAACGTGACTAATCACGTCTTGTCTTGTCTTGACTAACTGTGCCCAGCCTATAGAACACGTATGAAATTATCATTGGTCTTCTTGATTAAGTGTCAACCATCCATCAACTACCCACTTGCAGAGCAGCCAACAGTAGGTTTTCGCTGCGGCTTCTCCTCGTCTTGTCTTGTCTTGACTAACGGTGTACGCCTAGCCTAAGTCTTCACGCACATCTCAGTCTATTCAAAGCTCTGAGCCAGCTGATTGTGTGACGGTACTGAGATCAAGAAATCTATTTTCAAGACTACTATGAGACAATTTTATAAGACTTTTCTGAAAAACTGATTTTTTCAAGCAAACTCTGTTTCTTGGGACTCATTGTACATTCATCTTGGAATTGTCATGACCTACAGCTTGATTTATTCAGAATACACTTATTTATTCAATGGCATACAAGATCCGAAAGCCACATGTTTGAGAGAGAAACAATTCAACAACCTTTTGCTCTTAATTTTATTTTTGATTAACATGTTTCTTCTTCTTCTTCTTCTTCTTCTTCTTCTTCTTCTTCTTCCTCAGCTATTAGATCATCAGTTATAGAGTGATTCAAAGAATACTACAACTTTGAAAATGTGTATTTAAATGAAAATAGAACTCTGTTATATCATTAAAGTATTTGAAGAACTTTTTCACCATAAAGATATTCAGAGATGTTTATATGATTCTCCAGACACTCGACCATCAACCCGATAGAACTCAATGTTCCTTCTCTGTATATCAGGCGTAACAGTTTATATAATTATTCCAAATCATCAATATATCCATCCACCATTTCGATTTGGAATAAGAAATAACATTAGAAACTGTTACGCCTGATATGTTACAGATAGTTGTTTTGAGGGAGGTTTCATTGATATTGCTCGAGTGTCTGAGGGGTCATGAACATCTCTGAACTTGTTTGAGAGTGAAAAAACTTTAAATACTCTTGTAAAGATGTATAACAGAAGGTTCAATGATGTTTGTTTCATAACATGCAAATTTTTAAAGTTGTTGTATTCTTGAATCATCCAGTATTTTACAGATTTTCTACAATAATAAATCTATATAACTGTAATGTCATTAGTTTTTATCTACTTTGTATGATACTGTAAGTAAATTGTACCCTGTCAAAAAATGTTGTAATGTCTTGTAATTTTGTCGAAATAAATGCAATTCAATTCAGTTCAATTCAATTCATTTCATTTCATTTTCAATTCAATTCAATTCAATTCAATTCAATTCAATTAGATTCAATTCTCAGTTTCTGTCAATAAGCGCCTTTACTGTGTGAATCTTGTACTTACTGTGATCACATACAGCACAGCATGCCTCAGGCCTCGTGACAGGTTTGTCACACGTGAGTGTGGGACACTGTACGGCGTCACACGTGACAAAATTGCAGTGAAAGATGCACAAGACACACCTGGCCACCTGTGACATCCACTGCGCCCTTTCTCCTGCTCCTTCGTCCTCCTCTCCTCCTCCTTCTTATTCCTCTTCATTTTCCTCCTTTCCTTCTTCTTCTTCTTCTTCTTCTCCTCCTCCTCCTTCTTCTTCTTCTTTAAATATCCTCTCCAGTTCCTTCGTCCTCTCTCCTCCTCCTTCTTATTCCTCTTCATTTTCATCCTTTCCATCTTCTTCTTCTTCTTCTTCCTCTCCTACTTCTTTCTCTCCTCCTTCTTTTCCTTCTTTCTCTACTTCTTCTCTTCTTCCCCTCCTCCTCCTCCTTCTTCTTCTTCTTCAAATATCCTCCAGTTCCTTTGTCCCTCCTCTCCTCCTCCTTCTTATTCCTCTTCATTTTCATCCTTTCCATCTTCTTCTTCTTCTTCTTCCTCTCCTACTTCACTCTCACCTACTTCTTTTCTCTCTACTTCTTCTTCTTCTCCTCCTTATTCTTCTTCTTCTAAATATCCTCTCCTGCCCTTCGTCCTCCCTCCTACTCCTTCTAATTCCTCTTCATTTTCCTCCTTCCTTCTTCTTCTTCTTCCTCTTCTTCTTCTTCTTCTTCTTCCTCTCCTACTTCTTTCTCTCCTACTTCCTTTTCTTTCTCTGCCCTTCTCTTCTTCTCCTCCTTCCTTCTTCTAAATATCCTCTCCTGTTCCTTTCCGTCCTAGTCTCCTCCTTCTTCTCTTCATTTTCCTCCTTTCCTTCTTTTCTTCTTCTTCCTCTTCTTCCTCTCCTACCTCTTCTCTCTCTACTTCTCTTCTCCTCCTCCTCTTCTTCTCCTATTTTTTTCGTCTCCTTCTTCTATTTCATCATCATCATCTCATCTTCTTCTTCTTCTTCTTCTTCTTCTTCTTCTTCTTCTTCTTCTTCTTTCTTCTTCTTCTTCTTCTTCTTCTTTCTTCTTCTTCTTCTTCTTCTCTCCTCCTCCTCCTCCTCCTCCTCCTCTCCTCCTCCTCCTCCTCCTCCTTCTTCTTCTTCTTCTTCTTCGGCTATTAGATCATCGGCTGATTATCAATATAAAGGCGAGCGAAGCGAGCCTGAAGCCCCTTGAAAACTGCGAGCGAGCGAGCACTTCAGAGCTATTATCCAAATTATGAATACCAAATCAACAGCTGAAATGCTTTGCAGTATAAAAGCGAGCCATTATCATTGTAGGTACTACTGTGGATCACTGTAGTCACGTACTGCTTTAGCATGCCTCCGGCCTTGTCACCATCACTGGTTCTGTCACACGTGAGTGTGGGACATTGTACGGCGTCACATGCCAACTGACTCGATTGCTGTGACAGGTGCACATGACACACCTGTCCACCTGGTGACACATCCACTGGGCGCCCTCCTCTCCTGCTCCGATATCGTCCTCCTCTCCTCCTCCTTGTTCATTCCTCTTCATTTTCCTCCTTTCTTCTTCTATTTACTCTCTTCTTCCTCTCTACTTCTTTCTTCGCCCTATCACTTCCTTTCTTCTCTACTTCTTCTTCTTTCCTCCTCCTTCTTCTACTTCTTCTTTCAAATATCCTCTCCAGTTCCTCCTTCGTCCTCCTCTCACTCCTCCTTCTTATTCCTCTTCATTTTCATTCTTCCATCTTCTTCTTCTCCTCCCACTTCTTTCTCCTGCTCTTTTCCTCTTCTTCCTTTTCTTTCTCTTCTTCTTCTCTTTAACTTCTCCTCCTTCTTCTTCTTCCTTTTCTTCCTCTTTTCTAAATATTCTCTCTGCTCCTCTCGTCCTCTTCTTCTTCTTATCTTCCTCTCATTCTTTCCTTCTTCTCCTCTTCTTCTTCTTCTTCTTCTTCTTCTTCTTTCTTTTCCTCCTGTTCTTCTTCTTCTTCTTCTATCCTCCTCCTCCTTCTTCTTCTTCTTCCTCCTTCTTCTCTTTGTTCTTCTTCTTTCGGCCATTAGGATCATCAACTATAATATAAAGGCGAGCTGAAGCGAGCCCTGAAGTTTTTGAAAGCGAGCAGAGCCAGCCCAGAGCTAATATCAAATTATGAACAAATCAATATTGAAATATAAAAGCGAGTGCCAGCGATTGAAGCTGAAAGCCGAGCGAGCTGAGCCTGAAGCTGAAAGCGAGCGGTTTATTTATATTTTTGCTATCAAATTATGAATAAATCAACAGCTGAAATACATATTAAGCATACTCGTATAAAGCTGAGCCATTATCATTAGTAGGTACTCTTTCACTGTGATCACATACAGCACAGCATGCCTGGTCTCAGACAGGTTTGTCACATGTGAGTGTGGGACACTGTACGGCGTCACACGTGACTGGGATTGCTGTGACAAGGTGCACATGACACACCTGTCCACCCAGACATCCACTGTGCGCCCTCCTCTCCTGCTCCTTCGTCCCTCTCTCCTTCTTATTCCTCTTCATTTCCTCCTCCTCCTTCCTTCTTCTTCTTCTTCTTCCTCTCCCTTACTTTCTCTTCTTTCTCTCCTACCTTTTCTTCTTCTCTACATCTCTTCCTCCTCCTCCTTCTTCTTCTTCTTTTAAACATCCTCTCCAGCTCCTTCGTCCTCCTCTCCTCCTCCTTCTTATTCTTCTTCATTTTCCTCCTTTCCTTCTCTCTTCTTCTTCTTCCTCTCCTACTTCTATCTCCTGCACAGTCTTTCTTCTTCTCTTCTTCTACTCCTTCTTCTTCTTCTCCTCCTTCTAAATATCCTCCTCCTTGCTCCTTCGTCCTAGTCTTATTTCTTCATTTCCTCCTCTTCTTCTATCTCCTCTTCATTCTCCTTCCTACTCCTCCTTCTTCTTCTCTTCCTTCTTCCTACTCTCTTTCTCCTTCATCTTCTCCTCCTTCTTCTCCTCTTCATTTTTATCCTCTTCTCTTTCTTTTTCTTCTTCCTCTACTTCTTCCTTCTTCTTCTCTCTTCTCCTTCTTTTCCTTCTTCTCTAAATATCCTCCTGCTCCTTCGTCCTCTCTCTCTCTCTTCTCCTTTCATTCCTCTTCATTTCCTCCTCCTCCTTTCCTTCCTTCTTTCTTTTCCTTCTTCTTCTTCTTCTGCTATAAGATCATCATCATATCTTTCTTCTCCTTTCTTATTCTTGTCTTCTTCTTCTTCTGTTCCTCCTTCTCCTCCTCTTACTTCTTCTTCTTCTTCTTCTTCTTCTTCTTCTTCTTGGCTATTAGATCATCTAACTATAATATAAATATGAGCGGGAAGCGAGCCCAAAGCTTTTGAGAAAGCGAGCGGCAGTTGAATCTTTGAAAGCGATGGTTGAGTTTCAGTGCTATTATCAAATTATGATTAAATCAACAGCTGAAATATCAAAGCGAGCGAAGCGAGCCTAAGGCTTGCTGTACTTCAGTCTTTACTGCAATTATTGTTTGGTGTAGTAGTAGGCTTGCCTTGTACTTACTGTGATCACATACAGCACAGCATGCCTCAGGCCTTGTCACCGGTTTGTCACACGTGAGTGTGGGACACTGTACGGCGTCACACGTGACCCGATTGCTGTGACAGGTGCACATGACACACCTGTCCACCCAGACATCCATCATGCGCCCTCCTCTCCTGCCTCCTTCGTCCTCCTCTCCTCCTCTTATTCCTCTTCATCTTCCTCCTTTCCTTCTTCTTCTTCTTCTTCTTCTTCTTCTCTCCTACTCTTTCTTCTACTTCCTCTTTCTTCTTCTCTACTTCTTCTCTTCTTCTCCTCCTCCTTCTTCTTCTTCTTCTTTTAACATCCTCTCCAGTTCCTTCGTCCTCCTCTCCTCCCTCCTTCTTATTCCTCTTCATTTTCATCCTTCCCATCTTCTTCTTCTTTTCCTCTCCTACTTTTCCTCTTTCTACTCTTCTTCTTCCCTCCTTCTTCTCTTCTTCTTCCTTCTTCTCCTTCTTCTTCTTCCTTCTAAATATCCTCTCTCCGTTCCTTCTGTCCTCCTCTCCTTCTCCTTCTTATTCCTCTTCATTTCCTCCCCTCCTTCTTCCTCTTCTTCTTCTTTCTCTTCTTCTTCTTCTTCTTCTTCTTCTATCTCTACTTCCTTCTTCTTCTCTTCATTCTTTCCTCTTCTTTCTCCTCCTTCTTCCTTCTAAATATCCTCTCTCAGTCCTTCGTCCTCCCTCCTCCTCCTTCTTATTCCTCTTCATCTTCCTTCTTTCCTTCTTTTCTTCTTCTTTCCTCTTCCTCCTCCCACTTCCTTCTCTTCTCTTCTCTCCTACTTCTTCTTCTCTTCCTCCCTTCTTCCTCCCATTTTTCGTCCTCTTCTGCTATTAGATCATCATCATCATCATCATCCTTCTTTCTTCCTTCTTCTTCTTCTTCTTCTTCTTCTTCTTCTTCTTCTTCTTCTTCTTCTTCTTCTTCTTCTCCTCTTCTCTTCTCCTCCCTCCTACTTCATCTTCTTTTCTTCTTCTTCTTCTTCTTCTTTCCTCCTTCGCATCCTACTTCTTCTCCTCTTCTTCTCCCTCTCTTCTCCTCCTCCTTCTTCTTCTTCGGCTTTTATTAGATAATCATTATATAATATGTGCCATGAGCGAGCGGAGCCTAAAGCTTTCGAAAGCGAGCGGAGCGAGCCTGAAGCTTTTGAAAGCGAGCGGAGCGAGCCTATAGCTCTTATCAAATAATGAATAAATAAACAGCTGAAATACAGTATAAATACAGCTAAATAGAGCGAGTCTATTGGCCATTTAGGTACTTACTGTGATCACACACAGCACAGCACGCCTCAGGCCTCGTGACAGGTTTGTCACATGTGAGTGTGGGACACTGTACGGCGTCACATGTGACCCGATTGCTGTGACAGGTGCACATGACACACCTGTCCACCTGTGACATCCACTGGGCGCCCTCCTCTCCTGCTCCTTCGTCCTCCTCTCCTCCTTCTTTCTTCTTTTCATCCTTTATTCTTTCTTCTTCTTCTCTCCTTTCTTCTTCTTTTCTCTCTTTCCTTCTTCTCTTCTTCTTTGTCTCCTTCTCCTTCTTCTCTTCTTCTTCTTTCTCCTCTCTTCCTTCGTCCTCCTCCTTCTCCTTCTTTCCTCTTCTTCATCCTTTCCTCTTGTTCTTTCTCCTCCTTCTTATTCTTCTTTTCTCCTTTCCTTCTTCTTCTTCTTCTTCTTTCCTCTTTCTTCGTCTTCTCCTTCTTCTTCTTTCTCTTTTTTCTCTACTTCTTTTCTTCCTTTTCTTCTCCCTTCTTTTCTCTCCTTCTTCTTCTTCTTTCTCTTCCTTCTATTCTTCTTCTTCTCCTTCTCCTTCTCCTTTTTTCTTTTTCTTCTTCTTTTTCTTCTTCTTCTTCTTCTTCTTCTCTCATTCTTCTCTTCTCTTCTTTCTCTTTCTTCTTTCTCTTCTTCTTCTCCCTCATTCATCTTCTTCATCATCATCATATCCCTCCCCTCTTCTTCTTCTTCTTCTTCTTCTTCTTCTTCTTCTTCTTCTTCTTCTTCTCTTCTTTCTCCTCTCTTCTTTCTCTTCTTCTTCTTCTTCTTCTTCTTCTTCTTCTTCTTCTTCTTCTCCTCTCTCTTGTTTTTCTTCTTCTCGGCTATTAGATAATCAGCTAATATAAAGGCGGAGCTTTGAAAGCGGAGCGAGCCTGAGCTTTGAAGCGAGCGAGCGGAGCGAGCCTAGAGCTATTATCAAAATATGAATAAACAACAGCTGAAATACAGTATAAAAGCGAGCCTAAGGCCATTATCATGTAGGTACTTACTGTGATCACAGACAGCACAGCATGCCTCGGGCCTTGTCACCGGTTTGTCACAAGTGAGTGTGGGACACTGTACGGCGTCACACGTGACCCGATTGCTGTGACAGGTGCATGACACCTGTCCACCTGTGACATCCACTGCGCCCTCCTCTCCTTCTTCCTCCTCTCCTCCTCCTTCTTATTCCTCTTCATTTTCCTCCTTTCCTTCTTCTTCTTCTTCTTCTTCTTCTTCTTCTCCTTCTTATCTTCTTCTCTCTCTTCCTTTTCTTCTCCTCCTTCTTCTCTTCTTCTTTTCTTCTTTCTTTAAATATCTCCTTCTTCTTTTATCCTCTCATCATCTTCTTCTTCTTTCTTCCTTTCTTTGTTTTTATCTTCTTTCTTTCTTCTTTTCTTCTTTCTTTCTTCATTTGTTGTCCTTTTCTCTCATTCTTTTTAATCTTCTTCTTTCTCGCCTTTTCTTCTTTGTTCTTCATTTTTTCATCCTTCATTCTTCTTTTGTTTTCATTTTCATCTCCTCTTCTTCTTCTCTTATTCTCTCTTCCTTCTTTCTTCTTCTTCTTCTTCTCCTTCTTTCTCCTTTCATCATTTCATTTCTTCTTTATTTTTTTCTTCTTCCTTCGTCTTCTTCTTTCTTCTTTCTCCTCCTCTTGTTTCTTCTTCTATTTAGATCATCCTGCTATAATATAAAGGCGCGAGCGAGCCTCATGTTTTAAGCGAGCGGGCGAGCCTAGAGCTATTATCAAATTATGATTAAATCAACAGCTGAAATATAAAGCGAGCAGAAGCGAGCAGCCATTATCATGTAGGTGCCTGTGATCACATACAGCACGCCTCAGGCCTCGTGACAGGTTTGTCACATGTGAGTGTGGGACACTGTACGGCGTCACATGTGACCCGATTGCTGTGACAGGTGCACATGACACACCTGTCACCTGTGACATCCATCATGCGCCCTCCTTGCTCTTCATCCTCCTTCCTCTCCTTTTTTCCTCATCTTTTTTTCCTTCCTTCTCTCCTTTTCCTTTCTCATCCTCCTTTTTTTCCTCTTCACTCCTTTTTCCTTCTTTCTTTTTTCTTCCACCTCTCCTAGTCCCTCTTCTTATTCCTTTTCTTCTTCTTTCCTCCTTTTCTTCTCCTTCTTCTCCCTCCTCCCTTCTCCTTCTCTTCTTCTTCTTCTTCTTCTTCTTCTTCTTCTTCTTCTTCTTCTTCTCCTTCTAAATATCCTCTTGTCATCTCTCCCTCCTCCTTCTATTCCTTCATTTTCCTTATTCTTCTTCTTGTTTTACTTCCTCTTCTTCTTCTTCTTCTCCTTCTTCTGCTTGTAGATCATCATCATCTTCTTTCTTCTCCCTTTTCTTATTCTTCTTCTTCTTCTTCTTTATTCTTCTTGTTCCTCCTTCTCCTCCTCTTTACTTCCACCTTCGGTTGTTAGATCATCAACTATAATATAAAGGCGAGCGAAGCGAGCCCAAAGCTTTTGAAAAGCGAGTTGAGCGGGAGCCCAGTTTTGAAAGCGAGCGGAGTTGTTTAGAGCTATTATGAAATTAAAGACAAATCAACAGCTGAAATATAAAAGCGAGCTAAGCGAGCCTAAGGCCATTATCATGTAGGTACTTACTGTGATCACATACAGCACAGCATGCCCTGGGCTTCTGTGGACAGGTTTGTCACACGTGAGTGTGGACACTGTACGGCGTCACATGTGACCTGATTGCTGCACAGGTGCATGACACACCTGTCCACCTGTGACATCCACTGGGCGCCCCTGTCGTGAAAGCGGTCGCCGTGAAAGCAGCCGGTGAACCATGAGATGCCTGCCTCGTCGTTGAGAGTGGGAAGCTGGTTCTCGGTGTACAGAGGCAGACAGGAGGTGGGGATTGTTACCTGCGGGAGAAGAGTTGAATCATTAGTCATTTATTATTTATAATATATATTTATCATATATCAGTCGTCATTTGTTTTTCTATAAATTAAAATGGAAACACTTTAATATTTATTTCTACTGATTTGACGTAGGTTTGACGTCTAGGAGGTCTGAGTAAAGTGGGTACCTAGAAGAAGAAGAAGATGGAGGAGAAGAAGAAGAAGAAGAAGAAGAAGAAGAAAAAGAAGAAGAAGAAGAAGAAGAAGAAGAAGAAGAAGAAGAAGAAGAAGAATAAATAGAAGAGGAAGGAGGAAGAAGAAGAGAAGAAGAAGAAGAAGAAGAAGAAGAAGAAGAAGAAGAAGAAGAAGAAGAAGAGAAGAAGAAGAAGAAGGAGGAGGAGGAGGAGGAGGAGAAGAAGAAGGAAGGAGGAGAAGAAGAAGAAGAAGAAGAAGGAGGAGGAGGAAGGAGGAACAAGGAGGAAGGAGGAAGAAGGAAGAGGAGAAGAAGAAGAAGAAGAAGAAGAAGAAGAAGAAGAAGAAGAAGAAATGAAGGAGGAGGAGGAGGAGGAGGAGAAGAGAGAAGAAGAAGAAGAAGAAGAAGAAGAAGAAGAACTAGAAGATGATGGAGAAGGAGAAGAAGGAAAGCTAGAGATGAGGGTGAAGAAGGAGAGGGAGGAGGAAGGAGGAGATGAAGGATGAGAAGAAAAAGGTGAAGAAAAAGTAGATGGAATGGAAGAAGAAGGAGGCGAAGAAGAAAGAGAAGAAGAAGAGGTAAAAGGAGAAAAGGGAAAAGGAGAAGGAGAAAGAATAGATTTAGGAGGATGAGAAGAAGAAGTTTTGGTAATAATTAAACAGTGATTTCGACACAATAATCAAAAGGCTTGAAAGTCTTAAAGACATTTTTAAAGAAGACCTTTCAAAGAATAACTTTTTAAAAGATCTTTTCAATAATCTGCGAAATTCAGCATTTGTAGGTTAAGTATTGTGATCATATGCTCGTCGATCAGCTGATTTATGACAAGTTAAATGGATCCTGCTATAGTCATTTATTATTTATCACGAAATTACATTACTGATGTTGTTTTCCTATAAATCAAATGGAAATACTTTGATATTGGTTTCTACTGATTTCGCAGGTTTGACGTCTATTCGCTGTGAGCATCTACGGTGTTGCGCTCTGGCGGATAATCTTATGAATCTTTCCTGATTGATTAACATGGGAAAGGATAGGCTTATGTATGTAAAAATTAGTTTATAATTGAAATAGAATTCCCTGTCGCTATTTTTTCTACTTATCGATTGGGGAGTTACATTTATGTCCGGTTTTTCAGTCGTTCAATAAACTTATTGAATCAATAACTTTTTTTCTAATTTGAAAACACATGGTTATTGATTCAATAGTGCTATTGGATCCATAAACTGTCTATTGAGCGACTGAAAAACCGGGCCTGATGCCTGATATTTAGAATGATAAAATTAACATACCGCATGTTCTTAAACATTATTATAATCTTTAATTCAAGTTTTAAAATCAACTTTGAAGTTTATGTTTCAAGCAGACTGAGCAGTTTATCCACAGCTGAGTTCATTCCCATTGGTAAATATTCCGAAATGGATTATGGGCGCGAGACTCCAAATCAATCATATGCTGGATTTTTCACTCGATTAATTCAAAACTGAGATCCGATTTCTTTGTTGAATCAATTTACGTTTGGAAATATGGGAGGAATAGAAGACGCAATTACTATTGTGAACAGTATTTATACAATTAGGAATACCACAATACTTTAAATGCATTGTAAATGCTTATTCCCTATCCTTTATCATGTTAAACCACCTGATTTCGTTCACTAAAATTCCGCGTGAGCGCTGAGGTCGATTTTATTATCCCCACCACCTACGTGCACACAGCGAATAGATGAAGAATAATGAGAATGTCATTAAAAAAGAATAGTAAGCTTTCTAAACAAGTACTCGACTCGACACAGTAAAGAAAACCCTTATTGCAAAATAATGTTTACCACTTTATTATGAAAAATGAACAAGCGTCCCCATTTTGGACAACTTCTCCATACTCGAAAAAGTTGGATTATGTAGAGGAGAGAGAACAGAAGTTGAAGAAAATAGACGAAGAAAAATACAGGAATAATTTATGTTACATTATTACGTATTACAAGATTAGTTTCTTCAATGTGTTCACAGCAGTTGGTTCACTGCAATCTATAATAAAATAATCTCTTCCATAATATACAATAATTTGATCACAAATATCAACAGAAACCAAAGTCTCTCCTTAAGAGGGGGCAGTAGTAGTCTGCCGTATAGAATTATGTCTTATAAGAACAATGTTATTTTTTGTAATCTTTTGAAACATGTAGCACCGTCATTTTTGTACACATAAAATTACTTTCGATGTGTCGTTTGGAAGAGAATATTATTCTTCAGGGGGTGGTCTTTTTTGAATTTTAAATATTCCTTTTAAAAAAACCCTCATAAAATATCAAAATTAGGGAAATTTTGAAATTTTATTGGTTTTCAAAAGGATGTTGGAAATCGAAAAGACCATCTAGAAAAAATATTCTCTTTCAAATGACACATCAAACGTAATTTTATGTAAAAAAATAACGGTGCTATATGTTTCTAAAAATAACATTGTTCTTATGGGACATAATCTTATTTGGCTGACTACTACTGCCCCCTCTAAGGCAGTGAAGGCAGAGCAAAAAGCAATAGGCAATAAGCAACATTTGGATCATATGATCGTCTACTCTGTAGAAACAAATAGTCCAATGCACACTTAAAGCAGCTGTTTCAGTGAGCATTGAACTATAATTGGTTTGTATAGAGTAGACAATCATATGATCCATATGTTGCTATAGCACGATCCGTTCAACTTGTCAGAAAACATATGATCGACGAGCATATGATCACACAATACTTAACCTACAAATGCTGAATCTCGCAGATTAATGAAAAGGTCTTTTAAAAAGTTATTCTTTGAAAGGTCTTCTTTAAAAAGGTCTTTTGAAGACTTTAAAGGTCTTTGAGACTTTCAAGTTTTTTTGATTATTGTGTCGAAGTCACTGTTTAATTATTACCAAAAACAGCTGATTTCTGACAAGTTAAATGGATCGTGCTATAGTTGCCTATTGCTTATTGCTCCGGTGTACGACCGGGGTTAAGAATTGAAAGGGAGAATGATTATAACTATGATTCTCATGAATCTTACCTCCTTCCACTGACCACGCATCACACTCTCCCCACTTTTAGCATCCTTGACCTCAAAGTAGACCACTCCCGAGTCGAGTCTCATCAGTTCTTGTGGGGTGAGACCGAGTATGAAGTCCTCCACACTGCTGGCGCTGAACTCCTGCAGCAGGCGGTGTGACACGGGAGCTCCCGGTGCTATGAAGGGGACTTCTTCCAGATAGAGTTGGAGGGGATGATCCGGGGTGGGACTGAGACCTGCCAGGGTTAACTGGAACAGAGGGTGGAAAGGGAGTTGAGAATCGAGAAAAATAATCGACATAGTCATTCAACATAATAATTTGTACTGAGGGTGAAAAGTTAGTTATAATCGGAAAATTATACAGGATGTTTCAGAAGTAGTGTCGAACATGTAGCCTACAATAAAAAGTTATTCTTGTAAATTTTTTGTAAAGTGAACGGTTTTCGTGAAATTTGCCATCAAAAATAAAATTTAAAATGGCCGCCATTTTGAAAATTTACATCAAACATTTTTTATTTCATTTTTCAAAGTTGAGTCTTTATAGCATAAATATTCATGCCAAGTTTCAGATCAATACATCATTTCGTTCTTGAGATAAAAATTCCTAAGTGAAAAAACAAAAACAGCTATAAGGATAACCACTGAGTTTTGGACACTTCAAATACGACATTTGCAGTCCCCTATCATCCAGGAACAATACTCCAAAATGTTCGACACAACTTCTAAAACACTCTGTATATAAATCACTAATTTATTGAATCATTGAACCATTAATCTTCTTTTTCTTCTCCCTTCTTCCTCTTCTTAATCATCCTCTTCTTTTCTTTATCCATCTCATTCTTCTTCTTATCCACACTCATCTTTTTTTCTTCTTCCTCTCATTCTTCTTCTTATACTTCTTCTTGTTTTTCTCCTTGCTCTTGTTGCTTTATTCTCCTTCTTCTCCCTTGTCTCTTTCTCTCTTTGTCCGTCCTACTCTTCTCCTTCTTATCCTTCCTCATCTTTTTTCTTCTTATTCTTTTTATTCTTCCTTCTTTCTCTTCTTAATGATTCTCTTTTTCTTGTTCTTCTTCTTCTTCTCCTACTTCTTCCTTCGTCTTCTACTTAATCATCCTCTACTTTTCTTTGTTCATCTCATTCTTTTCTTCTTATCCACCTTCAACTTTTTTTTTCTTCTTCCTCTCATTCTTCTTCTTATACTTCTTGTTTTTCTCCTTGCTCTTCTTGCTTTATTCTCCTTCTTCTCCCTTTGTCCCTTTCTCTCTTCGCCCGTCTTACTCTTCTTCTTCTTCTTATCCTTCCTCATCTTTGTTCTTCTTATACTTATTCTCCTTCTTCTTCCCTCTTTCTCTTCTTAATAATTCTCTTTCTTCTTCTTCTTCTTCTTCTTCTTCTTCTTCTTCTTCTTCTTATCCTTCCGCATCTTCTTCTTCTTCTTCTTATACTTATTCTCCTTCTTCTACCTTCTTTCTCCTCTTAATCATG
The DNA here is from genome assembly GCA_017141395.1 of Laodelphax striatellus. NCBI lineage: Eukaryota > Metazoa > Arthropoda > Insecta > Hemiptera > Delphacidae > Laodelphax > Laodelphax striatellus. The sequence continues at coordinate 4,680,622 of CM029543.1, read as the reverse complement.
CTCCTCTTTTCTTTTCCATATCATCCTTCTTTTTGTTCTACTCTCCTCCTCCTCCTCCTCCTCCTGATGTCCTTGCATATCTTTCTCCAAGAATAGACATTTATATGTCCAAACTCCGCCATTTCTTGTAGATGCAAAACCATGTTGCAATTAGTTTTATTTTCAATGACGTTCTTTTCAACATAAAATATATCATGAACTAGAACTAAAGTCGACTACAACAATCTAGAATTGAACTTACACCTATATATTTTCATTTAAAATCTCCCTTATCTCATGTTTTGTTCAGTGAATCCGATACTGTATTTACTATTTTTAAATGACGTTCATTGTAACAACTATCATGACCTAGAATTTAAGCGACATACTTTGTAATCTACATGAATAAAGTGAATATTCTATTCTATTCTATTCCTCCTTCTTCTTGCTCCTCTATTTCGTCTCTCATTCCCTCACTATATCATCCAAGCTACCTTTCAAAAATCTTCACATATTTCAACAAGTAATCAAATCAACTCTCATATTTAAACTCAAAAATCAAAAGCTTTCCACTGCCAACTCACCTCATAATGCAGATTGCACTCAACGTCGACAGCTGCCCAAACCATGCCTGTGGATTTATCAGCTGATTGCCATGATGTGGAATTACTGGTTCGCAGTAGAAGTGAGGGTGCACTGGCGTCTCTTGCATCAGCCAATGGTCTCCCACTCAGCCTCCCTCCTCCTCCTCCTCCACCCACTACCTGCCAAGCTAGCTCACCGCTGTACAAGTGGTCCAAGTTTCGAAGCCCTAGAACACTGCTGGTACCGTTTGACCAGCCGTCTTTTGAAAGGGTGGGAGTGAGAGAGGCAATGTCTTGGTGGCGACGGTCTACGACTGGAAAAAGAAGATAAAGTGTTAAACTACAATCGATGAAAAGATATCTGGGAGGAAATGAAGATGAAAAAGAAGTAGGAGAATAGTATTGTCATTAGTATTAGTACATGGCTTCGATCGGTGGTAAGACCCGAAGCATAGAGAAAGAATACGCAAGTAGATATTTTATCTCCATGTTAAACGGTGAATGATGGAAAACCGACGTGGTGACGTGATGGTCGAAGAAGAAGAAGATGAGAGAAGGAAAGAAAGGAGGAAGAAGAAAGGAAAGAAGAAAATGGAGAAGGAAGGATGGAGGGGAGGAGGAGGAGAAGGGTGAGAGGAAGGGAGAGGACAGGTGGAGAGGACGAAGGAAGGGATGAGAAATGGTGAGGTGGAGGAGGAGGGAAGGGAGGGAGGAAGGAAGATGGACAAGATGGAAGAAGAGGAGGAAGGAGACCAAGAATGGACGAGAAGACAGAAAGAAGGAAAGGAGAGAAAATGGTTGAAAAAGAGGAAGATGAAGAAGAATATGAAGAAGAGAAAAGAAGAAGGAGGAAGAATAAAAGAAGATGAAGAAGAAGAAGAAGAAAAGAAGGAAGAAAACATAAAGGTTGAGTGAAAGAGGCCAACAAGATGAAGATAAAGAGAGACAAAATGGAGGTGAGAGAAGAGAAAATTGGAGAAGGAAAAGAAGAAGAGAAAATTGGAGAAGGAGAAGAAGACAAAATGGGAGAAGGAGAAGAAAACAAAATGGAGGATGATGAAGACGAAGAAAAAGTGGAAGAAGAAGATGGAGAATAAGAAGGAGAAGATGAAGAGGAAGAGAAGAAGAAGAAGAAGAAGAAGAAGGAGAAGAAGAAAAGTATACCAAAAACTAATACTAGACAGGCAAACAACAAACATAACTTTATAAAACACTCACCTAAACTCAATTTCATATCAGGATCTCCTCCTTCCAATTGCACATGATAGTCCAATGCACCCTCCTTGTTAACGAAAACCCAGGACAACCCTGACACTGCTGTGTTAGAGGATGCCACCGCATCCGTAGAGTGAGCCACAATATTGGCCACATAGATTGTGAATGGAAAACCGACGTGTTGGTCGAAGAAGAAGAAGGAGGAGAAGAAGAAGAAGAAGAAGGAGGAGAAGAAGAAGAAGAAGAAGGAGGAGGAGGAGGAGAAGAAGGAGGAGAAGTAGAAGAAGAAGAAGGATAAGGAGGAGAAGAAGAAGAAGGAGGAGGAGGAGGAGAAGAAGGAGGAGAAGAAGAAGAAGAAGGAGGAAGAAGAGGAAGAAGAAGAAGAAGAAGGAGAGGAGAAGGAAGAAGAAGACCAAGAAGAAGAAGGAGGAGAAAGAGAAAAAGAAGAAGAAGAAGAAGAAGAAGAAGAAGAAGAAGAAGAAGAAAAGAAGAAGGAGGAGGAAGAAGAAGAAGAAGAAGGAGGAGGAAGAAGAAGAAGAAGAAGAAGAAGAAGAAGATGAAGAAGATGAAGGAGAAGAAGGAGGACAAGAAGAAGAAGAAGAAGATAATTATTAAGAAGAGGAAGAAGGAAGAAGAAAAGGAAGAAGAAGAAGAAGGAGAGAAAGAAGAAGAGGAAAGTGGTGGAGAAGAAGGTGGAGGAGGAGGAGGAGGAGGAGGAGAAAATGGAGAAGGAGGAGGAGAAGTATGATAGAAGAAGGAAAAGAAGGGGAGGAGAATGAGATGGTGGAGGAGAGAGAGGAGAAGAAGGAACAGAAGAAGGAAAAGAAATAGAAGGGACGACGACGACAGAAAAACAAGAAGAAGAAGAAGACGAAAAAATGAAAGAAGAAGAATAAGACAAAATGAAAGAAGAAGAAGAAGGACAAAGTGAAAGAAGAAGAAGAAGAAGACAAAATGAAAGAAGAAGAAGAAGAAGGAGAAGAAGACAAAATGGAAGAAGGAGAAGAAGACAAAATGGGAGAAGGAGAAGAAAACAAAATGGAAGAAGAAGACAAAATGGAAGAGGAAGAAGAAGAAGAAGAAGAAGAAGAAGAAGAAGAAGAAGAAGAAGAAGAAGAAGAAGAAGAAGAAGAAGAAGAAGAAGAAGAAGGAAAAGAAGAAGAAGAAGAAGTGATGGAGGAGGATGAAGGTGTCAAATACTAGACAGGCAAACAACAAACATAACTTTATAAAACTCACCTAAACTCAGTTTCATATCAGGATCTCCTCCTTCCAACTGCACATGGTAATCCAACGCACCCTCCTTGTTAACGAAAACCCAGGACAACCCTGACACTGCAGTGTTAGAGGATGCCACCGCATCCGTAGAGTGAGCCACAATATTGGCCACATAGATTTCGCAAGTGGTTCGTGGCAGCACCGAGCCACGAACCACTAAATGTGGCTGTTTCGTGTTGGTTATCAGTAGTTGTAGTTGCAGGTGGCTGAGAAGATGGAGGTCCTGGTGAGAGACGGCCGAACGCACTTCGATGGTGTTCAAGTCTGCGGAGGGCTTGTCGAGTTTGAGTGTCTGGAAAAAGAAATGAACAATTTATCAAACCGACCACAGTTTGTTTCCATATCTGCAACTAGAGGTGAGAATGTGGCAGTTGATTATGGAGTAACTCAGGGAAACACGTTGGGCCCTATCCTTTTTTCAATTTATATTAAAAATATGTCAAAATTAGAACTAAGTGGTAAGCTATTTTTGTTTGCAGACGATGCATTAATCTTCCTAAACGGGACAAAATGGGAAGAGGCCAAAAAAGACCTTTGTAATATTAAAACATGGCTGGATCAAAATACACTTTCAATGAATACAGCAAAAACAAAATTTATGCCTATATCTCTACGGCCAATAACAGATTACAATTTATCAGGATTGAAGGCTCTTTCATGTAGAAGTTTTCTTAGTAACCTGCGGTTGTTCTGAGATTGACATGGTCACTTTCCTACAAATGCTTGGGTGTATTCTTCGATTGTAGAATGAGGTGGACCGCTCATATTGAGTATATGGAGAAAAAACTGACAACCTTTCATTAGTAATACTTTAATGCACTTATACTCAAATATGCACATTCTCAAGACCGTTACACATATTCATAATACACAAGATATGCTCGTAACACCGGTGTTACAGCAATTTCTTTACAAAAAGCTTTCACGCAAACCAATTCCTTTTATATCTGTCATGTACTATATCGTAATCTGACCTGCTACTTTCCACAACAAATTGTTTTCCAGAACATATCCAAATCAGTTTTCAAATTGAAATTAAAGAATTTCTTACTACAATTAGGAATAGATAATTCAGAAAATATAATTAGATAATTACCACTAATTACACTAGTCACCATCAAAACTAACACTGATAATTTTGATTATATGAGTTCACTGATGATTTTTGTGTGTTGGGGGAAACCTATATCTGCAGTTTCATTCTTTTAAATTTATTTAGACGTACTTAGTAAAAGAGATGGAAGGAATGATCATATGCATATTCATGAATTCTAAATTTTATAATACTATACTCTTGATATAAAACCATTGTTCAGTGACTCTGGTCTGCGCACAGGCATCTAGCCCATGCAGACCATTTTCATATTTCTTTGAGCTCATTTCATTGAAAAACTGTTTCTCATCGTTTTCCTTGAGACCTCAGCCACTTTAAGATTTATAATTTTAAGTTTAAAATTTACTTCAACACTTTACTTTAGCCACTTTAAATTTACTATTAAATTTATGTATGGTATTTTGGTTTCTGGGATGATGTTGGGATCGATGGTTGTTGAATTTTTCTTTGTACTACAACATATGAGCACACCATGTTTTAATTTGTAATGTGAATTTTTTGAAATAAAGAAATATTGTCTGTCTGTCTGTCTGAATAACAAGAAGGAAAAGAAGAAGATGAAGAAGAGGGAGAGAACAATAGAAAATAAGAGGAGAAGAAGAAGAAGAAGAAGAAGAAGAAGAAGAAGAAGAAGAAGAAGAAGAAGAAGAAGAAGAAGAAGGAGAAGAAGGAGGAGGAGGAGGAGGAGGAGATTGAGAAGATGGAGAGGTGAAAGAGATTATACACAAACACTCACCTCATCAATAACGATAGTCTTGCCGTCCAAACTAGCCAGTTTCACAGATACAGTTCCTTCTTTGCCACCCTGTATCTCGTCACCTCCAAACAATCCCGTAAAGATGATTGTCAAATGCAGGGAAGGAGCAGTGGTTGACACCGATACTAAAGCCGTGCCACCCTGTGGTGGGCCTAGGCCTGCCAGCTGGTTACTGCCTTCCAGTAGAACGCTGAAGAGTTCTGTGGTAAGTGATCTATACCTATGGACAAAGAAATAATACATGAATGGGCCGATTTTTGGTGTCATTTTGGGAGTAACTCGAACATTTTTTACCAGATTATTTTTAGGCGAAGGAGTGGGAGGGGGTGAAGGAGGTGGGAGGAGGAGGAAGGAGGAGGTGGGAGGGAGGAGGAAGAGGAGGAGGTGTGAGGAGGGAGAAGGTGTAGAAGGAGGGAGAAGGAGGAGGAGCAGAGGAAGTGAAGGAGGAGGAGGATTAGGACAGGATTAGTAAGAGAAGTATTATATGCAGTAGAAGCAATGTTAAAAAGTGACATGAACATGAAGGACATGTAAATGTCCATTCTTGTAAATGTCCATTCTGAAAAGGATGTCCAAGGACATCCTTTCCGTGCTACCAGCCGAGGAGGAGAGTGAGAGGAGGAAGGAGGAGGAGGAGGAGGAGAGGAGGAGGAGGAGGAGGAGGAGGAGGAGGAGGAGGAGGAGGAGGAGAGGAGGAGGAGGAAAAGTAGGAGGAGGAGGAGGTGTGGGAGGATAAGAACGAAGAGGAGACGAATCCAGGGACTCCTTTAGAGCGAGCGAGCGAAGAGAGCCTGCCAGCTAGTAAACAAAACTTATTTGATTGAAAATTGAAAATGAATAATTTTTTACCTGTAAAGTTGACCAGTAATAGTGAGTTCCGCTTTATCCCATAGCAGAACAACGAGCAGTTTTTCATCTCTTATCAGCCTCCGGTATTCTCTAGGAATCCTTCTCCAAACTCCGCAAATCTTCCCTGTTTTATTCTGATAAACGGAACCAGCTGCCAGTACCTTGAAAAATCCAAAATTTCGATTAGATTCAGATAATAGAAAACTGAATAGAATCAGTTAAAGTTAGTAAATAAACGAATTATTCATTATCTTCGCTGAGATATGATATTTTTTTGCTAATTTCGATTAGATTCAGATTATAGAAAATTGATTAGAATCAGTTAAGTTACAAATGAACAAATTATAAAGATAATATCTTCGCTGTGATATGATAATTTCTCTCTAATTTCGATTAGATTCAGATAATAGAAAATTGTATAGAATCACTCAAGTTAGTAAATAAACAAATTATAAAGATATCTTCGCTGTGATATAATGATTTCTCGCCAATGTCTGGTTTTCTCAATTCTAGTAGACGTTCTGGTTACTGGAGGCAGGTTGCTGGTTTATAGGTAAGTATATAAGCTTCTGGTAACCTGCCTTCAGTAAGTAGAACGTCTACTAGAATCGTGTAACCCAGCCATACAGGCCTGGTCGTTCAATATGAAGAAGAAAGGCGATTCCAGCAGTTGCATAATAATTATTAATAACCAAGAAATCGCTATATTTTAGTTATCGGATTTAACAAATTCAATTATAATTTTCTTCAGAATGAGAAGCTCGAATTTTTTAAATTATACAATTTTTTGTAAAACCCAAGATATCTATGCTAGAGTTGGGTTTCTTTTTAAGAATTTGGAATAATACAAGCTTCCAAAGCAGTAGAATAGAATAGAATAGAATATTCACTTTATTCATGTAGATTACCGTACAAAGTATGTCTCTTAAATTCTAGATCATGATAGTTATTACAATGAACGTCATTTGAAAATAGTAATTACAGTATCGGATTCACTGAACAAAACATGAGATAAGAGAGATTTTAAATGAAAATATATAGGTGTAAGTTCAATTCTAGATTGTTGAAGTCGACTTGAGTTCTAGTTTATGATATATTTTATGCTGAAATGAACGTCATTGAAAATAAAACTAATTGCAACATGGTTTCGCATCTACAAGAAATGGCGGAGTTTGGACATCCTTCCCTCAACATTCAACCATAACAGTACAAAGAGAAGAGTAGCCCTTTCACATGTTATAACTCTCAAACCTGTTTTTCGAGGATATTCCTTTCAAATACTCTTAATCAACTCAATCGATTGAATCGAATGAACTCATTAAATCAATAATTGATTATTATTCTTATATCAATTCTTAATTAATTAATTCTTATTTCCATATCGATTCTTATCAATCGATTCTTATTGAATCAATGATTCTAAGGCTAGGCGAACTGTAGGTGAGAATTAGTGAATCTTATATCATAATATATATTATATATAACATATGATCTGTTTTTCATTCCAATGCAAATCTTATGGGAATTGGCAAAAGCATAGCGGATTTGTCGGAGCTAACCAATCAAAAGTATGACATGTAATGTCCACACTGTGACAATACACTCTCTGTAGGTTCAGGCTAGGCGTACACCGGTTAGTCAAGACAAGACAAGACGAGATTAGTCACGTTTAGTCACTGTAATTCACATAGTTGCTTATGAAGCAGCACACACCGATGCAATGATTAATCGGACACCAATTATTCATTGCATCAGTGTGTGCTACATCATAAGCAACTTTGTGAATTACTGTGACTAAACATGACTAATCTCGTCTTGTCTTGTTTTGACTAACCGGTGTACGCCTAGCCTTATTCTGTTATCGAATCTTATTATATCGATTCTTCATATACCTGTTATTCAAGATTGTTTCCTATTAAATTCCTTTAATCGATTCAATTAACACAATCGATTATCGATTCAATTAACACAATCGATTATCGATTCAATTAACACAATCGATTATCGATTCAATTACCACAATCGATTATCGATTCTAATACCTGTTCTTCGAGAATATTTCCTTTCAAATCCACAAACTGTAGACCTCGTGGTCTAACCGCATTACTGGTGTAGAACGAATAGTAGAGATTGCGTTTGTGAAACATAAACCTCCCAGTGGCAACGTATTGTTTGAAATTTCCAGTTGCAGAGAGCATCATCATATCAGATGAATCCATTTGATTACGGTTGGTAAGCAGGGCGGCAAAATCTGAAAAAATTGTGAAAAAATATTACAAAAATTATGAGAAATTTCAAAATGAATATTTTGGGCCACCGCAAAACACAAGTTGCTCCCCCCCCCCCCGCCATTCAAAAATATAAATATATATATTTGAAAGTATAATTCAACTCAAGTATATGAAATTATTCAAACTAATATGAAGCCGAAAATAGGCTATATTTTCAAAATTTCCTGCACACAATTTTGGGAAAAATGTCACGATTTTGAAAAATAATAATCACGATTGTACTTTGTTTAATTGCAATCGCATCATTATCTTGACTTGACGATGATAAGTTTTTAAAATTCTCTCCAATCGAATTGGAGATTATATTAATATAATCTAGGGTAGATTATATTAATATAAAACTTTTCTGATTATTATGTTTTCCAAATGTGCATAAAAATATAATAACTTGGATTTACTTGAAATCAGTAGAGTAGAAGAGACACTGAAAAAGACAATTTTTCAAATAATATTCGTTATAAATAATATTCAAAATAAACTCATTTATGTGATGGAAATCTACAAAATTTTTTGCTTCAACTTACGTTTAGTATTTTTCTCATCATCTCCACTCACAACGGTTGCGGGATCATCAACAATATCTGGACCTGAAAAAGTTGGAAAAAAACAAATAATTAGATTTTTAAGGATAATTTGAGAATAATTTATCGATTTATAATGTGAAAATATTCAACCAGGCAGACCCTTTGGTTATTGAAATTGTTTTTTTTTTTTAACTTAGGGCCGGTTCATGAGCTCGGGATTTAGCCAAGTCCTAGACTAAAACGGGGGGCTACCGTATCATCTACAAACGTTTGTTTCGATAGGTTAGTGGGTTAGCAGTATAGAGAGCCTTTAATATATAGTTTTGAGGCTAACGTTTGTCGATGCTACGGTGGCCACCCGTTTTAGTCTAGGACTTGGCTAAATCCCGAGCTTATGAACCGGCCCTTGGGAGTCCAGAAATACAATAAATTAAACGAAGAGAACTGAATTCGCAATACGGGAGAATGTTAAATTCAGAAACATATGAGATAGTGAAGTAGTATGGAAGTTAGAGGAAATAATAAGGAGAAAAGAAGGGAAAAGGAGGAGGAGAGGAGGAGGAGGAGGAGGAGGGAGAGGAGGAGGAGGGAGGAAGGAGGGAGGAGAGGAGAGGAGGAGGAGGAGGAGGAGGAGGAGGAGGAGAAGAAGAAGAAGAAGAAGAAGAAGAAGAAGAAGAAGAGAAGAAGAAGAAGAAGAAGAAGAAGAAGAAGAAGAAGAAGAAGAAGAAGAAGAAGAAGAAGAATCTTCAGTACAGTAATACAGTACAGTTCTTCTTCTTCTTCTTCTCCCTCTTGTTCTTCTCAACTCAATTCCTGATCTCTTCTGTTTACTTCTTCTTTTCTAGATGCACTTGATAACTGAGTCGTCAATCATTGTTGGCCTATAGGAGGATTCTTTTAAATTATCAGAAAAAAGCTGATTGATGTACGCTCGTTTACTAACGCTAAATCAGCTGTTTCCTGACAAGTTAAAAGAATCCTGCTATAATTGATACACTATGCAAGCGCGTCAATTCGTGCATTGATTGAATGACACCTTCTTTTCCTGCTCCTCCTCCTCCTTCTTTTCCACCTCCACCTCCTCCTCTACTTCCACCACTTTCTTTTTCCTCTACTTCTTCTCCTGCCTTTCTCTGTCTATCATTCTGTTCTTGTCTTGTTCTTCTTCTCCTTCTTCTTTTTCTACTTCTCCTTCCTCCACTTGTTGTTTTTATCCCTTCTACCATAAATATATATTTTTGTTCTTGTCTTCTTCCTCCTCCTTCTTCTCCTCCTCCTTCTTCAGCTTCCTCTTCTGTCTATTCACTTTTCTTTTTCTTCTTCTCCTTTTTCCTCTGCTTTCTATTCTCCATTCTTTTTCTCTTCTTCTTTTCCTCTTCTTTCTTTCATTCTTCTTCCTCTTCTTTCAATTCTTCTTTCTTTTCTTCCTTCTTCATCTTTCAATTCTCCTTTCTTTTTTTCTTCCTCTTCTTTCTATTTTTCTTCTTTTTCTTCTTCCTCTTCTTCCTATTCACGTCCCTTTCTTCTCCTTCCTCTTCCTCTTCTTTTCCATTCTCCTTTCTTTTTTCCTCTTCTACTTCCTCTTCTTTCTATTCTCCTTCCTTTTCTTCTCTTCCTCTCCTTTCTATTCTCCATCTTCTTCTTCCTCTTCTTCTCCTCCTCCTTCTTTTTCTTCTTCCTCTTCTTTCTATTCTCCTTTCTTCTTCATCTTCTTCCTTTCTTTCCACTCTCCTTTCTTTTTCTTCTTCTACTTTTCCTCTTCTCTTTTCCCCTTTTCACTTCTTCTTCTTCTTCTTCTTCTTCTTCTTCTTCTTCTTCTTCTCTCTCCCACTCCTCCTCATCCTCCTCCTCTTCCTCCTCCTCCTCTCCTCCTCCTCCTTCTCCTCCTCCTCCTCCTCCTCCTCCTCCGTCCTCTACTTCTTTTCAAGATGCACTCTATAATACTGAATATTGTGAACTGTGATTTATACACAATGCAAGGCTGTCAATTGCATTAAATGACTGACACCCATCTTATTGAAAGGACTATAATAATTTCTATTGATACAGCCTTGTACAATACAAGATTATTCCGGCATTGCACTGGTTCACAATAATTGATGCAGTACTGACCTAACTCAAGTGCAATACGACCTATACAAGAATGAATATTGCACAAGTACAATGTACATGCACAAATAAGAAATAACTAACTGGGGCCCGTTCCACGAAAGTCACAAGGAAACCAATTCACCAATGAATTTTAACCAATCTGGAACATGTTTAGGCTAGGCGTACACCGGTTAGTTAAGACAAGACAAGACAAGATTAGTCACAGTAATTCACATAGTTGCTTATGAAGCAACACCCACCGATTAGTCATTGCATCGACGTGTGCTGCTTCATAAGCAACTATGTGAAGTACTCTGTGACTAAACGTGACTATAATGTCGTCTTGTCTTGTCTTGACTAACCGGTGTACGCCTAGCCTTAGTTCCACTCTGAAAATCTGCTGAATTTTCAGTCGGCTGTTAAAATTTGGCTGTTCGCCAGTGACATTCACATATTACTCATGATGGCAATCAGTTATTAATAACAGTAACCAGTGATATTATCTAATCCCAAGATATTGAAATGTTGAATAATTTTCGGCTATCTCTGAACAAAAATATACGATTTTCATGCAATATGAAGATTTAGAACTAAGGCTACTTGATTGTTTTGAAATAAAATCACGAAATAAGTCGTTTTCTTGAAACAGATGACTGAGAATAGGCACATATTATATTCTCATTAACGTTCTTAAAAAGTAACGAAGTCAGTTATTATCTTTTTAAAACTGTTACACCTTATTTCGTTACTTTCGAGAAACATCTGTACTAGAGAATTCAAAGTTACATATTATTCAGATGCTATAGCAGGATTATTTTAAATTGACAGAAAAAAGCTGATGTACGCTCGTTAACTGACGTTGTGTCTAAACGTGACTAATCACGTCTTGTCTTGACTAACCGATGTACGCCTAGCCTTAGCCTCGAATGCTTAAGACTATATTATCACACATTCTAAAAATAGCACACATGATAACTTAATATGATACATGAAGAACATAATCCGTGACCATGATTATGCAAAAACTTAATTAAGTGTCTGCTTCAACGTGAGAGAATTCCGTGATAGCTGTAAACACTTTAGCAAGTCGCTGAAAAAAAGAATTGAACGTTTTCTTGGCGCCAAGCCTGTGTCATAATAGAAGATAATAGCAGTTCGGGTGGTATTTATAATTATACAGAGTGACATATATACATATATAGAGTACGGCATATATCTAGTGTGGTATTTATAGTAGTGTGGTGTACACACATGTTAGATCTCATTGATGTTCACTCACTAGAGAAAAAAACACGAAGTAGAGGAAGAGAGAGGAGGAGGAGTAGGAGGAGGAAGAGAAAGAGTGGATGGAGGAAGAGCTGATGGAGGAGGAGGAGATGGAGGAGAAAGAAGAAGGAAGAAGAAGGAAGAAGAGGAGAAGGAGAAAAGGAGGAAAGAGATGGAGAAAAAAGAAGTGAGAATGAGGAAAAGAAGGAGAAGCACAGAGAGAAAAGAGAAGAAAAAGAGGAAGAAGAACAAGAGGAGAAGAAGAAGAAGAAGAAGAAGAAGAAGAAGAAAGGAGAAATAAGACACGGGAAGAAGAAGGAGAGAGAACAAGAGAAGGTAGAGGAAAGAGGGAAGAAGAAGAAGAAGTAGAAGAGGAGAAGAAGAAGGTGAAGAAGGAACAAAGTGGTGAAAGAAATGAAGGAAGAAGAAGGTGAAGCACAAGAGGAAGGAGTAGAAGATAAAGAAGAACAAGAAGAGGTAGAGAATGAAGGAAAGAAGGAGAAGCCTAAGAGGAAGGAGTAGAGATAAAGAAGAACAAGAAGTGGTAGAAAATGGAAGGAAATGAAGGAGAAGCACAAGAGGAAGAAGTAGGATGAAGAAGAGATGAGGGAGGAGGAGGAAGGAAGTAGGGATGAGATGAAGGAACAACCCAGGAAGAAGAATAAGAAGAAGAAGAAAACAGAAGAAGAAGAAGAAGAAGAAGAGAGAAGAAGAAGAAGAAGAAAGAAGAAGAGGAGAAGAAGAGAGAAGAAGAAGAGGTGAATATTGAAGAACGAACTTTAGATATGAAGAATTATTCTTTTCGAGAAGAAGTATAAGAACGAGAATTCGAAAAAATTTATTGTAATTAGTTGTAATGAGGAATTTGTATTATTTATCATTGCTTGATTAATTAGTTACAGAATACTGATGTAAATCGGGTTATAATTCAAATGATAAGACTGGCTTTCAATATTTCCATTCGCCTTATTTATACTAGACTAGAAAATTGCATATCAGATTCTGATGATAATTACTTACTATTCAAATTAGTGATATATCTGCATAAAACGTGAGAAATTATTTCACCATAAGTAATTTTCCCACAGTCAAGGTTATGAGATTCACGATATTTTAGTTTTCATTAACGTGAGATTATTTTAGTTTTTTTTTCAATTACAATGTATGAGAACGATCAAACTTTCCACCCCCACCTACCACTACACTAGATATAAAATAAATGAATAAAATTTTATTGTCATAAAATTCAACAGAGCACAAACAACACCAAATTCATGAAAGTGAAGGTTATTATTACAGCATAATAAATGTTATTAAATATTAATAAATAAATAGATATTATTAATTTTGACGGGACAAACCAAGAAATGGATGACTTGGGTGTGGAAGTAGAAGAAGGAGGAGGAGAAGGAAAAGACGGAGGAGAAAAAGGAGAAAAGGCAGCAGAATAAAAAGAAAGAGAAGAAGGAAGAGAATTAGATGAAGGAGACGAAGCAGAAGAAGGAGGAGGGAGAGGAGGAAAAATGGAGAAGAAGAAGGAGTAGAAAAGAAGAAGGAGGGGTAGATGAAGAAGAAGAAGAAGAAGAAGAAGAAGGAAGAGAAGAACAAGAAGGAGTTGAAGAAGAAGGTGAAGAAGAAGAAGAAGATGGAGAAAAAGAAGCAGAAGGAGAATTAGAAGAAGAAGAAGAAGGAGGAGGAGGAGGAGGAGGAGGAGGAGAAAAGAAGAAGAAGATGAAGAAGAAGAAGAAGAAGTAGGAAAAGAAGAAGAAGGAAAAGAAGAAGAAGTAGTAGGGGAAGGAGGAAAAGAAGAAGGAGAAGAAGGAGTAAGAGAAGGAGGAGAAGAAGGAGGAGGAGATGAAGGAGAAGAAGGAGGAGGAGGTGGAGAATATGAAAATAAAAGCATTATGCATTAAAGTCTTATGTTTTCAAATATTTCCAAATAAAGTATTATTTTTTTCTATTAATTATTATTTCACTATCACCTAAATTTCAACCACTAAAGAAGCAGGAGAAGGAAGAGAAGAAAAAGGTGGAGAAGAAGGTCAAGAAGAAGTAGAATGGGGAAGTATTTTGTTATGGGATTACAGGCAAACAATAACAAATTCTCTCATTTTTCAAACTCATTTCAAGAGAAAAAACATCGAAAATAACTTCTCTAACATTAAAAATTGTCTCTTTACTCTTGGTATATTGTGTTAAACGCTTAAAATGATGAAACTAACACTGGCAAAGGCAAGCAAATTGTATGCTGGAAGTGAATCACTAAACATAACATATGATTTGCGTCCCATTTCTTTGCTAATCTAAGGCTTGACGTACACCGGTTAGTCAAGACAAGACGAGATTAGTCACGTTTAGTCACAGTGATTCACATAGTTGCTTATGAAGCAGCACACACCGATTAGTCATTGCATCGGTGTGTGCTGCTTCATAGGCAACTATGTGAAGTACTGTGACTAAACGTGACTAATCTCGTCTTGTCTTGTCTTGACTAACCGGTGTACGCCTAGCCTTACGGGAATTGGCAAAAGTAAGGTGGATTTGTCCGAGCTAACCAATCAAAAGTGTAACATGCAATGTTCACACAGTTACTATACACCAGAGAAGATTAGAATACATAGTTTCTTATCGTCTTTGCTATACACTCTCTGTATTGAGAACTGAGAATTTTCAAGTAATAATTCAAGTGATCGGCGCTTTGCGCTGCACGGGGTGCACTCGTAATGAATGAAAACCAAAGAATGATCAGCCATTAGAAACAAGTGGATTATCATGTTACAATGCAGACATTGTCTGACATTGTTTTGTTTTTTATTTCAATTGGAAATTTAATACGTGTTACATGATTGTAATGGGATTGAATTACATTATCATGTCTGGAAGATTTCTCTCCAACTAGGTTGTGGTTTTTCTTCTTCTTCATCTTCTTCTTGTTCACCTTCTACTTATTCTCATTCATCTATTTTTACTATAGTTGATGTTCTTCTTCTTCTTCTTCTTCTTCTTCTTCTTCTTCTTCTTCTTCTTCTTCTTCTTCTTCTTCTTCTTCTTCTTCTTCTTCTTCCTTCTTCTTCCTTCTACTCCTCCTTCTCATCCTTCTTCTACTTCTTCTTGTTCATCTATCATTACATGTTGTATAGTTTTGATGTTCTTCTTCTACTCTGTTGTCTTCTTCTTCTTTCTCTTCTTTTTCTCCTATTCCTCCATTTGCTCCACCTGCTCCTCATACTTCTCTTCCTTCTTCTCATCCTCCTCTTCCATGCCTTTTTCTTCTCGTTATCTTTTATTAGCAGCTCCATCTCCTTTTTCTTCTCCATAATCCTCCTTTTCTTCTTCTTCTCGGTTTCTTCCTACATTATTTGATTTCCCTCCTTCTCCTCCTTCTTCTTCAGCATCCATAATTCTTTCTCTTTCCTCTCTCTCTCTCAATCCATTCTCATCCACTTTTTTTTCCTCCATCTTCTTTCTTTCTTCTTCCTCTTCTCCTCCTCCTTTTCCATCTCCTGATTCTTCTTCCTCCACCTTCTTCTTCTTCGTCTTCTTCTTCTTCTTCTTCTTCTTCTTCTTCTCCTCCTCCTCCTCCTCCTCCTTCTTCTCCTCCTCCTCCTTCTTCGTCTTGCTCTTCGTCTTCTTCTTCTTCTTCTTCTCCTTCTTTTATTCTATCAATCTTCTTTATCTTCTTCTTCTCCTTCCGCTTCTTCATCTCCTCCTTCTCCTCCTCCTCCTCCTCCTCCTCCTTCTTCTTCATCACTTATTCTCCCTCACCTTCCTTCTCCGCTTTACAAACTCCATTACTCCAAGAATAAGAGTTGTTCAATACTAATTACATCGCTTATAAATCAATCAATTATTTATTCAAATAAATCAGCAACAATGTCACTTCGATAGTCGATAATTTATATCGATTCCGATTCTCGATATTATCCACTTCACAATCAAAACAAACAACTTTATTTATTACCCACTGTCTAATTAATTAATTAATCAAGTAATTCAAATACCTTACCTTATACAAATACGTTTATAATAACACTTTGATAATAATCTTAGTTTAAATTTATTGTCATAAAAATAAATAGTAGTAATGATCCAAGATCTAATTAATTGCCATAAATGTAAGTAATGTTGGCATTGGTCTGTAATAAATTTTCATTTTAATCCAAGTTCCAAGTTTAAAATTGCTTTTGGAAGGAAATTAATTCCAATCAGCTTCATAATGCTTTCTTAATCAGTTTCCTGAATTATATTGGAAAAGCTTTTCACGTTTTGTTTCATTTTGCTTACGAATTTTTTGAAAAATTAAGGTCACTTCAGTGTTTCATAAAGGACGCACTTCAAGTTTGAGGGGAATAATTTCTATAGCAGGATCCTTTTAACTTGTCATAAAACAGCTGATTTAACGTTAGTAAACGAGCGTACATCAATCAGCTGTTTTATGACAATTTAAAAGGTTCCTGCTATACATAGGGTATATTTTTTCCTCAAAACATAAAATAATGTGGTAGCTCTACTGTACACTTTATTAACGCATTATACTTACATATCACGTACATGCATGAGTGCTTTTCCAGTATTCGTTAGTATTAGGCTAGGCGTACACCGGTTAGTCAAGACAAGACAAGACGAGAGTAGTCACGATTAGTCACAGTACTTCACATAGTTGCTTATGAAGCAACACACACCGATTAGTCATTGCATCGGTGAGTGCTGCTTCATAAGCAACTATGTGAATTACTGTGACCAAACGTGTCTAATCTCGTCTTGTCTTGTCTTGACTAACCGGTGTACGCCTAGTCTTATCGGAATACGCAAAAGTATGGTGGATTCATTTGTATTTGTAGTGTCAGTTCATGTTCGACTTGAGTTTTCCCAAAATTAAGAACGATTTTCTATTAGAATACTCAAAGTTATTAAGCATATAAATATCACGAACGAGTGAAGGACAAGATCCAGTAAAAGTCAAGATACTTCAGGATCGAAGTATTTACGGCAAAATACAACATTTTTGTCGGATTTTGTGTTTTTTTAGGCTGGTTTGAGTAGAAGTTATTTGGATGTTTTCAAATACAGCGCCAAAATAAGGTCCAATAAAAATGGCCGACATCCTACTCCCCTTATTTCTCTTACTTCCTCTCCCTTAGATGTCAGCTCCCTGAGCTATTTATTTTGAAATGCAAATTATGTTCTCATTTGCAACTGCAATAAATAATTTATTAGTAGGTTATATATCTATGTTCTGGCACATCTAAAGGTCATGCGACATCCAGCTGCCAACCAGAGAACTACTAGGAGTAGGGGTAGGAGTAGGAGAAGAAGAAGAAGAAGAAGTAGAAGAAGAAGAAGAAGAATGAGAAGTAGAAGATGGAGAAGAAGAATTAGGAGGAAAAGAAGGAGAAGTACAAGAAGAAGTAGAAGAAGACTCAGGAGAAGAAGGAGAAGGAGGAGGAGAAGAAGAAGAAGTAGAAGAAGAAGGAGAAGTAGGAGAAGAAGAAGAAGAAGAAAAGAAGAAGGAGAAGAAGGAGAAGAAGAAGAAGAAAAAGAAGAAGGAGAAGAAGGAGAAGAAGAAGAAGAAGAAGAAGAAGAAGAAGAAGAAGAAGAAGAAGAAGAAGAAGAAGAAGAATTAGGAGGAGAGAAGAAGGAGAAGCAGGAGAAGAAGGAGAAGAAGAAGAAGAAGAATTAGGAGAAGAAGGAGAAGAAGAAGAAGAAGAAGAAGAAGAAGGAGAAGAAGAAGTAGAAGAAGGAGATACTCCTACTTCTACCCCTACTCCTAATCCTCCTCCTAGTAGTTCTCTGTTTGGCCGCTAGATGTGTATGACCTTGAGATGTGCCAGAACATAGATATATAACCTACTTTTATTTATTTATTTATTTACAAAAAATAAATGTAGTACTCACTATCGAGATCTCCAGGGCACACCTTACAGCATCTCCCAGGAGCTAAGACGGGTTCATCACAAGAAGGCTTTGGACATTCGTTCTTGATGTTTCTGCAGTGGACTTTTCCCACGACCCTCCGTTTTTTCTGGTACTGTAAAGAAAAACAGAGATTGATAAGCATTTCATCTACGACCGTGTTATAACGTAATCATTACAGTTTCATTATTGAAATCGGAACAGTTGCTTTTTTGAAATGCAATTTGAAACTTGTATAGTAATAACGACTTAATGAAATGGATGCTATAGCAGGATCCTTTTAACTTGTCAGAAATCAGCTGTTTCGCTAATAATAAAACAGTGATTTCGACACAATAATCAAAAGTCTTAAAGACCTTTGAAGTCTTTAAAAGACCTTTTTAAAGAAGACCTTCCAAAGAATAACTTTTTAAAAGAGCTTTTCAATAATCTGCGAGATTCAGCATTTGTAGGTTAAGTATTGTGATCATATGCTCATCGATCATATGTTTTATGTCAAGTTAAATGGATCGTGCTATAGTTAAATCTGTTCCATTTTTAAAATACTGGAACGGAACAAAACACAATTGCTGATAGAAGCAATGTAGCTGGTCATGCATGTGTGCTTTTAGCAGCTTCCTAACCTATAAGGTAAACATTGAAATAGAACATGTTAGTTTGAATCAAAGTCAGTTTAGATTGATAATGTAGATATTATTGGGGTTTGTTGTTCGTAGATAAAATGGCGTATGCAATGGTTGTATTTTAGCATTTAAACGAATCTTGAGATACCTTAAAATAACTCGCAGTGTAGCCGCTCATATTTTAACCTCGGTATCTCACTCGTCGTTTAAAGTCTCTCATAATACAACCATTGCATAAACTACTATAAAAACATTGGAAATTTTGAAAAAAAAAAAATAGTAAACAAGATATTTATCAAATAATCATCTACAAATGGATTATCTAACAAGAGAAGAAGAACTAATTGAAGAAGAAGAAGAAGGAGGTGGAGGAGAAGGAGAAAAAGAAAAAGAAGAAGCAGGACGAGGAGGAGGAGAAGAAGAAAAGGCAGAAAGAATAGAATAGAATGACTGCCTCTATTTTTTTACCTGGGAGGGCGAAGTTAGGGCGCAGTCGGCTCTCTCTTACACTTAACCCTCCAAGAAGGAGGAGAAGAAGTAGAGAAAGATGAAGTTAAAGAAGGAGAAAAAGAAGAAGAAGAAGAGGAAGAAGAAGAAGAAGAAGAAGAAGGAGAAGGAAGAAGAAGAAGAGGAAAAGAAGAGATGAGATTATTACTAGAGTGTAACTTTTGGACTTGTAAGATCGTAATTTTTTCAGTTTTAAGATTTTTAAATGGGGAGGAGGAGGAGGAGAAGAAGAAGAAGAAGAAGAAGAAGAAGAAGGAGGAGGAGGAGGAGTAGGAGAAGAAAAAGAGGAAGAAGAAGAAGAAGGAAAGGAAGAAGAAGACGAAGAGATTATCAAAAGACTGATAACTCTGGACTTATAAGATCGTAATTGTTTCTGTTTTACAAGATCCTGAAACTTCAGGGCCCTGAACTTCATTTTAATGTAGTAATGTTTGTTGCATGCTGGACCTTCAATCTAAACTCTATTTAGTGATTGAAATGATAGCAACACACGATGATTGACTTGTCAAACATGAGATCTCAGTGATTAGGTTTTGATTGTGGCATTGGAACAAGCTACGCCCCTGCATTATAATAGAATAGGGCGGTAACCTATTGAAGAGTATCTGAACCTGACAGAAGTTTTCATGCCTCAATTTTAAAATCTTTCACCTTTTATATAGTCAAGAATCTGAAAGATGAATAATACAGTATATTATTTTTCAAAATAGAAAATCATCTGAATTTTATGATAAAAAACATACAGCAGGATCCTTTTAACTTGTCAGAAAACATATGTTTCAAAGAGCAATATCACAATACTCAACCTACAAATGCTGAATCTCGCAGATTATTGAAAAGGTATTCTAAAAAGTTATTCTTTGAAAGGTCTTTTTTGAAAATGTCTTTCAAAGACTTTAAAGGTCTGGTACTTTTTCTGGTACTGTAAAGAAAAACAGAGATTGATAAGCATTTTATCCACGACCGTGTTACAACGCAATCATTACAGTTTCATAATTGAAATCGGAACAGTCGCTTTTTTGAAATGCAATTTGAAACTTGTATCGTAATGACGACTAAATGAAACGGATGCTATAGCAGGATCCTTTTAACTTGTCAGAAAACATATGTTTCAAAGAGCAATATCACAATACTCAACCTACAAATGCTGAATCTAGCAGATTATTGAAAAGGTCTTTTAAAAAGTTATTTTTTGAAAGGTCTACTTTAAACAGGTCTTTTAAAGACTTTAAAGGTCTTCAAGACTTTTAAGCATCTTGATTATTGTGTCGAAATCACTGTTAAATTATTACCGAAACAGCTGATTTCTGATAAGTTAAAAGGGTCCTTCTATAATATTTTACATCTATCATTGTGCAAGTGAAAAAATTCCCTAGATTAATTTTCATCAACCAGCTCTGTATCCTACTCTCCATAAGAAAGCTGGGAAATTAACAATTTGTTGTGAAGAAGGATGATGAGAAGTAGGAGGAATAGGAAAAAGGAAAAGGAGGAGGAGAAGAAGGAGGAAAGGATGAAGAAGAAGTGAGGAGTGAAAAGAATGAAGAATTAGAGGAAGAAGGGAGGAATCGAGAATAAGAAGAAGTAGAAGTAGTGAGAAACGAGATGAACAAAAAATTAGAAGTGGAAGGGAAGAGAAGAGCCGAGAAGAAGGAGGAGGAGGAGAAGAAGATACAAAAGAAGAAGAAGAAGAAGAAGAAGAAGAAGATGAAGAAAAAGGAGCAGAAAAAGGGGGAGGAGGAGAAGAAGAAGAAGAAGAAGAAGAAGAAGGAGTAGAAGAAGAAGTGAGAATAAGAAAGAATAAGGTGAAGGAGAAGAAGAAAAGGAGTAGAAAAATATGGAGGAGAAGAAGAAGAAGGAGGAGAAGAGGAAGAAGAAGAAGAAGAAGAAGAAGAAGAAGAAGAAGAAGAGAAAGAAGAAGAAGAAGATGGAAAAGGAGAGCTAGGCGATGACGAAGAGGAACATTTAAAAAATGAGAAAAAGAAAAAGGAGGATGAGAAGAACAATGAGGAGAAAAACAGGTGGAAAAGGTTGAGGAGGAGGAGGAGGAGGAGGAGGAAGAATTGGAAGGAAGAGGAGGAGGAGAAGGGGGAGGATAAGGAGGAGTAAGAGTATGATGAGGAGTGGCAAGGAAGAGGAGAGGAAGTGGAAGAAGTAGTTGTCAAGAAAGAAGAAGAAGCAGAAAAAGTTGGAGAATCGAGGAGGAGGAAGAGGAGGAGGAGGAGGATGAGAAGAAGAAGAAGAAGAAGAAAATAAGAAGAAGAAGAAGAAGAAGAAGAAGAAGAAGAAGAAGAAGAAGAAGAAGAAGAAGAAGAAGAAGAAGAAGAAGAAGAGAAGAAGAAGAAGAAGAAGAAGATGAAGAAAGTTAAGCCGACAGATACTGTATTTAGAATGAGGAAGGAGACACTGGATCTATAATGAATACAAGGTTACAGTACTTGGCGGCGTTATTACGTCATTTCACCAATACTAGTATATCTAGTACTGCATCTAGTACGGAACTGGATTAACATTGATATTTGAGAACTTGTCTCCTATTTTAAGCACACTATACAGATAATGAATTACAGATTTGAGCATAAGTACAATATTTTTCATACTTTCGTTTTAACATATTCACCATTATTCTCAATGGTCTATGATTCTTCTTCTTCACCTCCTATCTCCTCCTCCTTCTTCATCCCCTTCTTCTCCTCCTTCCCCTTCTTTTCCATTTCCTCCCTCTTCTTTTCATCTTCTTCTCCTTCTTTTCCAATTTCTTCTCCTTTTTCACGTTCTTCTTCTCCTCGTTCTTCTTCTTCTCCTCCTCCATCCTTTTCCTTCCTTATCTTCTCCTTCTTCTCCATCTCCTTCCCATTCTCGTTCTTTATCTTTAAATTCTTCTCCTTCTCGTTCTCACTCTCTATCTTTCTCTTTTTTTCTATCTCTGCACAAATGGCCTTTCCGGTGCAATGGAAAATGAAAAATAAAAAGTTTCAAAACAGGTAATCATCAAACTATTTTATAATCAGAATATAATAATAATAATAATAATAATAATAATAATAATAATAATAATAATAATAAACCCGCAAGGGGACAGAATTTATTCTGTCTGGGGTGTGGCGATCCCCCGGGTTCCTGAGCAAGTGGTTGATGTAGACTGGCTGGCAACTAAGACCGTTGCGTCCCAGGTAGTAGGGTGTTCAGTGGATAGTTATGAACACCTGAAGCATCAACCGCGAAACCGGAGGCGTGTGTTAGCAGCTCGCGTTTTCCGTGACACCATTGCTCCAAGAATGACTAGAAGAAGCAATCGGGGCGGTACGGGGTTGAGGGCTGACCCTGTTCGGAACCGCCATGAGGCACAGCCTGTGGGAGAAGATGTAGGTGGACCAAGTGGCACCTTTCTCTCAACCGGAACCACAAGACGGCAATCCATAAGTGAAATAGAAACTGGACATGACAACTCACAGCCTACTCATGATGCTTCCTCTGATCAACAGGGGACCACCAGAGCAGGTCTGCCAAGGCGACGCATGAAGTGGACAGATGATATGAATTTATTTATCATGCGTTGCTACTACAACATAACAAAGTTGGAAACAGTTAACATATATCGTCAGGAGTTACATGCAGCATTTACAGAGAGATTTCCCACATTACAAGTGTCTGAACAGAGAGTTGCAGATCAAAGACGTGCAATAGTTGTAAGAAATTTGATCCCTGAGGCCAGGCTAGCTGAGTTGAGATCTGAGGTGGCTAGGACAATAAGTGTGCAGGCAGATGGAGAAGAAAATCAAGATTTTGAGATTACTGGTGACACCATGGCACCTGGCCCAGAACCTGATCCTGATCCAAATCCTGACCCTGATCCAGACCCTGGTCCTTCAGGAGAGAGTGTTGGAGATCAGGAAACGAACAGAGATCTAGAGACCCTAAGGTTTGAATTTGAAAGGGCTCTATGTGAGTTTATGGGTACTGATCCACTTTCGCGTCCATCCTTGCCCCGTCAACACACATCAAGGCGTATGGCAAAATTTACTCATATGATGAATCAGGCCATTCTTCCACAGTACCTGTCTGGAGAAGGACTTGAATTTGAGGACTTGCACAGTGTTCTCTATGTTGCAGCTGTATCGGTAATCAGAGCTGGTGGTGGTAAGATCTGTGATAGGGGGCCTAGAAAAACAAAAAAGAAAGAGATGCCTCCCTGGGAGAGGAGATTGTCCAATTCCATTGAACAATTAAGGAAGAGAATTGGTCGGTTATTGCAGTATATTGCTGGAAATAGGAGCAAGAAAGTTTTGAGGGAGCTGGAGAGAGTCTCTGTTGAGATGACTACTCACACTGCAAGAGATCCACACAACTGCACTCCAGAACAGTTTCTTGATACAATGCAACAAAAACTGGCAGTAAAGGTGAAGAGGCTGAGACGGTATCGGGAATCTAGAACAAAAAAGGAAAATAATTCTCTGTTTAGGAAAAGTGAGAAGCTTTTCTACCGGAGTCTACAAAAGGCAAATGAAGAGGACTATAAAGAAGCTCCACCAATAACAGAAATTGAGAAATTCTGGGGAAGCATATGGGCTGAAGAGGTGAACCACAATGATAATGCTAGCTGGCTGAATGGTGTAGAGGAATCTCTTTTGAATGTCCCAGAAATGGCTGCCATGGTGATAACAGCTGGAGATGTCACAAAATCTGTGAACAACACCCAGAATTGGAAGGCACCTGGCCCTGATGGTATTCAAAACTTCTGGATCAAGAGATTCACTACTCTCCATAGGTTTATTGCTGAAAGGTTTTCAGAATTTGTGAGATACCCAGAAAAAGTGCCCACATATCTGTCAAGAGGTGTGACATACTTGCTCCCAAAAGGAAAAACCTCAAAAGATCCTGCCAAGTACGCCAATCACATGTCTTTGCACTCTCTATAAGATTCTCACCTCATGCATTGCAGAAAAAATCTATTGTCATCTGCAAGAGAACAGCTTGTTAGCTGAAGAACAAAAAGGATGCATAAGAGGGTCACAAGGGTGTAAAGAGCAGTTAATTATAGATGCAGTAGTTATGGAGCAAGCAGTGCAAAAGCACAGGAACATTAATACAGCCTTCATTGACTACAAAAAAGCATTTGACTCTGTGCCGCACTCATGGCTTATTTCAGTGCTCAGTATGTATAAGATCCATCCACTGACAGTTTCACTGTTGAAGCATCTGATGTCTTCCTGGTCAACAGTGCTGCAGGTTGAGAGCCCAGGAGGGAGGATTACAAGTTCATGTATCCCGATAAGGAGGGGGATTTTCCAAGGAGATAGCCTCAGCCCCCTGTGGTTTTGTCTGGCTCTTAACCCTCTCTCCTTCATCTATATATTATTATTATTATTATTATTATTATTATTATTATTATTATTATTATTATTATTATTATTATTATTATTATTATTATTATTATTATTATTATTATTATTTATTCTCATTCTTCTTGAATGGTGCTTATCCATAAAATACGGGCATGATAATGCCAGGTATTATATGGAACTATTGCTGTGACAGAAATTTTCTCACTATATGGCATGTGTTCAGTATGACTGATTTCTGGGCTGCTGCTATCAGATAATCCATCTTTATTATTATTATTATTTTGTGTGTTTTGTCTCCAGTTACCTGGGTATATAAAGTGACATTGGCCAACCAAGCAAAATGTCACCTTTTCTATTGTGGAATATTCAAGAATGATCTAACTATTGAGGTTGTGTTCAAAATAACAGATTTTTGCATTAAATTCAACACCCACGCTGGAATTCCCAACTCTTTTAGTCTTCCAGATAGTTCTTTTGGTATCACACCTGTTGCTGACATTACTAAAGGCACAATTGCAACTTTCTCTTGCCTCCACAACTGCTTTATTTCTTCAGCCAGAGGCAGATATTTCAACAGTTTCTCCTCACTGTACTGCTTCAAATTGTGTGTATTAGGTATGCCTATGTCTATGAGGAATGTAATTTGTTCTTGCTTGTCTATCAATATGATGTCTGGTCTATTGTTGGGAATTGTTTTATCTGTGAGAACTGAACGATCCCAGTACAGTTTGTGAGTTCTATTCTCCAAGACTGCACTAGGAGTGTATTTGTAATATGGTACTGAGCTGGGCAACAGGTTGTATAGACATGCCAAATTCTGGTGTATGATCCCTGCCACCTGGTTGTGTCGATGGAGATAGTGTGTTGCCACCAAAGCCTGACACGCACTTGTAACATGTTGTATTGTCTCTGATGCCTTATGGCATCTCCTACATGTGTCATTCTCCAGGTTTTCTTTTACTACGTATTTCAAATAGTTTTTGGTTGCAACACACTGATCTTGGATAGCCAACATAAAACCCTCTGTTTCCGCAAAAATGCCTCCCCAATTGAGCCAGGCATTGGAAGCTTCCCGGCAGACAAATGGGTTATTCAGATCATGAGCATGACGCCCATGCAGCGGTTTCTCCAGCCATCTTTGTTGTATGGTTGCTATGTGGTCATGTTCCAATCTTGGATCAGCTACCTCGGTGTGACAAAGATCTAGTGGCGTATAGGAATCATCAGCTGAAACAACAACCTTATGCAAAAATGAGGTGTGAGTAAGAAAGAAGTTGCGGAGAGACTGAATCTGCCTCTGACAGCTGCTGTAAATGTCAGTCAGGCCTCTACCACCTCTATTTCTAGGCATTATCAATCGCTCTACTGCTGATTTTGGGTGGTGCACTCTGTATCTAGTCAATAGTTTTCGGGTGGAACGAGCCAAAGATTCAAGCTCTGTATTAGACCACTTCACAATGCCAAATGTATATGTAAGCACAGGAACAGCATATGTGTTGATGGCTTTAAATGTACTCCTGCCATCAATTCTTGACTTTAGCACTGCACTTACTCTCTTCAAATATTCATCAGTGACTACTCCACGTATCTCTTTGTGATTCAACCTTTTGGTCTGCACAAGCCCCAAATATTTGTATGCATCACTTTCATCCATGCAATGAAATGCTTCGCCTGTCCCCAGCACAAAATTTGTTGGGTGAATCTTTCCACGTTGAATACTTAATGTTTTGCATTTATCTAGGCCAAAAGACATTTGAACATCAGCAGAGAACATTTCTGTGAGGGCCAACAGGTGCTTCAGCTGCCTTTCACTAGCCGCATATAACTTAATGTCATCCATGTACATGAGATGTGACAATGTACACTGCAGGTTAGTTGAACCTTTAAGATTGTATCCGTAGCCCGATTGATTCAAGATGAAGGAGAGAGGGTTAAGAGCCAGACAAAACCACAGGGGGCTGAGGCTATCTCCTTGGAAAATCCCCCTCCTTATCGGGATACATGAACTTGTAATCCTCCCTCCTGGGCTCTCAACCTGCAGCACTGTTGACCAGGAAGACATCAGATGCTTCAACAGTGAAACTGTCAGTGGATGGATCTTATACATACTGAGCACTGAAATAAGCCATGAGTGCGGCACAGAGTCAAATGCTTTTTTGTAGTCAATGAAGGCTGTATTAATGTTCCTGTGCTTTTGCACTGCTTGCTCCATAACTACTGCATCTATAATTAACTGCTCTTTACACCCTTGTGACCCTCTTATGCATCCTTTTTGTTCTTCAGCTAACAAGCTGTTCTCTTGCAGATGACAATAGATTTTTTCTGCAATGCATGAGGTGAGAATCTTATAGAGAGTGCAAAGACATGTGATTGGGCGGTACTTGGCAGGATCTTTTGAGGTTTTTCCTTTTGGGAGCAAGTATGTCACACCTCTTGACAGATATGTGGGCACTTTTTCTGGGTATCTCACAAATTCTGAAAACCTTTCAGCAATAAACCTATGGAGAGTAGTGAATCTCTTGATCCAGAAGTTTTGAATACCATCAGGGCCAGGTGCCTTCCAATTCTGGGTGTTGTTCACAGATTTTGTGACATCTCCAGCTGTTATCACCATGGCAGCCATTTCTGGGACATTCAAAAGAGATTCCTCTACACCATTCAGCCAGCTAGCATTATCATTGTGGTTCACCTCTTCAGCCCATATGCTTCCCCAGAATTTCTCAATTTCTGTTATTGGTGGAGCTTCTTTATAGTCCTCTTCATCTGCCTTTTGTAGACTCCGGTAGAAAAGCTTCTCACTTTTCCTAAACAGAGAATTATTTTCCTTTTTTGTTCTAGATTCCCGATACCGTCTCAGCCTCTTCACCTTTACTGCCAGTTTTTGTTGCATTGTATCAAGAAACTGTTCAGGAGTGCAGTTGTGTGGATCTCTTGCAGTGTGAGTAGTCATCTCAACAGAGACTCTCTCCAGCTCTCTCAAAACTCTCTTGCTCCTATTTCCGGCAATATACTGCAATAACCGACCAATTCTCTTCCTTAATTGTTCAATGGAATTAGACAATCTCCTCTCCCAGGGAGGCATCTCTTTCTTTTTTGTTTTTCTAGGCCCCCTATCACAGATCTTACCACCACCAGCTCTGATTACTGATACAGCTGCAACATAGAGAACACTGTGCAAGTCCTCAAATTCAAGTCCTTCTCCAGACAGGTACTGTGGAAGAATGGCCTGATTCATCATATGAGTAAATTTTGCCATACGCCTTGATGTGTGTTGACGGGGCAAGGATGGACGTGAAAGTGGATCAGTACCCATAAACTCACATAGAGCCCTTTCAAATTCAAACCTTAGGGACTCTAGATCTCTGTTAGATTCCTCATCTCCAACACTCTCTCCTGAAGGACCAGGGTCTGGATCAGGGTCAGGATTTGGATCAGGATCAGGTTCTGGGCCAGGTGCCATGGTGTCACCAGTGATCTCAAAATCTTGATTTTCTTCTCCATCTGCCTGCACACTTATTGTCCTAGCCACCTCAGATCTCAACTCAGCTAGCCTGGCCTCAGGGATCAAATTTCTTACAACTATTGCACGTCTTTGATCTGCAACTCTCTGTTCAGACACTTGTAATGTGGGAAATCTCTCTGTAAATGCTGCATGTAACTCCTGACGATATATGTTAACTGTTTCCAACTTTGTTATGTTGTAGTAGCAACGCATGATAAATAAATTCATATCATCTGTCCACTTCATGCGTCGCCTTGGCAGACCTGCTCTGGTGGTCCCCTGTTGATCAGAGGAAGCATCATGAGTAGGCTGTGAGTTGTCATGTCCAGTTTCTATTTCACTTATGGATTGCCGTCTTGTGGTTCCGGTTGAGAGAAAGGTGCCACTTGGTCCACCTACATCTTCTCCCACAGGCTGTGCCTCATGGCGGTTCCGAACAGGGTCAGCCCTCAACCCCGTACCGCCCCGATTGCTTCTTCTAGTCATTCTTGGAGCAATGGTGTCACGGAAAACGCGAGCTGCTAACACACGCCTCCGGTTTCGCGGTTGATGCTTCAGGTGTTCATATAGACAGCAGCTGTCGCCTGTGTAGAGCGACAACAGAGTCAATCCAGCACATTTGTGGTGGCTGCTCTGCACTGGCAGGAACTGAATATCTTCAGCGCCACAATAATGTTGCCAAAGTAGTCCATCAGGCTCTGGCAAAAAGATATGGACTCATAGATAATGAGGCTCCCTATTACAAGTGTAAGCCTGACCAGGTTCTGCGGAGTGAGACAGCAAAGCTTCTGTGGGACAGTGCAATCATGACCGATAGGGCAGTAGAGGCTAATCGTCCAGATATTGTACTGTTTGACAGAGTATGTAAGAAGGCCTACATTATAGATGTTGCAGTGCCACTAGACGACAATCTAGTAAGTACTGTAGCTGAGAAGAAAAGAAAATATCAGCCACTCTCTGTTGAATTGAAAGACATATACAGATTGGAAAGTGTTGAAGTGATACCAATTGTTATCTCCACAAACGGGCTTGTCACAAGGGAGTGGGTACAAGCTAAAGAAAAGCTGGGCTTGAGCAACTGGCACCTGAGAATCATGCAGAAAGCAGCTCTCCTGGGTACAGCAAACATTGTACGCAAGTTTTAAGTCTGTGGTGAGTAATAGGAGTAGATAATTACAAGTCTGAGTCTCTACTCTTGGTGCTGGCTCTGTAGCCTTGGGTCTCCAGTTACCCCAGCTGCTAGAGATTATAACACAGAGAAAAAAGAAAGAAATAATAATAATAATAATAATAATAATAATAATAATAATAATAATAATAATAATAATAATAATAATAATAATTCCATGTAACCTGGCTGGCTCAGTTCAGAATATAATTTAATTTAGAGTAAATATATGTCTGAATAATTAAAATATCTTTAAAACTGCTAGACATATCGATTTGCGGTTTCCGCCATTAATTTTTTTTTTTAATTCTGTATCGATTCACGTATAACAAAAAAAATGAAGCTAGATTCAGTATGGCGGATTCAAGATAAGATTTTTTAAGTCACAGTAAATTAATTTTTTCAATTTTAGTACGATCCCCAATGTCACCTACTGTCAAATTACCTTCGTATAAGAAATATTGAGCCGTTTCCAAACTTTTCACCCACCCTGTATATTATACTATAATGTATAACCAATAATATTCTATTTTATTCTATTCATACATACGATACCACAGAACTGGTAAAACCCATCTAGTCAATAAATATAAAGATTCCTCAATCTAATTCTAGATTTCTTTCATGGGTTACCTGCTTTCAATTGAGTTTAAAGTACCTTGTATTGTGAGAATACTTTCGATTCTGTTGTTATTTTCACACTAAACCCTGGGGAAACCCCAGATTATGAATAGAAGGACAGTTCAGGATAAGACAGGTAAATGGGTTAGATTTATATGAACAGTGACATTCATTTAATTTGACGCTAGGTATTAGTAATGAATACCTTTATCTGTATTAGTATTTGTATCTGTATTAGCAATGAATACCTTTATCTGTATTAGTATTTACCTTTATTCTGTATTTACGGA
This sequence comes from Laodelphax striatellus, assembly GCA_017141395.1. NCBI lineage: Eukaryota > Metazoa > Arthropoda > Insecta > Hemiptera > Delphacidae > Laodelphax > Laodelphax striatellus. The sequence goes on along the minus strand of CM029543.1, from coordinate 4,650,705 downwards.
AGAGGTCTGTATTCATTGGTATTAGTTAGCTAGATAGATAGATAGATAGATAGATAGATAGATAGATAGATAGATAGATAGATAGATAGATAGATAGATAGATAGATAGATAAATAGATAGATAGAGAGATATCATTTGTCGTCTTTGCTGATGACCGTAGAGTACAATGGCAAAGAAATAATATCTCACTATCTACCTATCTGATGCCAAGCGTTAAATTAAATAAATCGCAGTGTAGTATATAAACTACTTAAAAAACTACGTTATATTTAGTCTCAATTGAACACCGGTCTGAAAAGCTTAATCTCTGATTAACAATGTAAATTATGAGTAATCAAACTTGAGTCATCAACTTAAACCATTTTCACGCAACCATAATTAAACCATTTTTGTGCAACCTGTTTTATGATTCAGTTTGTACTCATTGTATTGTGAGTATTTTCACAAAGTTTAAGCAGAATTGTAATATAATGATTTTATCTTTACTTAAAAAATGACCCTATAATAATAATTCCGTGTAACCTGGCTGGCTCAGGTCTGGTGTCAGAGTTTTCAGGTCACTCCTGATCAGTTCAGGGTCTCTGACGTGACTTAACGACTGTCTCCCTATTACTTAACTGAACGTTCTTGATCAAATTTGTCATACAATTAACTCCAATAAAATGATCTTTAGTTGAAAAGTTTTCAACATGAACCTTTTAAACTTTTTGTATTTTTAACCTGCTTCTTATACTGACAAACACAAATAATAATGCATTTAGCCTTTTTTTTATTGTGGATGCTCTTTGTTTCAAAATGAAGTCTACATTTATTTTTCAAACTATGTTTTCCACTGTTTGCAAGTATTACTGAATAAAGAATCTTGATAATAATCCGTGGCGAAGCGTGGTATACTTATTTGGTCATCGCTGGGTATGACCAAATAAGTATACCACGCTTCGTTTAAAATTTACCGTATACCACGCTATGAAAAGATAGATGATAATACATTATTATTAGTGACGAAGCGTGGTATACTTATTTGGTCATCGCCGGGTATGACCAAATAAGTATACCACGTTTCGCCACTGATAATAATGTATTATCAACCATCTTTTCACCTCAAGTATTACTGTAAACCTATAATAGACAGCATGCAAAGTTTCGTGTGAATGCGATTACAGACGCAGCTTTCTAGATCTTACAAAAGCATTTGACAGTTTCTCCATTCCAATGCAAATAGTCAATGGAAGTCAGAACACATGTGCAGCACATTTCCACACGTTTTCTGCGAATTGCTAGCTAATTTGAGAAACGGCCAGGTAGATCTTCATAATAGCCTGAGGCTAGACAAGCATTTTCTCAGAGGTAGCACAGGGAGGCATCCTGGGGCCAGTAACATTGCTAATATATCTATGTATTTATCTTAGTTGTATCTGGAAGAAGAAAAAGAAGAAGAAGAAGAAGAAGAAGAAGAAGAAGAAGAAGGAGTGGAGGAGGAGAGGGGAGAAGAAGAGGAGGGAGAGGACTGGAGGAGAAGAAGACGAAGAAGAAGAAAAAGACGACGAAGAAGAAGAAGAAGAAGAAGAAGAAGGAGAAGGAGGAGAGGAGGAGGAGAGGGAGAAGAAGAAGAGGAGGAGGAGGAGAAGAAGAAGAAGAAGAAGAAGAGGAAGAGGAGAAGTAGAAGGAGACGAGGAGGAGGAGTAGGAGAAGACGAAGAAGAAGGAGAGAAGAGAAGAAGAAGAAGAGGAGAAGAAGGAGAAGGAAAAGAAGAGGAGAAGGAGGAGAGGGAAAGGAAGAAGAAGAAGAAAAGGAGTAGAAGAAGAAGAGGGGTGAAGGAGAAGAAGAAAAGGGGAGAAGTGGAAGAAGAAGAGGAGGAGGGAGAGGACTGGAGGAGAAGAAGACGAAGAAGAAGGAGAAAGAAAAGAAAAAGAAGGAAAAGAAGACGAAGAAGAAGAAGAAGAAGAAGAAGAAGAAGAGAAGAAGAAGAAGAAGAAGAAGTAGTAGTAGAAGAAGAAGAAGAAGAAGAAGAAGAAGAAGAAGAAGAAGGGAGGAGGAGAAGAAGTAGAAGAAGAAGAAAAAGAAGAAGTAGAAGAGAAAGAAGGAGGAGAGGAAGAAGGAGAAGAAGGTGTTCAACACCTACAACAATGTGGTGTGATTAGTTCAAACAATATAGATATGTTTGGAAGGGGGAAGCACAGGGAGACAGCTTGGGGCCATACAACTACAGAGACTGTATAGTCACAGTGTGGTCATTGGTGTGAAAAGGTCCATAGCAGTGTGTTGGAACATTTTTTATTTCCGCCTTACTTTAGCCAAATTTTGTGAATTTTGTTATAGATTATAGGCAGTCATTAACCCATTCACTATTTGTTTTAAACTTATTTCAAGAGAAATTACATCGAAAATAACTTTTTTAACCTTGAAAATTGTCTCTCTACTCTTGGTATTGTGTTAAAAGCTTTAAAAGATTGTAATTATCACTGGCAAGGAGAAATTGTAGGTTAGACGTGAATCACTCAACATAACATGTGATTTGCGTTTCATTTTAATGCTAATCTTAAAGGAAATGAAAAAGTATGGCGGATTTTCCCGAGCTAACCAATCAAAAGTGTGAAATGTAATGTTCACACTGTTACTATACACTTAGTTAGTAAGAAGCAAGATAAATTTTGATCGATGATCAGTACAATGCTAATCAAATGGGATTAGCTGATTTAAAATAGTTGATCCTGGCTGATGCAATCCAACATTATAGCAGGATTCATTTAATTTGGCGATCAGTAAACAACTGATTTTACACAGCTTTGACACAATAATCCAAAGATTTGAAAGTCTTTTAAGACCGTTAAAGTCTTTAAAAGACCCTTTTAAAGAAGACATTTCAAAGAATACCTTTTCAAAAGACCTTTTCAATAATCTGCGAGATTCAGCATTTGTCGGTTAAGTATTGTTATACTGATCGCTAAATCAGCTGGTTTTCGCCAAATTAAATGAATCTGCTATAGTCTCTCTTGGAATAAAATGTAATATAGGCCTAACTACAGAGAGTGTATAGTCACAGTGTGGACATTACATGTCATACTTTTGATTGGTTAGCTCCGACAAATCCGTCATACTTTCGTCAATTCCCATAACATTTGCATTGGAATAAAAAGCTGATCAAATGTTTTGATATAGGATTCACTTCTAACCTACATTTTGCTTTGGCCAGTATTAGTTTTCATCATTTCAAGTTTTTAAAGCAATACCAAGAGTGGAGAGACTATTTTTAATGGTAAAAAAGTAAGTCTTGATATTGTTTCTCTCATGAGAAATGAGTGAATGGGTTAATGTTTGCCTGTAATCCCATATCAAAATTCAAAAATTTGGCAAAAGTATGGCGGCGGCGGGAAAAAATATGATCTCCACTTATTTTAATGAAGTGCTTCACACAAATGGCCACACTGTGACTATACACTCTCTGTATATATGACAACAGTTTGCCACCTGTGAACACGTGGTTTGGGTGGCTTTTATAGATATAGGTATTCTGTAACATGTAAATTGTGACTTTTGGGGACACCTATACATGCTGTTAAGACAAAACACATGTGTTCCATATTATTAATAGTCAGTGCGCAAAGCTAAGTAGTTAATAGTGAGTGATACGATGGGTTCAAAACTAACGGATTGAGTTTGGAATGTGTCCTCAAAGCGAGGAGAGAGACAATAACACCTCAGAGAGAAAGAGAAAGAGAGTGTGTGTGAGAGAGAGAGTGTGAGAGATTGTTAAGGAGAAAAGAGGTGAGACACTCTGTCTACTGAATTCTAAACAATTGTTGTAGGACATCTGTTTGTAATTAGTACCACTTGAACGGTTTTGATTTTCTTTAAATTATTTGTGTCACAAAAGGCGAATAGGCATGAATGGTATTTGAGAATAATGTATTTGGGAACGAGGAGGAGTAGAAGGAAGAAGAAGAAGAAGAAGAAGAAGAAGAAGAAGAAGAAGAAGAAGAAGAAGAAGAAGAAGAAGGAGAAGAAGAAGGAGGAAGAAGAAGAAGAAGGAGGAGGAGGAGGAGAAGAAGAAGACCAAATACGAGGAGGAGGAGAAGAAGAAGAAGAAGAAAAAGAAGACCAAGTAGGAGGAGGAGGAGAAGAAGAGAGACCAAGTGGGAGGAGGAGGAGGAGGAGAGATGAAGATGAAGAAGAAGAAGAAAAAGAAGATAATATCTTCGTCTTCTTCTTCTTCTAACTCTCTATATATCTTACCTCCCTCTTCTTTTTATTGCTGTAGTTCTGCATCTTTCACGTCTTCTTCAGATTCTTTCTTTTTTCTATCCATATTTGTTCTTCCTTCGTCTTTTCTCCTACACTTTCTTTTTCAATCTTCTTTTTCTTCTCTTTCTTACTTTTCTTCTTCTTCTTCTTTTTCTCCTTTTTTCTCATCCTTCTTCTCCTCACAATTCTTCTTTTCATCTTCTCTATCTCCTTCTTCTTTCTTCATCTCCTTCTCCTTCATTTTCCAGTCTCTTTCGTCTTCTTCCTCATTCTTCTTTTCATCTTCTTCTTCTCTTTTCTTCTTCTTCTCTTCTTCTCTCCTTCTTCTTCTTCTCACTTCTTCTCCTCTTCTTCTTCTTCTTTCTTCTCTTCTCTTCTCTCCTCCTCTTCTTCTTCTTCTTTCTCCTCTCCTCCTCTTCTTCTTCTTCCTTCTCCTTCTCTCTCTCTTCTTCTTCTTTTCTTCTCTTCTTCTCCTCCTCTTCTTCGTCTTCTCTTCTTCTCCTCCTCGTCTTCTTCTACTTCTCCTCTTCTTGTTCTTCTCCTACTCTTCTTCTTCTTGTACTTCTTCTTCTTCTTCTTCTTCTTCTTCTTCTCCTTCTTCTTCTTCTTCTTCTTCTTGAAACGACCCGCTAACTCTCAGACAGTCGGACAGACATTCCAATAAAGAAATTTCGTGAAACTAATAAGTAACAGCTTTCTATTGTCATCGTGCCAGCGAATTTTTTTGCGAAGGTGTGTGATGGTTAGGAAGAGAGAAGGGATCAGAGAGAGAGTGTAAGAGAGAGAGAGAGTGAGAGAGAGTAAGAGAGTGAGAGTAAGTAAGCGAGAAGAAACATAAAGCACAAAGGCGATTTAAATAGAGAGAAATTTCAAGTTTCAAAATTTCAAATCTCAAAACGAGACTACAACTATAAAGACAGATTATCATAGGTGGATTACAATGGAGAAGGAGGAATAGAAGTAGGAGGAGAAGGAGGAGTGGGTGGAGGTGAGAGAGGAGGAGGAGGAGGAGGAGGAGTAGGAGGAGGAGGAGGAGGAGGAAGGAGGAGGAGAATGTGTAAATTAAGAAGAAGGAGGAGAACGATTAAATGAAGAAGGTGGAAGAGAAGGGGAGTAGGAGGAGGAAGAGGAGGCTGAGAAGAAGGAGGGTGGGATGAGGTTGAAGAGGAGGAGTAGTAGGATGAGGAGGAGGAGGAGAAAGAGACGAGAATTAGTGAGAATTTGTAAGGAGCGGCGAGCTTTACTACTGTTTTAAATTTCAATTGAATTAGTAATCATTTGTCGTGCGTTTTAAAATACACGGGCTGTCCCAGAAGTAATCGGACGTGTCTGTATTTAGTATGTTAGTAAGAATTGTTAACTGCAACAATTATTTTCTCGTTACTTGCGTCCAATTTTTGAAGTTTATATTATTCCTTAAGAAGAATCGACTACACAAGATAAAATTTATTTTGATCTGAATCCATCTTATCTATATTTATAACTAGCCAGCAGCGCTCGTCAGCATTCAAATATGTTTGCTTCAAGGCTCCGCATCAGCTTAAAAACTTTTATGGTGATAGTTTTCAAGTGGTTTCCAAAATAAGAAAATTTGGGTTACGCCCTTCATTGTCTATCATCACTGACATAATTAGTTTCGAAATATCAGCTTTGGAAAGCCAACAAATTCTCAATTTAATTGAAATTTGGGTGAAGAAATTATTTTCGAAAATATTTTTTGCTGAGTGGTTATCATGAGAAACTAATCATGTAAAGTGATAGACAGCCCTTCAAGCACGTATGCTCAAAATTTCATAATTGTCTTGCAACCAATCTTGACTAACGGGTTTCTGCTACGCCCATATATCAAAAACTAATGGGCTCCAAATTTTTCGTCTGTATTTAAATATGTTTGCTTTACTAGTTTTATGCATCAATAGAGATTTGAGAGAGTCCTTCAAACCCTTCATTACACCCTATCTTTCACCTTTTTCTCTTGATATTCTGTATCGAAATCATGTATAACATGACCACTTTATCATTTGAATAAATGAAGTTGGATTCAATATGGCGGACAAGATTTTAGAAGTCACATTAAAGTAGTATTGTCTATTTCAGTATGATCCCCAATGTCACCTACCGTCAAATTACCTTCGTATAAGAAATATTAAGCCGATGAAAGGAATGAGATATCGCAACTATTCAATTGTTTTTAAATCATAATAATAATTGGACGAAATTAAATTATATGGCATTCAAAAGGAATTTCGTTCAATTAATCATTATAAATATTGAGCCATTTCCATAAATAATATTACTATAAAGTCATTCCCATTTCCATATTTTAATTTTTCACAAATAGTGTATAAGTATAAGGCTAGGCGTACACCGGTTAGTCAAGACAAGACAAGAAGAGATTAGTCACGTTTAGTCACAGTAATTCACATAGTTGCTTATGAAGAAGCTCACATCAATGCAATGACTAATCGGTGTGTGTTGCTTCATAAGCAACTATGTGAAGTACTGTGACTAAACGTGACTAATCTCGTCTTGTCTTGTCTTGACTAACCGGTGTACGCCTAGCCTAAGATTCACACAAGCAAGTATAGGATCTGACTGAACTAAGAAGAAAAAACGCCAGAGCAAAATAAGACAGATGAAGTGTAGAGTTGAGGCTAACAATTACTTTCACTTCTAGGTCATGGCGAGTCAAGTTCCAAGAGAGTAATTAACATTCTTCATTTGCGAGAACTTACATACCGTAGTAGCGACATTTTTTTAACTAGCCGTGTTGCTAGTGACTTGGCAAAGAATGCTCCATAAATAATTCAAATTCGATAGTCGATGCCCTACGAATAATACGAATTCGATAGTCGATGTTTTCATCACTATCTATGGCTTTGAAGGAATAGCTTCATCTACAGAGACTGTATAATCGCAGTGTCACTCTCCTTCACCACCTTTCCTCCTTTCCACTCCTCCTCCTATTCCTCCACCTTCTCCCTTCTTCTCCTCCTCCTACCTTTACTCCTCCTTCTTGTCACTCCTCCTCCTCCACCTCTCCTTCCACCCTCCTCCTCTTTCTCCTCCTTCTCTCCCATTTCTCCTCCTCTTTCCTCCTCCGCTACTTCTCCTACTCGTTCTCCTCCTTTTTCACCTCCTTAACCACCTTTTCCTCTCTCTCCTCCCTCCTCCTTTCCCTCCTTCTTACCCTCTTCTTCACCTCCTTATCCTCCTTCCCCTCCTCCTCTTTCTCCATTTTCCTCCTTTTACCTCCCTTCTTCACCTTTTCCCTCCCTCCTCCTTCTCCATTTTTTTTTTCTCCTCTCCTTCTTCTCCATGTTTTCCCCACCTCCTCCTTCTCCACCCTTTCCCTTCTCCTTTCTCTCCTCCTTCCGCTCCTCCTCATTCTCATTCATTTTTCTACTCTTCCTCCTCATCTTCCTTCTCCCCCTTCTACAACTTTTCCTCCTTCACCCCTTCTCCTCCTTTTCTCCTTCTTTGTTTGTATAGAGTAGACGATCATATAATTATGATCCAACCTGCCTCCAGTAACCTGAACGTCTACTAGAATCCAGCTAGTGAAAACCAGCTATAAGTTGCAGTGCATCCTGGGTTTGCAACAGTCTCCGTCTGCTTTGCATGTTATTTTGAAGCGATTTTAGATTATTTTGTGTGAATTTTAAAGACAGTATAATGGAGTGCAACTAACCTCCAGCGGTCACCTTTCAATAATGCTGCCATATCTCAGTTAATATTCATCCAATATTAAAACATAAGGACCCAGTCGATTTGTAATTAAATCTACTAAAAAAAGTTATCTGTAAAATCTGTAAAATTTTTGTAATATCAACGGTTTTCGAGTTATTTAAGAAACAAAATTTGAAATGGCCGCCATTTTGTTATATTATTTGAAAATTGTCATGATTTTTTTTAGCTTCGTTTATTTGTCATAAATGATTGTGCAAGGTTGCAATTTCGTATGTTCAACTACTATTTAGAAAAAATAATTAATAAAATAATTAATTAAAAAAAAATGCAGCTGTGTAAGTAACTAAGGACTTCCGGACAATTGAAATGAAATTATGTTTAGATATGTTTCTCACCCAGGAACAATGCCCTAGAATATTGGTAGGGAGTTCTGAAAAACTTTCTATATCATAACGCTATCTATCGCAGAAAATAGGAAACTAGTAAGCCGGTACAGTCTGAGCTGCTCGTCTCCCATTGGCCAGCTGTTGAAAGAGGGAGTGGGAAGTCTCGTCCAATCACAGAGCTTCATCGAAAGCTTAGTAAGTTCCGCCATTTTGTTTTCAAAGGCAGCCATTTACTAGGTAATGACAGCATCAGGAAGCGTATGACGAGCGAAATTTATCATTCTTGAAAACATGTTTTTCAAACTCATTTGATATTGAGAATCACTAACAAAACTACTAGTTTAATTAGTTTTGAAAAGGAATTCAGTCAGCAAGTCAGTTCAAAAAGAATGGAAAATTGAAAAAAAATTGCTGTTTTAAACGCTATAATTTTACGAAAATAATGGCTTCAAATTGTAGAAGGTCATTATAGTTCGAATAAAACTAGTTGTCCCTTGGCCTGGTGCTCGAGAACCACTCACTAGAAACGTTTTTGTCAGAAAGTCCGATGTCCGAACAGCTGACCATTTGATTTAATGTTAGCATCATAACAACTAGTTTCATTCGAACTATAGTAGAATGTACGGTACGTTAGATTTTTTGTTTAACTTTTTAATCAGCAAGTTAAACAAAAAGTATCAATAGGTGTTCAGAGAAGACAAATTTCTATGTCATCACCTCCATAATTTTTCAACTCTTATTAAATCGAATTTTTAGTGCAAAAGTCTGCAAAACATCTTAAGCTGCGTTTACACCGAAGTTGATAACAAAAATTATTAAAGGCGTGTGCCCACGGAGCAACTGCTATCAGACTTTAGTCAGCAACTTTTTTAAAACAGCTGATCATCAAATCATAAACTGAAATGCGAAAATGTTTGGCTCACCTATTCCTATGTTAAAGCAATGGCAAAAATTGAAACTTTGATCGTTCATTTCTCAACTCCACAATAACTTTTTCAAAATGTAAGACCTTATCAAACATCTACTCAATGAGATCTTTTAAATGAGATTGATCGAACAAAATCGGTTGAGAAACCACGGAGGAGTTCTGATTATAAAAAACATGCTCGCCTATTAATAATATAGATTTTCAAGTTTTCACATTATTTTTTCACCAATTAGCTTCTAAATTAGAAATCCAACACACACCGATTAAACACTGCATCGGTGTGTGCTGCTTCTCATAAGCACGTATGTGAATTACTGTGACCAAACGCACTAATCTCTTGTCTTGTCTTGACTAACTGGTGAACGCCTAGCCCAGGCATTCTAAATGTAAAATATGGCTTGGTGCAGATTTGAGGCTGACACCTCTCTTCATTTATTCATCACCCTCCCACCTCTCTCACTCACTCTCTCTCTCTTCCCCTCTCAATAATCCTCTCCATTCTTTGCCTCGCTTTCTATCAGCCCAACCCCGAAAAGCCTCTTTTGATTCCCAAACACTCTGGCTCACTTCCAAACGAATCTCACTTTCATTCAAAATCTCTCAAGTCATAGTCTTACATCAGCCAAATGAATTTCAAAAAAAAAAGAAAAGATTTTATAAAATAAGAGATTTTGAGCTTTGCATCAGATCACGAGTATTGCTTTTCATTTCTAGAATCTACTGATGGTGTAAAAGAAAATTGATAATCTATATATCTCCCTATTTGTTGATACAGTATTAAAATTTATAAAATTAATACAGTACGAGTTCACCCCGTGCAGCGCAAAGCGCCGCTCACTTAAATTTTCTGAAATTATTCTTACAGCGATATTCATTTAATTTAACGCTTGACATTAGATAGATAGATAGATAGAGAGATATTATTTCTTTGCCATCGTACTCTACGGTCATCAGCAACGTCAAGAAATAATATTCCTCTGTATCTATTCATCTAATGCCAAGCGTCAAATTGAATGAATGTCACTATAGTTTTAAATACAGAGAGTACCAGGTAATACATAGAGGCAACACTGTGATTATACAGTTATTGTGGTATGGAATATGTATATAGTGATAAAGTATAGATTGGTATAAGATTTTCAAATACAGAAGAGAACTTACAGGAAGACATTCGCATTTGATACAGTACATCACGCCAAAAGGTGGACCCAAATCTGCGAACCAGGAACTTCCAAGTTCTCGTAGTTGTTTACCAAATTGACACTCTGAAACAAACATTAAAATAATATAGGCTGATAATCAAAAATATCTTGATAAAAAATATTTCAAAAATAAATCAATACAAAAAGAAGAACAGGAAAATTGAATGCGTGAAAATTGAGTGGGATTACTTATGAGCCGCCATTGCTGTGATGTCTGTACAAACCGCGCCCATTGTGGGAGGAGCTTCGCTAGGCCAATGGCAGTCGTTCACCTTGATAGGCCGTTCAACTACCAATCACAGCGCTCGGTCACGAGCATAAATTCTGCTGCTCTTTAGTTTTAGTTCACCAGAGATTGACAATGGTGTAACAAACGAAACCGGTAACTCGTTGTTTTATTAAATTTGGGGTTTTGACAACTTGACAACTTCAAGTCTTTTTATTCAGAAGACACATGTTAGTTGGGTGGCACCTAATCGCCAAACAAATACAACTATAGACGGATTCTTTTAACTTGTCAGAAAACAGCTGTTTTAACGTTAGTAAACGAGCGTACATCAATCAGCTGTTTTCTGACAATTTAAAACAGTCCTGCTATACCTTATTTTAAGTACAGTATATATTTCGTAGAATATTTCTCGTAAGACGTTTAAGGCTAGTCATACACCAGTTAGTCAAGACAAGACAAGACGAGATTAGTCACATTTAGTTACAGTAATTCACATAGTTGCTTATGCAGCACACCGATGCAATGACTAATCGGTGTGTGTTGCTTCATATAATCAACTATGTGACTGTACCGTGACCAAACGTGACTCGTCTTGTCTTGTCTTGACTAACCAGTGTAACCATAGAAGTCTAACCAGTGTAATAGAAGAGGAAGAAGAAGAAAGATAAGAAGAAAGTAGAAGGAGAAGAAGAAAGATAAGAAGAAGGAGATAAAGAAGAAGAAGCGTTGGACCTGGCTTCACGAAGGAAAAATCTAATGAAAGGAACGTTCATAGACGGTCACCAAGATCATTTTCTGAGCAGTATTTTCGGAAACCAATATTTCTGGACAGCCCTCGTGTGACGATTATTTTTATTTAGCGCCAAGCGCGCGCGGTTTATTTATTTGAAACAGACGGACTGAGAAACGCTCAGAGCGGAAATGGGCCGAGATGATGCTACAAAGGTCATTGATTCCCACAGTGTGTGACACAGTTATTGGAGAGAACTACGGATGAAGAGAAGAGAGAAGAAGATAGAGAAGAAGAAGAAGAAGAAGAAGAAGAAGAAGAAGAAGAAGAAGAAGGAGGAGAAGAAGAAGAAGAAGAAGAAGAAGAAGAAGAAGAAGAAGAAGAAGAAGATGGAGAAGAAGAAGAAAAAGAAGAGGAAGAAGGAGAAGAAGAAGAAGAAGAAGAAGAAGAAGAAGAAGAAGAAGAAGAAGAAGAAGAAGAAGAAGAAGAAGAAGAAGAAGAAGAAGAAGACGAGTAGAGATGGAGATGATGATACATTGATTCCCACCACGGTATGAGTGTGTGACACAGTTATTGGAGAGAGACTACGGATGAAGAGATTAGAAGAAGATAGAGAAGAAGAAGAAGAAGAAGAAGAAGAAGAAGAAGAAGAAGAAGAAGAAGGTGAAGAAGAAGAAGAAGAAGAAGAAGAAGATGAAGAATAAGAAGGAGAAGAAGAAGAAGAGACGGAAGAAGAAGGATGAGTAGGAAGAGGAGGAGGATGAGGAGAAGGAGAACGTGGAGGAAATAAGGAGACGAGAGTGTAGTGATGTATGGATGAGGATGAGATGAAGAAGCACAGCCAAGTAAAATAGCCGATGAGTATGAGGTAAAGGAGGATATAATAGTTATACAGAATAAGAATAAGAAGAAATATTGTTGAAGAAGACGATGACGAGGAAGTTGAAGATAAGACGGAGTGATATAGTTAGCGTAAGGAGGTATAGAAGCAAAATACGAGGAGGAGTAGAAGTTTTCGGAAGAGTAGGAAGTTAATGGGAGGAAGATTAATAGTGGTGAGGGAGGAGGAGGAGGAGAATAAGAAGCTAGGGGAGGATGGGAATGAACAATAGAGAGAAAGATGACAAAGTCGATACAAAGCAACAAAGAAAATTTTTTCATAATAACAAAAGCAACAGTAGTTTTTTCAATGGTTGCATAATATGAGAGCACAGCCATTGGGAGGAACTTCTACGGACGAAGAGAAGAGAGGAGAAGGAGTAATAATAATAAGAGAAAGAGGAAATAGCTAAACAGTTAACAAGTTGGTGAAGAAGGAATTAGATGGAGTAATAGCGAGAAGATGAAGGAGCAGGCTAAAGGAGTAAAACATTTAAAGACAGAGAGAAGGAGGATGAGAAGGAGAAGAAGCTGAGGATAAGGATGAGCAGTTATGTACAATAAAGAAAGATGACATAAACACAGGAAATTTGGACAGAATAAGAATTCGAAAAATAACAAGAAGTCAATACAAAGAAGAAATTTTCACAGAATAACAAAACAATATAGCAGGATAGCTTTACTTGTCATAAATCAGCTGTTTCGGTAATAATTAAACAGTGATTTCGACATAATAATCAAAAGGCTTTGAAGTCTTAAAGAACTTTAAAGTCTTTAAAAGACCTTTTTAAAGAATAACTTTTTAAATGACCTTTTCAATAATCTGCGTGATTCAGCATTTGTAGGTTAAGTATTGTGATATTGCTCGTAAAAACATATGTTTTCTGACAAGTTAAAAGGATCCTGCTGTAGTAGTTTTTGCAATGGTTGTATTATGAGAGCCTATGAACCACGAGTGAGATACCGAAGTTAATATACGAACGGCAACACTGCGAGTTATTTTATGGTATCCCACAAGTCATTGCATACACCATTTTAACTTCGACCAACAAAAAACAATGATAAACATCAGGGAAGGGAGAAAAAGGTGAAAATGGGCAGAGACGAGAAAGAAGAATGATGATGGGGAAGAGAATAAGTGGAAAAATGAAAGCAAATAAACAACTACAAAGAAATAATACTGGGTGATAAAGGAGGAAAATTATAGGCAGAGGAGGAGTAAAATCAGGAGAATAAGAAGTGACAGAAGGAGAAGAAGACGAAGAATAGGAAGAGGGAAGTAGAGAGAAGATGATGAATGAAAGAAGAAGAAAATGAATTTGAATATAGAAAGGATTAGCAGAAGAAGAAGGGAAACAAGAGCTGGACAAGTAGAAGCAGAATAAGGGAACAGAAGAGGAGAAGTAGAAGAAGGAGGAGGAGAAGACAAAGAAGAAGAGGAAGCAGAGAGAAGTTTAATCCGACGATGATCCAGATGTTAGTAATATTTTCCAGTAGGCAAGTGATACGGCTTAATATAAATAAAATCCGGTCGTTCTTTTTTGGGCATTCAAAGCTTACACTGGCATACACACACACTCTCTCTCTATGTCACTCTCTCTCTTTCTCCTAAACATATTTAGAGACCGGAAGTAATGTTTCTAGTATGAAAACATGTTGTTTGTTTTTGATTTCTCAACTATTGCTTTTCAAATCTCCAAACGCGAGAGACAGCGTTAGTGAGTGAATCAGAAGAAGAAGGTGAAAAAGAAGAAGAGGAAGGAAAAAAAAGAAAAGAAGAAATAGAATAGGAAGGAGAAGAAAGATAAGAAGAAGAAGAAGAGGAGGATGAAGAAGAAGAAGAAGGAGGTGGAGGAGGGAAACAAAAAGAAGAAGAAAATAAGAGGAAGAAGAAGAAGAGGAGGATGAAGAAAAAGAAAGAAAAGGAAGAAGAAGAAGAGCGAGGAAGGGTGAGTTATAGGGAGGAGGAGTAAGTGAGGGGGAGATTATTAATTTACATTATTCATGTAGATTACAGAATACTGTATTGACTTTTGGTGAATGTGCATCTATCTGAAGTGGATGTTTGTTTATGTCTTTGTTTGTTACGAATAGACAAGTCAAATACAATAAAAAAGACTGCAAAAAAGGCAGAAAAAATACTGCATCAGCTGACTATAATCGAATATTTTGATTTCAGTAAGGCTAGGCGTACACCGATTAGTCAAGACAAGACGAGATTAGTCACGTTCTGTCACAGTACTTCCCATGGTTGCTTATGAAGCAACACACACCGATTAGTCATTGCATCGGTGTATGCTGCTTCATAAGCAGCTATGAGAATTACTGTGACTAATTTCGTCTTGTCTTGTCTTGACTAACCGGTGTACGCCTAGCCTTACAGTTTCGCTGCTCATATGTTAATTTTGCAAAATATGGAAGTTCCCAGACCTGACACTTGGGCCCGGTTTCAAGGGCAGTCTTTAGTTTAATGCCACTTTAAACTAATTCCACTTCAAATTTAAATTAAGCGTACAATCATATACGATTTACTGCGTCAGCTGAAATATTACATGTATTTCTTGCATGGCTTTGATGAAGAATTAGAAGAAGAAGAACTAGAAGAAGAAGAAGAAGAAGAAGAAGAAGCTGAAGAAGAAAAAGAACATACAGGAAGGAAGAGAAAGACAAGTGATAGCAGTGAGAAAGAAGAAGAAGAAGAAGAAGTAAAGAACTGACACATCAAAGCCATACTCCATAATCTTAACGACCACTAATAACATAGTCTATGATTGATCATAGGAGACAATATGCATTCAAAAAAATGAAACTCCCAACTCCTTAACCGTATTAAGTTCTCATTAATATCTACCCAAAAAATTATTGCAATCCTTATTTGAGAACGCATTATCATAATTTCCTACTACTCCCCATTCTCCTCCTTCAAAACCCCCTCCTCCTCCTACTTCTACTCTATTACGTCTTCCTCCTAATCCTTCTACACCTCTTCCTACTCATCCTCCTTCTTCGTCGTCTTCTTCTCATTCTTCTATTTCTCCTCCTCCTACATATCCTTCTTCTTCCTCTCTACCTCCTCCTTCTCCTTTTTCTTCTTCTACTCCTCCTCCCACATATCCTTCTTCTTCCTCTCCTGTTCCTCTCTCCCCTTTCTTCTCCTCCTTCATCTATTTCTCTTCCTCCTTCTTCTTCTTCTTCTTATTTTTCTCTTGTCCCTCTTCTTCTTTTTTCATCTCCTTCTTCTTAATTTTCTTCATCCTCGTTCTTCTTTCCCATTCTCTCCTTCCCATTCACCTACTCCTCCAATTTCTTATCCTCCTTCTTCTTCTCCTCCTTCTTCTTCTTCTTCATATTATTCTCTTCCTTCTTCTCCTTCTTTTTATTTTTGTTCTCCTTCTTCCCCTTTTCCTTTTTCTTCTACGTCTTTTCCATCTTCTCCTTCTCCTCCGTCTTATTTTCTTCTTCCTCCTCTTCTTCTTCTCTCCTCCACCTCATACTCATCATTCATTTTTGCTTCTTCCTCTTCTTCTCCTCCTCCTCCTTCTCGTCTCCTCCTCTGCCTCCTTCCACGTCCTCCTTCTCCTCATCCTCCTCCTCATGCTTCTTCTTTGCTTCTTATTCTACTCCTCATCCTTCCTCTTCTTCTCGTCCCCTACTCCTCTTCCTCCTCGTCCTCCTCATCCTTTTTCTTCTGCTTCTTCTTTTCCCCCTCTTTCTTCTGCTCATCCTTCTTCTTCTTCTACTCCTTTTTCTTCTTCACGTCTCCTACCCCTTTTCCTCCTTCTCCTCATACTCCTCCTCGTCTTCCTTCTTCTTCTCCTCCAACTCCTACACGTATTTATCGCGATTATCTTTTGTTCCGCCATATAGTACAAGTTGTCCTCGGTTAGTATCCCAAATTTGGAGCGCAATAAAGCTCTGAATTGTTATCATTATAGTTTCATGAATGTTTCACGTTTCTTTGAAGACATTCAACGATTTTTTTCTAGTTTAAAAACCAAACAACATTTTAGAAAATTAAAATTATAACACATTATTATATGACACATCTTCATAGTAATATTCATTTGAGTTGGTAGATGACATTAGATAGATACATTTAATTAATATTAATAGAAGGTTAAAATATTAATATCAATAGAATGTTAGAAAAAAACAAACAAAACAAACTAAACAACAAAAAGAATGCAAAACAACCAAACATCAACTTAATAATTGCCGACTATACTTTGAGGTTAGGATACTAGTAAGAACTCATACAATGTTGTTGATCGGATAGAAACAGCTGAATGTTGAAAAATAAATACTTGGCAATCTAGAACAAACATGGCGCTTTAGTATGCTTCAAAATCAATCTCCTCACAACCATTTTTAGACTTATAAGCTCTAAGATTAGTAGCCTCTAAGATATTCCAGGCGCCAACTCTTGATATCTATACTCCCAATAACAGTCTTGCTTAGTTCTTCTTCTTCTCATCTCCATCTTCTTCTTCTTCTTTCTTTTCCATTCATCTTCTTCTTCTTTTCCTTCATCTTCCTCTGTTCTTCTTCTTCCTCGTCTTCTTCTTCCTTGTCTTCTTCTTTTTCTTCCTTCTCCATTCATCTTCTTCTTCTTCTTCTTCTTCTTCTTCTTCTATGTTATTCTTCGTCTTCCGTTCTTCTTCTTCTTCTTCCTATCCTCCTCTGCTCTTCGTCTTCTTGCTCTTTTCTTCTTCCCTTCTTCTTCTCCTCCTTCCTCTTCCATTCTTCCTATGCTCCTCCTTTCTCCTTCTTCTTCTCTTCCTCAGTTCTTTTTGTTCCTCATCTTCTTCTTATTATCATTCTTCTTCTTCCTATCCTCCTCTGTGCTTCGCCTTATTGCTCTTCTTCTTCTTCCCCTTCTTCTTCTCCTTCACCCTCCATTTTTTTTATGCTCCTCCTTTCTCCTTCTTCTTCTCCTCAGTTCTTTTTCTTCCTCTTCCTCTTCTTCTCGAAACAGAATATGAGTATCGTAATAAATATCTACGTATACATTTTATATCAAAATTTAGAATACATAAACCCATAACATACATATATTTATTTACCATACATGCTACAAATACAAGATAAATAATATATACAGCTATAAAAATTTGAAATTTAGACAGAGGATACTTGAAATACTAATATAGTAACTTTTTATACATTTATTTATTTGTTATTTTATATGATCAGAATGTAATATACATAATATTCATAAATTGAAAGCCTTCCTATGACATGGATATCCTTCGTTGGGAGAACTTTCGATTCACTACCCTTTTTTCACCACATCTATTTTTTTGTATTAGCATTCTTTCTATTGTTTTATTCACTTTTCATGTTATTATTGCATTGTTTGATGTACGTTCTGTTTGTTTTATTGTATATTATTAGCATCCTTTCTATTGCTTTATTAACTTTTCATGTTATTATCGTATTGCTTGATGCATGTTATGTTTGTTTATTGATGTGTGTGTGAAATAAATAAACAAATTAAAAAATTGAAATATCATGGGTTTACCAGTTTGAGGGTTTGATAGAGAATACTTAGAACACACATGACTGCTTATGCATATACTTATTTGTAGTATATATGCCAAAAATATAAGTTTCATTATAAATATGGATATACCAGTTTGAAATTCACCAACCATGCCTTAAATGGAAGTATAATACTAAAATGGCAGCCTGTGATACGATTATCAACTTTGTAAAAGGCTATGCTTCACTCAAGTCGCTTTCTCTATCCAAATCAGTGTTTTCTCTCTACTCTGACTCACTCTTTCTCTCTCTCCCTCTTCCTCTAAATTTTCATCTTTCATCTCCAAGAATGGACATTGATAAGTTCAAACTCGGCCGTTCCATCTAGATACAGCACAATCTTAAACATTATATCATATTTAAACTCATATCTACAGAGTGTTTCAGAACTCCCTTCCAATACTCTAGGGCATTGTTCCTGGGTAAAAACCATATCTAAATTAATATCATATTTGTCCAAAGTCCTTAGTTACTCACACAGCTTATATTTGTTTTTAACTTATTATCTTTTATCTCAATAATGGTGAAACATATGGAATTGAAACTTTGCACCAACATTTACGACAACTGGACAAAGCTACAAAAAATTATGACAATTTTTCAAATCTATAAAATAAAATGGCGGCCATTTAAAATTTTGTTTCTTGAATAGCTCGAAAACCGTTGATATTACGAAAATTTTACAAGAATAACTTTTTTTAGTAAATTTAATTACAAATCGATTGAAACCTTATTTGTTAAGATTGGACCAATATTGACTGAGATATGGCAGCTTTAGTGATGGGTGTCCGCTGAGGTTACTTGCGCCGTTTTCTACTGTCTTTGAAATTTACACAAAATAATCTGAGATCGCTTAAAAATAACATGCAAAGCAGACGGAGACTGTTGCATTATTGTAGCAGACTTTAGCCGCAAGCCCAGGATGCACTGCAACCAGCCTCCACGTTTTGACTCAGACATTTGTGTCTGTGTTTGCATGCTTTGAGTTCATTGAATTTCAATAAATGAATAAATATTTACGAAATAAAGCCAGAAATCATACCACAATAATGAGGGAAAAATCATGAATTACTAATTTGCAAAATGAACAACAGGTATTTCTGAGAAAATTTGGGGGGCCTCCTTCCCCCACACCGCTCATAGTACAACCGTGTTCTTCCACGTGAGAGAAAGATTAAAACAGAAAGAAAGCAGGAAAAGGAGACAAAGAAGAAAAAGGAAGAGGGGAGAAATAAGAAAAGAAATTCCTCCAACCTATAAACGTGATCGCGCTTAGAGCAAGCAGATTATAGAGAGCTGTTCAAAACAAAAAGACACAAAAGTTACTGTAACACCTTCCATAGAGAGAAATGTCTCCCATTCTTTTTTTTCCTCTTTGATTCTTTATTTTCTCTTCATTTCACACTGTTCGTCACATTCTTTTTACCAGTTTCACCTTACCACTCTTATTGAATGGTGTGAATCCATTCTTTGTTCATTTACTGTTTTCTTTCTCCTCCTTCTTCTTCTTCTCCTAGTTTTTGTCTTTTGATTTTCAGAAATTTAAGAAGTGATTGGAGTGTGTAATATTTGAGAGGTAAGCTACTGCTCTTTGGAATTTTAGACTTTCTTTCAATTAAAAAGTAGTCTATATATTTGTTTCTCTTATTACGGAAGTAAAATATACAAATTAATTTTTTTTAATTCCTGTTATTTCAGTTTAATTTTTCTCTTGGATTGATTAAGTTTGATATACAGCAGGATTAATTTAACTTGTCAGAAAACAGCTGTTTCGGCAATAAGTAAACAATGATTTTGACAGAATAAACCAAAGGCTTAAAAGTCTTAAAGACCTTTAAAGTCTTTAAAAGACATTTATAAAGAAGACCTTTCAAAGAATATCTTTTCAAAAGACCTTTTCAATAATCTGCGAGATTCAGCATTATTGTAGGTTACGTATTGTGATATTGATTTCCGAAACAGCTGTTTTCTGACAAGTTAAATTGATCCTGCTATACTTATGCTAGGTTTCTCAGTTGTTCAATAAACAGTTCTGCTATCTCCTCACTTCTCCTCCCTCTTATTCTTGAGGAGAAGTGAAGAGGAAGAGAGAGAGAGAGAGAGAAGAGGAGGAGGAGGAGGAGGAGAAGAAGAAAAGAAGAAGGAAGAAGACGAACAAGAAGGAGAAGACGACGGAATAGAAAAGAAGATAGAGAAAAAGAGGAGAAGAATACGACAAAGAGGAGGAAGAAGAAGAAGTGGAAAAGTACAAGGAGAACAATAAAGGAGAAAAAAAAAGGAAGAAAAAATGAGGAGGAGGAGGAGGAGAAGAAGGATAGGTAGGAGAAGGAGAAGAAGCAGAAAAGAACAAGAAGTAGAGGAGTAGGTGGAGGAGGTGGACGAAGAGGAGGAGGAAAAGGAAGAAGAAGAAAGGATGAAAATAAGAAGAAGAAGATAAACTAGAAGCCGAAGAAAACTTGCCGATGAAAATTGCTAAGAAGAGGACAACAAAGAAGAAGAAGAAGAAGAAGAAGAAGAAGAAGAAGAAGAGAATACGAACAAGAAAAGAAGGAGAAGAAGAAGAGGGAGGAGAAGAAGGAGAGAAAGGAGGAGAAGCAAAAAAGAAGAGAGAGGAGAAAGAGGAGGACAAAGAGGAGGAAGAGAAGAAGATGAAGTAGATGACGAAGAAGAAGAAGGAGAGGAAGTAGAAGACGAAAAAGAAAAAAACCTAAATTGCAAAGAGCAGTAGTCTTATCTCTCAATATGACTTCAATCACTTATAAAATTCTTGACCAACCTCAATAATACTGTGGCGCCAAAAGTTTCGAAAAACAGCAAAGACGTTGTTAACCTATTTTTATTTTGGTACTCAATTATCTAGGAAATACATTGAAACTTCTAAACCACTTCACTATTTCTCTCTCTCACTCTCTCTCTCTTATTCTCACTTCACCATCTGAAACTCGCTCTCAAAGAAATATTCACTCATTTCCAAACACTCCACCATTCTCTGTCTCATTGGTTCATCACTCACTCTCTCTCTCTCTCTCCTCTCTCTCTCTGAGTAGATAACAGGGCAGTTACTAGAAATTGATGCATGTTATCCGTAATTGCAAATAGCACTTCTCAAAAATTCTTCGCCAAGATAAATAATACGTATGAGAACACCAGTGATGGGTCTGATTTTTCAAAAATTCTAATTTCAGTTTTCTATTTTGGTTACTGTCTTGTGTTGTGTGATAAGAAGCTTCTATGAAACTCGAAGAAGAGAATGAGGAAGAAGGAGAAGAAGATAGAGGAGGAGGAGGAGGAGGAGGAGAAGAAGAAGAAGAAGAAGAAGAATAAGAAGAAGAAGCAGAAGAAGAAGATGAAGCAGAAGAAAGAGGAGGAGGAGGAGGAAAAGAAGAAGAAGAAGAAGAAGTAGAATTCTAGCTTTGTAAAAACTCAAACCCCACAATATATTCAAGGAAAATAGGAGTATTATTTGGTTATTGGGTCAGTATAAAGAAAACTTTTCCTTGGAAATTTTTCTTAGAGTTTTACGATTTAGATAATATAAAGCTATCAATATGTAATAAATCAAAAAAAATTTTTTGTTCATTAGTTTGTGGGATATGGGCGCCTAAAGTTGAAATTTTTGGGACAGTTTATCTCAAAATTGGTTGCAAATACAATTCATGAGATTTTGCTTGCTTGATGATATTGTCTATCGAATAATAAAACAATCAGTTTCTCATAAAATAAAATTTGGAGAAAAATAAATTCTTCAAAAGATAAATAATAAATTTCAATTCAAACGGAGAATTCCAAATTTTTCTCAAAAGCGGATATTTTGATAAATCGAGTATTTTATTTTTTAACATATACTGTTGACTTTAATCTAAGTATGACTTAACTTCAATGCAATGATTAACTTTTAATACTGTTAATCCAATAATAACTTATACTTTTAATTCAATATTTTATCTTATTACTATCTTGTGGAGTGAATCTCCAGAAATTAGACAAAATTATTGAACTTTCTGTTTCTCTTCCTGGAACTTACACATTTGGTTTTAAGAAAGACCAGGACAAGAGAAAGATAAGATGAGGAAGAAGAAGTGGAGAAGACAAAGAAGGAGAGTACAAAGGTGTAAGTGTGTGAAGAGGTAGAGAGTTAGAAGAAGAAGAAGAATGAGGAGAAGAAGAAGAGAAGTAAGACTTGAATTCTCAGAGGAAAAAGAATTGCTGAATTTTTGTCTCTCACTAAAACTCACAAATTTAGTTGTAATAGAGACAGGGAAGAAGAAATAGAGGAGAAGGAGGAGAAGAAGTTGAAGAAGAACAGGAGGAAAGTAAGAAGAAGAAGAAAAAGAAGATTGAGAAGAACAAAAAGAACAAGTAAAATAGGAATAACAAGAAGATTAAAACTTACCAAAACTAAAGAATTTTGGTTGTAATGAAGACATGGAAGAAGAAATAGAGGAGAAGGAGAAGAAGAAGAGGAAGAAGAAGAAAATAATAAGGAGAAGAATGAGAAGAAGAAGGAGGAGAAATAATAAGAAGAAAAACATGAAGAATAAGAAGAACTAGAAAAGAAGAAGTCAAGCATGGGTGTGACGATTAGTAATACCGGTTTAACGTCAGTTAAACTAATTTTTAGTTTAAACTTGGGTTTTACCACTCACTAGAAACCTTTTTGTCAGAAAGTCCGATGTTCGAACAGCTGACCATTTGATTCAATGTTAGCATCATTGAATCAAATGGTCAGCTGTTCGGACATCGAAGTTTCTGACAAAAAGGTTCGTGAGTGGTAAACCCAAGTTTAAACTAAAAAAATTGGTTTAACTGACTTTGGAGAAACCGGCCCTTAGAAGAAGAAGAAGTAAGACTTCAATTTTCAGAGGAAAAAGAATTGCGCAGCTCTATCTTTTTCACTGAAACTTTTACTATGTGAATGACTGTGAGAATTCAGTGAAAGAATAGAGGAGGAGAAAGCAAGAAGAGAGAAATATTCAGAGAGGGAGAGAAGAGAGAGTCTTAATAGCTGTGCAGCGCCTCACGGTGTCATATTTCAGTTTGGACCCCAATCAGAAATTCTAAATTCGCCTTCATATATATGTATACATCTACCAGCGAGTGCAGACCAGTAATATATGTATATTACAAGTATGTAAGCTATATATATTTGTGTTAGTATGTAATACTTGTCACTCTAGTACGGACTATCTATATATGTATTTACAGGGTTATACATATTTGTAAAATATATGTCTGCGGTGAGACAATTTTAATGACATTTCTTTCAACATATGAAGTTTTAAACACTTTTCTTGCCATCTTTATCTTTATCTTCTTTCTTCTTCTTCTTCTTCTTCTTCTACTTCTTTATCTCGTTGATGTCTAGTCACACAGACCAGGAAGAGAATTTTAGGTGGAGAAGAGGAAGAGGGAACAAATGAAACAAGAATTTAAGAGAATACAAGACGGAGAAGGAGTAGAAGGTAAAGGAGAAGAAGAAGAAGAAGAAGAAGAAGTAGAAATGTGGAAGAATAAGAAAGAAGAAGAAGAAGAGAGTGTGAAAGAGAAGGAGGAGAGAAGAAGAAGAGAGGAGAAGAAAAGAAGGAGGAAAAGATGAAGTTGAAGAAGAGAGGAGAAAAAGTTGAAGAAGAGTGAACTGTGAGAAAAGGAAGAAGAAGAAGAAGTAGAAGGAGAGGAGAAGAAGAAGAAGAAGAAGAAGGGGAAAAGAGAAGAAGAAGGAGGAGGAGGAGGAGAAAAAAAGTAGAAGAAGAAGAAGGGAAAAGTAGAATGTAGAAGAAGAAGAAAAGAAGGAGGAGAAGAAGAAGAAGAAGGAGGAGGAAGAAGAAGAAGAAGAAGAAGAAGAAGAAGAGGTAGTAAACCATTGCCAAATTGCTGTCAATCCTTTCAAATCACATCCAGCGTTTAACAAGTCTTGTTGAATATTCAACAAGATTTGAAGCTTTTCCATTTCATTCTATTGGATTGAAAATTTGTTTCAGGACTCACCCCAAATTTTAAAAGTTTCCAAACTCCATTGCATCATCTTGATTTCATTCTCATGCTCCACAAGAACCAAAAACATCTATTCCAAGTAATTTTTCTCATCAATCATGATGATCAACGGCTTAATATAACTATACTTATAGTATCGATGTATATACTTTCACTGAAGGGATCCAAATAGATTTAAAGGAGGCGCTTTACATTAAAAAATGGTTGACATTTATAAATAACCTTTAAAAATGTTCAAAAATGATAGACTATGTGGACAGATTTCTGAAGACTTGAGTCTGAGATCTAGGAGAAGAAGCAGAAAGAAGAAGAAGAAGAAGGAGAAGAAGAAGAAGAAGGAGAAGAAGAAGAAGAAGAAAAAGAAAAGAAGAAGAAGAAGAAGGAAGAAGAAGAAAAGAAGAAGAAGGAGAAGAAGAAGAGAAGTAGCGGGTGTGAAAGAGAAGAAGGAGAAGAAGGAAAGAAAAGGAGAAGAAAAGAAGGAGGTGAAGAAAAAAAAGGAGGAGAAGAAAAAGGAAGTAGTTAAAGAAGAGAGGAGAAGAAGTTGAGAAGTGAACTGTGAGAAGAAGGAGAAGAAGAAGAGTAGAAGTAGGTGAAGGAGAAGAGAAGAAGGAGAAGGGAAAAGTAGAATGTAAGAAGGAGGAGGAGGAGAAGAGGAGAAAAAAAGAAGGAGAAGAAGTAGAAGTGGGAGGAAGAAGAAGAAGAAGGAGATGAAGAAGTAGAGTGAAAGAAGGGAGGAGGAGAAAAAGAAGAGAAGAAGAAGAAAAAGAATGTAAGAAGAAGAAGAAGAAGAGGAGGAGGAGGAGGAAGAAGAACAACAACAACAAAGAAAATATTTAGGCTAAAAGGGAAATATTAAAAAGAAAACATCAGTAAGAGCATAAATCCATTTACAAAGAGCCTACAATGATTCATATGTTTACAAAGAAAAAAGTATGAAGAAACATTTCAGCAGAATATTCGCTAAGATAATGCAAACTACAACTCTCATTTAGCAAAAAAACCAGCTTCTTTCTAATTGGTGGCCTTAATTAATTAATGCCTTTTTTATTCAGCTTATTATAACCGGCTATTTATCAATTAAAACGATTATAGTAATCGCTATATTATGCAGGCTACACATTACATGACACGGACCG
Organism: Laodelphax striatellus; assembly: GCA_017141395.1. NCBI lineage: Eukaryota > Metazoa > Arthropoda > Insecta > Hemiptera > Delphacidae > Laodelphax > Laodelphax striatellus. The sequence goes on along the minus strand of CM029543.1, from coordinate 4,625,750 downwards.
AATCGACGTGGGAGTTCCCGTCCGAGCTGTAATGTGTAGCCTAGCCCGGACGAGATTTGTTTTGATTAATTGAGCTGATCAAAGAAGTCGGCAACTCTTTATTGGTCCGAGTGGCAGAACTGCGGACCGACGACGATTTGTTTTGGTTTGACGCTGACTCATTTCCAGGAATATTTAGCTTTGAAGTTAATTAGTACTGTATTACACTACAAAACTATGAAAATGGTAAAATTTAAGATATTTCAACTTTTCAAAATTGTATGATACTCTACTCGCTTTGCTGAGATTGGATCATCTTGAATTTTTTCTCTATCATTAAATTTAAGCTTTCTATGAGATATTCAAATTCTGATGTGATAGAAGGTTGTATTATAGGAGTGTGGAATGATTCTCGTTTTTCAGTTTTAATAATGAATCAATACATTTATGAGATTCCCATATAATATAATTTGTGATATGTATAATCATCTTCTCATTCTTTCTCCACCTCCTCCTCATCCTCCTCCTCTTATAATTTCGCCTTCTCATTCACCTACTCAATAATTCCGGCCGAATTGTCTAGGTTATACTGTTTTTGTTGTTCATGCTTTGTCCTAATTGAATGTGTAGAATATTATAAATATTCTACAAATTAAACGCCGTATTATGGATGTATAATATACGATATCGGCCCGAATAATGTAGTCATGGATACAAACGTAAATTGTAAATAAATATTTAGCTGGGTGGTTGACTAGTATTCTGTTGCAGTAAGCTTTTCATAATTATGATTCGAAGTATATTATACAACATTAATTATGAAGAGAGAAGAAAAGAAAGATATTGAGAAGAGGTGATAGGAAAAAAACTTGATGATTCAAACATAATGTACTTGGATAATATTAATTTGCTGAGAGTGAAGAAAGAATCATGATTGAAGGAGAATTACCGTTTAATTATGATTATTCACCTCTATCACTGCAATAATGTGATTCATATTTACTAGAAAGTAAACACTATCGCGGGTTTTTCCCTGCTAAGCTATTTCATAGATAATTAAATAATTAGATCATTATTTCATAGATACCCGTTGTCTCCATTGCTAAATAAATAAATAAATAAATAATACAACTTAATAGAGTACAGTAGTTTGTAAATTAATGTATTGATAATATCTCATCACTGCATCCAAATTTCATGAAAACGTTTTTTTACAGTACAGTAATAAATGATGAAAAATATAAGAGTTGGTATTTTCAAGTTGTAAAACTTAATTTCCTTAATTATAAGTTTTTTTCAACTTTGTTGACAATCAGGACCTTTAGGCTAAACTTGAGGTCGCTGAAAACGAATCTGTAATCAGAATTTGTCTATCATGTCAAATCGCAATCTAATAATTGTCATCGCAATCTTGCTGTGAGAAATTTCCGAGAAATTTTGCTGACTCGAGTTCAAGAGAACTGGAGTTGGTCCGAGAGAGGCTACACATTACGAAACTACAACCTGGACGGGAACTCCCACGTCGATTTGGTCCAGGCTCTTGGTCGGTCCGTATATGTGTAGCCTGTATTACGGACAAACATTTGAATCTCTCAATCTCTTTCTCTGTCCCTCTATCTCTGTTCTATGTCTCTCTTTCTTACTCTCTCTTCTCTCTTTCTCTCTCATTCTCACACTCTCACTCGTTCTTCTCTCTCTCTCTCTCTCTCTCTCTCTCTCTCTCTCGCTATGGTTGATGGGAAGGATGTTTTGCACATCCTTCCAAGAATGGACATTTATATGTCCAAACTCCGCCATTTCATGTAGATACAAAATCAATTACTTTTTATTCTCAATGACGTTCATTTTATAAAATATATCATACTATTATTAAGTTGTATTCAAAATCTTGAATTAAAATTTATACCTATATATTTTCATTTAAAATCTTTCTTACTTCATGCTTTGTTCAGTTAATCTTATGCTGTAATTACTATTTTTAAATGACGATCATTGTAATGACTTTCATGATCTAGAATTTAAAGACATATTTTGTAATCTGCGTGAATAAAGTGATTATTCTATTCTCTTTCTTCTCTATCTTTCTCTCTTTCTTTCCTCTCTCACTTAATCTCCTCTCTCCCTCTCTCTCGACACAATTAGCCTTAAAAGAGTTCCAAGAGTTCTATGAATAAATTTGAAATTTTCCTATGGGTATTCCCTATGCTATTGTTACAATTACATCTTCTAACGTAGTTTCAATGAGGATATTTTGATGTTATTTATATTTAGGCAATTTAATGAAATAGAATTGATATTCAATTATATTCAGTTATAATAAATATGAAAGGCCACGCTGTCTTCCTATTCATGACAACACTAGGCTATCTTGAATATTAAATCTCTCATGTCTTAAAATAACTTGACAATAAATTTTGAAAAATAACTTTGAAAGTACTAACACAATCGCTAATAAAAATTCTTCGTCTGAATAAAGAAATTTTTCTAAATGAACGTCTTTTGCATAAAATTTTAAAAGTGTAATGTCCCTCAGCCTGACTTCTGGAGCGAGTTCATTGAATAATTCAACATAATTATGGCACAAATTTTATTGTATAAATGAATTCCTTGAAAATGCTATTGTTATTTGATCTGTTACATGTGTATCTAATAATTTGTTATGTTGTAATAATATCTATTTATTTATTAATATTTTATAACATTTATTATGTTGTAATTGCCTTCACTTGTATGAATTTGATGTTGTCTGTGTGCTGCTGAATTATGGCAATAAAATTTTATTTATTTATTTCATTAATTTATTTCTATGCTTACTTGCATATTGGTGAGCAGTGGCAGTCCAAGGGGGGAGGATGGGAGCGATATACCCCCCCCCCCCCAGAAACATCAAGATGGATCCCCATCAAAAATATTTTTCGATTGGGTCTTTTTTTCCATCGAGAAAATTCGCAGTTAACTCTTTGAATATTTTTATTCCATTATATATTTATTTAACTGAACGTTGTCATCTTGCTCATTAAATAATCGCATTGACTTTGAATTTTTCTTTGTGTAGCTGAAGGAAATCAAAGAAAACACATATAATGTGTTTAACTAAGCGTGGTATACTGTTGGTCATCGCCGGGTATATTTCTAAAGTAAATAACAACACTTCATACTATGGTTGGATCCTATTTCACCCACATACAATAAACTTTAAATGAAAAACTATTTTATTAGCTAACATAAATACTATCAGCTTAATTAAGCATATTGTAGAGCTCTAATAAGCCTACATATAAAAAAGTTTTTAGGTTTTAAATTCCACATTTTTTTCAAATCACAAGATGCCCCCCCATAATAGACCCTTATTTTTTTGGGGGATAATTTTTTTTAATACTACTACGACTATAATACGACTACTTTTGATAGCTTGAAAAATAATTTCAATTATTTCTGAACAACTTTCTCGCTTTCACCACCCACTTATCTTTTGAAACAAAAAAGTTTCTCGAATCTCGAAAATTTCATGTTTTCTGATTGAAATAACTCGACATATTCATTAATTTAAAAAAAAACTATTGCTCGGATAAGAAATATCTAAAAACCGTTAGAAAGGATACATTTTCCTCGTTATTTTGATATAAATAACTTACCTATTACTACATGCCATAATTCTGAGAGAAGTGATATTTCGAAGAAAAACATATTTTCGCGATTTTTCAATTTTATCATAAAAGTTTAATTTCCTTTTAACCCTTTGATCCTGGAACTTTTTCAACACTACAGGAATATCGAGAATAAAATTCTACATACATATATGTGGTTTAATTGAAAATTTGAAGAAGTTGCAATTTCACACAATCTGACAACGCTGCTATTTCCGCGGTTGGAGGCTCAAGGGACAACTAGTTTTATTCGAACTGTAATAATTCGTATGGCCTTATTTTGAAGTCTAAAGAGTGTAAAAACTGTGAAACAATATCATCCCAAAGTTGTGTACCATATGCCAAATGCCTATAAAACAAGCATCCCAAATAAATAAAACATCTATGAACATCGTGTAATACATCTTACGTCTCGTTCTTGAGTAAGTGTTAGGCTAGGCGTACACCGGTTAGTTAAGACGAGATTAGTCACGTTTAGTCACAGTAATTCACATAGTTGCTTATGAAGCAGCACACACCGATGCAATGACTAATCTGTGTGTGTTGCTTCATAAGCTACTATGTGAATTACTGTGACTAAACAGGACTAATCTCGTCTTCATAATATTACTGATGTAGAGACAAATACAGAAAATGCAGGTAAGAATAAATTTATGTATTAAGAGCGTAAGGCTATAGGCGTACACCGGTTAGTCAAGACAAGACAAGACGAGATTAGTCACGTTTAGTCACAGTACTGCACATAATTGCTTATGAAGCAACACACCGATGTCATTGCATCAGTGTGTACCAACAGCTATGAATTACTGTGACTAAACGTGACTAATCTCGTCTTGTGTTGTCTTGACTAACCGGTGTACGCCTAGCCTTAGAGTCTTTAAAAGACCTTTTTAAAGAATACCTTTATAAAGACTTTTTCAATAATCTGCGAGATTCAGCATTTGTAGGTTAAGTATTGTGATACTGATCGCCAAATCAGCTGGTTTACGCCAGCACACACTGATGCAATGACTAACAGGTGTGTGTTGCTTCATAAACAAATATGTGTAGTACTGTGACTAAACGTGATAATGTCGCCTTGTCTTGACTAACCGGTGTACGCTTAGACTAAAGTATGAAGACATCAGCTATAATAATCCTGCTATATTATTTTGTTTCATTAGGACGCGTACAGTTAGTCAAGACAAGACAAGACGAGATTAGTCACGTTTGGTCAGATATTCATAGTTTTCATGAAGCAACACACCGATTAGTCATTGCATCGGTGTGCTGCTTCATAAGCTATGTGAATTACTGTGACTAAACGTGGCTAGTCTTGTCTTTCATCAGTGGTACACCTAGCCATAGTGAAAAAAGAAACTAGGAAACACAATTGTCTATCTGTTCCAACAAAGGTCTTACCCCCAAAAATCTAAGAATGAGTTAGATATTGCACTGTCATTGTAATTATTATTATTAAATCTCGTCTTGTCTTGTCTTGACTAACCGGTGTACGCCTAGCCTCAAGTATGAAGAAAAAAGACAAAAAATATATAATTTAATAGATTTTAATTAAATAATTAAAATGAATTATTTAACTCACCAGCGGCGTGTTGGGATTTTCTGAACATGTCATCTCCATGCAAAGGTAGATGTCGTCGAGCACAGATAACTGAGTTCCTATCCGGTAATGTTACGAAGGCAAATATGAAAATCCACAAAACTGAGAACCAGCCTAACACTTGCTGTCTTGCTAACATTTTTGCACTGTCTTGACTGTCGACTAAGCAACTCGCAGAATCTAGAAAACAAAAATAATAAATTGAAATATTTTAGGGAGTTGAGGAGGACTCAACTTCTTCTTCTTCTAATAAATTAAAATTTTCTAATTTATTAGAAGAAGAGGAAAAGTAGAGTGTGAAAAGGAGGAGAAGAAGAAACGAAGAAGGAGAAGAAAAAGAAGGACAAGAAGAAGAAGAAGAAGAAGAGGAGTTTAAGTGTAAGAAGAGAAGAAGAAGAAGAAGAAGAAAAGAACAAGAAGAAGAAGAAGAAGAGAAGAAGAAGGAGGAAGAAGAAGAAGAGAAAGTACCTACAGTGTAAGAAGAAGAAGGAGAAGAAGAACAGGGAAGTAGTGTGTAAGAAGAAGGAAAAAGAAGAAGAACAGGAGTAGAGTGTAAGAAGAAGAAAAGAAGAAGAAGAAGAAGAGAAGAAGAAGAAGAGACAAAGCAGGAAACGTAGTGTAAGAAGAGGAGAAAAAAGAAGAAGAAGAAGAAGAAGAAGAAGAAGAAGAAGAAGAAGAAGAAGAAGGAAAAGAGTATCGTGTGAGGAGAAGGAGAAGAAAAGAAGAAGAAGAAGAAAAGTATCGTGTGAGAAGAAAAAGAATGAGAAAAAGAAGAAGAAGAACAACAACAACAACAAAATGAGGAGGGAAAGAAGAAGAAGAATGACGAGGAAAAGAAGGAGAAGAACAGGAAAAGTAGCGTGTAACAAGAAGGAGAAGAAAGGAAAAGAAGAAGAGAAGTATCGTGTGAGAATAAGAAAGAATGAGAAAAAAAAAGAAGAAAGAATGAGAAGAAGAAGAAGAACAACAACAACAACAAAATGAGGAGGAAAGAAGAAGAAGAATGACGAGGATAAGAAGGAGAAGAACAGGAAAAGTAGCGTAAGAAGAAGGAAGAAGAAGAAGAAGAAGATGAAGAAGGAGAAGAGAAGAAGAAGAAAGGAAAGGAAGAAGAAGAAAACAAAGAAGAAAATGAGGAGGAAAAGAAGAAAAATGAAGAGGAGAAGAAGAAGAACAGGAAAAGTAGCGTGTAAGATGAAGGGAGAAAGAAGAAGAGAAAAGTATCGTGTGAGAAGAAGAAGAATGAGAAGAAGAAGAAAAAGAAAAGAAGAAGGAAGAGAAGAGTAGAAGAAGAAGAAGAAGAAAAGAAGAAGATGAAGAAGGAGAAGAAGAGGGTGTAGGAGAAGTGAAGAAGAAGGAGAAGAAGAAGAAGAAGGAGAAGAAGAAGAATAAGAATAAGAAGAACTGAAAATTCAAACTATCCGTACCGTAAGAACACCAAAATTATCCAATATTTCACAACCGGGAAAAACTTATCCACTAAAACTTTCGCTCGCTGCAAATCTCGGATCACTCATCAATAAAAAATTATTTCGATCGTTATCTTCGAGAACTATTTCGCACATGTTGAAGGGTTGATTACCGAAAGACCACTTCTCAATCTCGGTTTAAAATTAACGGAGAATCGACAGTTAACACATGATCGGAAAACTTATAAACACGGTTAACTATCAACGAGGGATTAACACTTGGCCAGAAAACTTTTTGATCAAGGTTAAATGTTAACGGAGGATTAACACTTGGCCGGAAAACTTTTTGATCACGGTTAAATGTTAACGGAGGATTAACACATGGCCGGAAAACTTTTAATCACGGTTAAGTATCAACGGAAGTTTACACATGGTCCGAAAACTTTTAATCAAGTTTGAATGTTAACGGAGGAATAACACGTGGACGGAAAACTTTTAATTACGGTTAAATGTTAACGGAGAATCAACGCATGGCAGGGAAATCACACGTGATTGACGGAGGGAAAACTTTGGAAACACTTTGAGGTTATGTTGATGTGAACAGCGCGACGGTTTGAAGTCAACTGAGAGAGATTGCCGATTTTCGGTAATGCACTGAGAGACAACGAATTGAAGGCTGGCGCTAGTGGCGCTAGTGGCGGACAAATCGGGAACTAAACACATGTTACGTCTATTTTTGATAAGTGGTGTGAGTTGCTAAGTGACGTCTTCTTATCTTTTACTTTTTCTTCTTCTATATTTCTCAGTAAACGCGTATGACTGTTTCATCTTTTTCTAATACTACTACTTCGCTTAATTTTTTTTCTTCTTTTGTGTTTCTTCTTCTTATTCTTCTTCTTTCTTCTTGTTCTTCTTCTTGTTCTTCTTGTTCTTCTTCTTCTTCTTCTTCTTCTTCTTCTTCTTCTTCTTCTTCTTCTTCTTCTTCTTCTTCTTGTTCTTCTTCAACTTCTTTTCTTTTTCTTTTTCTTCTTCTTCTTCTTCTTCTTCTTCTTCTTCTTCTTCTTCTTTCCTTCTTCTTCTTCTCAATTTTTCTTCTTCTTCTTCTCTCTCTTCTTTTCTTCTTCACTCTATCTCTCTTCTCATTTACATCTTCAAACACCACTGTTTCATTTAGATACAGTTCAATCATATATAATTATTATTGTTAGTATTTATTGAGGAGGAGTGGGAGTAGTAGGAGGAGGAGTGGGAGAGGGAAGAGGAGGAGAAGGAGGAGGAAGTAACTCATTAGCCTACATATACAATATTATACAAACATCCTCTTTTGTTAGTATGGATTGGCTAGAAAAAAACCAACCGCTTAGTAAATAAATATGTTATTACTGATTTGAAAATCTAATCCAAAGTTGCAATAAATCACATTAAAAGAAGTAAAACAAGAAGAACAAGATAAGATGGAGAAAAGAAGAAGAAAAAGAAGAAGAAGAAGAAGAAGAAGAAGAAGAAGAAGAAGAAGAAGAAGAAGAAGAAGAATAAGAAGAAGAAGAAGAAGAAGAAGAAGAGGAACAAGAAATAAGAGGAAGAAGAAGAAGAAGGAGGAGGAGGAGGAGGAGGAGAGGAGGAGAGAAGGAGGAGGAGGAGAAGGAGGAACGAGGAGGAGGAGAAGATGAAGAAGGAGATGGAGGAGGAGGAGGAGGATAAGAAGAGGAAGCACTAGAAGGAGAAGTGTAAGCACAAAGAAGATGTAGAGATTGAAAAGATGTTAGATCAGAGATCTAGAGATCTCTAAAAGATAACAAGAGAAATAATATAGATATTAACACGGTAGGCTACAGTCATGCAATTTAGCTAAAATATATAATAATAAGAAGAAGTAATTGAAAATAGAAGAAAAGAGAAGATGAAGGAGAAGGAGGAGGAGGAGGAGGAGGGAGGAGGAGGATGAGGAGAAGAATGAGAAGAATAAGGAGATGGATAAGAAGAAAAAGGAGAGAGAGGCATAAGAAGAAGGAGGAGAAGGAGGAGGAGGAGGTGGAGGAGGAGGAGGAGGAGAGGAAGGAGGTTGAGGAAGAGGGAGGTTGAGATGGAGGAGGAGGATTATGAGGAGTAGGAGGAGTGGAGGAGGATGAGGAGAAGGAGGAGGAGGATTATGAGGAGTAGGAGGAGGGTGAAGGAGGATGAGGAGGAGGAGAGTAGGAAAAAGATGAAAATAAGAAGAAGAAGCAGGAGAAGAAGAAGGATGAGGAGAAGGATGAGTATAGTTGTATAGTTGAAAAAGAGAAGAGAGGGAAGAACAAGGCGAATGAGAAGAAGAAAAAAGAAGAGCCAAAGAGACTACTATGCAGTAAGCTAGTTATTTGTTTGTTATTTGGTAAATAAATATTTGAATACTGAATTGAAAATCTATTCCTATGCTGCAATAAATCACATTGAATTCAAACCGGAAAATTAGTAATGCCCAAAAGATAACAAATACATTACTGCAATTGACTTTTTAATTACCTCTCTCTTATCTCAATGCATAAATCCGTTTTAAGCTCTATTAATAGTCGATTACACAATAATCGTATCAATGAACCATGCTTTGATTTCAATTTTTTCGTAAATGTAATTTGTTCACTATGACCTCCAGAGTTTAGGTCAAACGTTTATCGTAATATTTACAAATAGTAGATGATTATAATATATGTTTCAAGTTACTTTTGCTAAGAAATTATGGAAATAAACTTGTTGGTAATTCGAATAATTTATCATTAATCTTATTCTATATATTATTACACAGTATTTTAGTTATAGCTAACAATTCAATTTATTTCCACAAGAAATACATTACGATAAACAAATTTAACTTGAGATTGAAATATTGTTATCTAAAAATTCTTTACAAATATTCATATTAAAATATAGATACATGAATATTCCTAAATTGAAATATTCTGATAAAACAAGTATATACAGAGTGTTTCAGGAGGAATCTGCCAAACCTCTCATACTGCTTCTTGACACCAAAATAATTTAATGATAAATTTCCAGTAAAATTCTTCGTTTTCCCTCTATAGTCCGTGCAAACCTTAGTTTGCAGTATTACGTTTCTGTGGCGCAGTGTTGCCGGATCTACTCATGTAAGTCTAACTCATGACCTAATGACCTTTTAAAAAATTATTCATAGTATAATAGTAAAACATATAAATAGGTAATTAGTGCTAATTTTTCTCATTCATGTAGTTTGATAGAATAAAAATGTAAACAAAACAAGAGAGAGAGCAAAAGAGCGAAACAGCTGTGAGTGAAGTAATGAATAAAATAATGAGCAAAACATGGCAACAGCGTGCCCATATCCCCATAACAAATAGCATTGCCATTTAAACGCTTACTGCAAACTAAGGTTTGCACGGACTATAGATGCCATTTTGTTATTTTCACTTATTATTTTTTTCTAAATAATGGTTAAACATATGACATAGAAACTATGTACTGACACATGACAGCTAGACAAGTAGACAATCTTTCAAATTCATAAAACAAAATGGCAGCCATTTGAAATTTTGTTTCTTAAATAACTCGGAAAACGTTGATATTACAGAAATTTCAAATGGCTGCCATCTAATTGTTTTATGAAAAATCATAATTTTTGTGGCTTTGTTTGTCGTAGCTGGTGCAAAGTTCCAATGTCATATGTTTCCAAACAAATAGTGAAAAAACAAAATGGCGTCTAAAGGGGAAACGAAGCATTTTAGGACCCAATGTTTACTGGAAATTCCTCATTATTTTGGGGTCAGGAATCAGTATGAGAAGTTTGACAGATTCCTCCTGAATTACCCTGTATAGAATTGAATGAATCATTTTCTGAACTAAACAAAACACTTCAATATTCCTAAAACCAACAAATACTGGCAGTAAAACTTGTCCTAGAATAGCAATATCAGAAGCTGAACAAAGAAACAAGATTGTTTTGCACTGAGACCTAATTACGCTACTTAATAACAATTAAATATGACGCCTTGAAAAGACCAGCCTGAGTTGTGAATTCTCCGGATAAAACTCAGCTCAAACAAATAAATTGCTTACTGACGTCTTTTTTCTTCTTCTGTTCTTCTCTTCTTCTTTCTATTCTTCTTCTTCTTCTCCTCCTTTTCTTTTCTTCTTCTTTCTCCTTCTTCTTTTCTTTTTCTTCTTCTCATTCTTCTCTTATTCTTCTTCTTCTTCTTATTCTCCTCTTATTCTTCTTCTTCTTCTTTCTTCTTCTTCTTCTTCTTCTTATTTTTGCTAACTATGACTGAAACTTGTTCATATTTTTAATCTCTACATCTTTTCTTTTAGTGCTTAATCATTCTTACACATCTTCTTCCTCTTATTCTGCTCCTCTTGCTTCTTCTCCTCCTCCTCCTTCCTCTTATTTTACTCTTTTTGCTTCTCCTCCATCTCCATCTCCTTTTCAGTTCGTTGTCTGTACAAACATTGGAACTTGTCAGTATTATTTATAATATTTATTTATTAATTATTGATAATATGTAAGTAAATTTATTATGAGACATGAGAATTAACAAAATTAGCATGTTCTAACTTGAAACATGTATAGGCTTATAATCCTTTCAAGTGAAAGACTCATATAACACCACATGTGTTTCTCATTATACGTATCACAGTCAACTGTCTTGCATTTCTACTGTGTAAATTCGTGAAGCAAATAATACCAACCAGTGGAGGTATTATTAAACGTTTCTTAGAAAGATTTCCAGTCAAGATATAGCTGGTTGAATTCTTGAAAGTATTTCAACTTTAGAATGGAAAACAAAAGGAGGGTAGGTGATGGAACGAACACATTTTAGCAATTTGTGAGTGTGAGAAGAAACGGGGATGAAAAGGAAGAAGAAGAAGGGTGGGAGGAAAAGAAGAGAAGAAGAAGAAGAAGAAGAGAAGAAGAAGAAGAAGAAGAAAAAGAGAAGAAAGAAGAAGAAGAAGAAGAAGAAGAAGAAGAAAAGGAGAACAAGAGTGGAAGAAGGAAGAAGGAGGAGAAGAAGAAGAAAGAAAAAGAAGTAGGAGGAGAAGGAAGGTGGAGGAAAAAAGTAGGAGAAGAAGGAGAAGGTGGAAAGGTGGAGGAGGAGGAGGAGGAGGAGGAGGTAGGAGGGAGGAGGGAGGGAGGAGGAGGAGGAGAAAGGTAGAGAGAAAGAGGAGGAGAAGAAGAGGCAGAAGGCAAAGGAGGAGGAAAAAGAAAAACAGAAGAGTAGGAGAAGAAGGATAAAAGTAGGAGAAATTCAAGTGGAGGAGGAGGAGGATAAGTAGGTGAGGAAGAAGAACAACAGAAGAAAAAGAAAGAAGAAGAAGAAGAGAGAAGAAGAGGAGAAGGAGGAGGATGAAGATACAAGAGGAGGAAGAAGAAAGGAGAAGGAAGAGGAGGAGAAGAGAAGACGAAAGAGGAGGGAGGAAGAGGAGGAGGAGGAAGAAGGAGGAGGAAGGAGGAGGAGGAGGAAGAAAGGAAGGAGGAGGGAGGAGGAGGAAGAGAAGACAAGTAGGTGAGAAGGAAGAAGAAGAAGAGGGAGAAGCACAAGAAAAGAAGAAGAAGGAGAAAGAGGAGAAGAGAAGGAGGAGGAGGAGAAAGAGAAGAAGAGGAATAAGAGAGAAGAAGAAGTAAACATCTGTAAGAGAAGAGAAAACATTCCCTAAACAAATAGTGGACTGTTTCTTTGATTTATGGAATACGTTTATTTAGTGAACCAATAAATTTATTGGACGATAAATCTAATCGATTCATAGATAGCTACTAAATGATTGAATTTTGAACTTTTGAAATTTTGAAATTTTTCGATAAGCTGAAATAATTTATTATGGGAGGCTGTTCAATATTCTGAATCTTGTTTGATCTTATGTGGCATTTCAACTTTAAATTTTTATAAAATAAGGTTCAATTAATTCAAATTTCAATCTATTTGTCGATACAAGTACATTAAAGAATTGAAATATGATTGGAAGCATGAGCGTAGTGTTGGCCATGAATTGGGGGGGTAAGTAATCGCAATTAGGGTAATATGAGCCAGGAACCATACCACAAAACGGGACTTTTATATGTTATTCAGGTTATTCTACTCAATAAAGTTCTCAGAAATCATTTTGTGTAGACCTAATCAGAAACAATTGAGTATTACCAAATATTATTCTATTTAGCAGATCTCAACATATCTTTTTTTAATGTTTGGGGCGCGTGCCCTCCTGTAACGCACATGATGAAACAACATCCTAAAAACTTAAGGTCAATTTACCTGCCAATTGTGTTTGTAGAAAAGAGAATTCTTTTGAGAAGAAGGTAAGAAGAAGAAGAAGAAGAAAAAGAAGAAGAAGAAGAAGAAGAAGAAGAAGAAGAAGAAGAAGAAGAAGAAGGAGGAGGAGGAGGAGGAGGAGGAGGAGAAGAAGAGAAGAAGAAGAAGAAGAAGAAGAAGAAGAAGGAGAAGAAGGAAGAAGAAGAAGAGAAAGAAAAAAAAAGAAAAGAAGAAGAAGAAGAAGAAGAAGAAGAAGAAGAAGGAAGAAGAATTTCAACTGTTTTAATCTGGAATGCAAATCAATATACAGTAGTATCTTGTGATCAACTTGATGAATGTGAATAATCTAATCTAACTCAAATCTAATCTGAATCCTGATGTTGATTCAATAGTGTAATCGAACTCAAATTATCATCATCATCATCATCATGGTACGGGCATATATCACACAAATATAGGTGAATCAAATTTTGTCACTAAAGAATACAATGTGAGGTCATTAGTTCAACAACTTATGACGCTTTGAAACTATCAAATTTCATTAATTCAACTCTCAAAGTGTCAACTTCAATGAATAATACAAGAAGTAACTAATTCCCTGTATAGTTTGACTACAGGTTTATTTTCAAAACTGAAACGGTTTGAAAACACTTTTAACCCATAATAGAGTAGATCATTTCAATAACCTTATTTTATTCCTTCTAACAGTGTATATCTGGACTATCCGGGATTCCCCATGTTAAAATAGCGCATGAGAAACTATACACGACTTTAGCACATTGGAATTAGGTCTATTGTTAAAATGCCTCGATCAGCGGTGTGAAAGAAATCTAGAATTAGTGTAAAACCTGGGTTTTACCAGACTAGGGCAGGTATAGATGCAATCCTGGAAATGTGAGTACGAAATGACAGGTGACAGGTAAGGTATAAGAAAGTTATTATTACAAAACATTTAAGAAGGTGTTCCATTGTAGTATTATACTATTTGGTATTCATTGTAAATTAATGTAAAATTGGTTATGTTGGTGAAGAGGAACAACCCTACTCGGGTCTCCCCTCTATTAAAAGCCATACGCTATAAAAAAATAAAATGTAAAATGATCTCAACTTTTTATTTTTAAAATTATGATGCAGTGAAAAATAAAGCTCTAACCGTTTGCTATCCATTCTGAATCCATACTGAGTGTTTAAAAAATATCGCACTTCAAATTTTAAGGGAGAATATTATTTCCTGCTTAATGAATATTTTCCGCGTAAAGGCATTTGAAATTTGAAATTTAAATAACTCGAAAACTTGTTGTTGCCCGCCATTTTGAAATATTTCGCCACATAAGTGTTTGCTTCGTTTGGCTAATCGTTAGTAAGGCTAGTCAGTCACTCCCTATATTTGGAGGCATATTAAATTGTTGCATTGCACTATATAGCTGCTTAACACAATGTTATCCAGCAGTGCTTTGTTCCCATCACTGGGTTGCAAAGACTAGCTTATGGTTGAGATGTCAATGTGCTAACCACACGTTACATCTTTTCTGGTTAATGATCATTCACCTCTGCTGTTTCAGTCAAGTGGATGTGAAACTGGCAACCAGCTGGTAGGCCTAAGCCCACATAGGGCTGTAGTTGAGCCATTGACAAACAAAAGTGTTTGCTTCATTTTTTTTACAGCGTACCTACAGCATATCTTGGCCTTGACCATGCAAAATTTCAATAAAATTAGTCAAACCATTCTGGAGAAAAACAAAATAAAAAGTGAAAAAACAAAATGGCGACTAGAGCGGAAACAAAGCATTTTAAGACCCATGTTTAGTGAAACTTTTTTCTTAATTTCAATGTCAGGAAACCGCTCTCCAAGTTTGTTGGTCTATTTTAGAAACACCCTGTGTATTGCGCTGATAACTATTCATCTCCGGAGTGTTCTGAGTCTGCAATAAGCTTCAAAACACCTTGAAATATATTGTTCGTTTGAATGATTAAAATGAATTTGAAAATAAAATATCATTACTACTACTATATTGTTCGAATGGTGCTAGGAGAGATCGTACTAGTATTCTGGGTGTCCAGAATAAATTTCGGGCTCTAAATTTTTAGTTCTAAATTTAATATTTTCTTGTATCTTTCGTGTTCTTGTGTTGTGCTTGTGGTTTATGAACTTTTGGACTTTTATGTATCAAAAAGAAATACTTTCAAAATTCGAAACCATCCTGAAAAGTGGATAAAACTACAACCTAAGTGGAATTAGGTTAAAAACGGCGAGGTGGAACAACCTTCGGGTCTCCCCACCGACAAAAGCCATAAATAAATCTGGGTGTCCCACGAACAGGTCGCTATTTTTTAATTAATTTTCCAGACGTATAGATTAAGCTACAAACTTGAAACTCTACAGTTATTACAATTACATAATTATGTAAAAGAAATGCGTCCAAGTTTCATTAGATTTTGATTAATCACAACAAAATGGCGGAACAACAGATTTAAATCTTGTTAAAATTAATAAATTCAGAGCTAGAGACAAAAATTATTGAACATTCTGCGGAAAAACGAAATAACTATTCTTTGAAGTCCAATAACTCGCTTTTTCAAGTATGAAGAGAACTTTTATAAACAAAAAATGTAGGTGATTTTATTATCTACAAAAATTGTCTTCAGTAAAAGCTCGGTACATTGCACCTTTTCTAAGTTACAGTCGAAAAATTGGTTGAAGCTTTGCTGAGAATACAAATTATCAATTCTTTGAAGCTAGATAACGTCTCTATTTATTAGTTGATTGATAATTCATATACTTTATCTTGTGGAAAATTCAATCTTCTACAAAATTGGTCCTTTGTAAAAATCAGCTACGACGAACCGTTCAAAAGTTATAAGCGAAAAACTGTATCAACTACCTAGAATCATTAAAACCATCAGACTTTGAAATCTGAGGCTTTCGCCCCAGAATCTTCTGAATATGGTCAGATTGCCAGTAGTACAGCCCGCGCGATCTAGCGGCATTTTTTGTAACTACCACACTAATGCACGTTTGAACCGCTAGCTTTAAATTTTGTTCTGATCGTTTTCAAAGTTGTGGATTGGATTTTATTCACAAATAAGATCCATTAGGTGAGTATATTAATGAATCACGAGAATCAAGACTTGAAGGAGCTTGAGGAGTACTGTCTAAACCAATTTTAATGACATTAAAGCCTTAAAATTTCATAAAATCTCACAAACTTGACCTGTAGAGTCTGATGTTCAACGTTTTTGTGCGAGTAACTTGTTAACCGTTCATTGTATCAGAATATGGAAAAGAACCAAATGTGTAGGAAATCTTATGTCATATTTGTTTCTATCCAAAAATTCTCAAAAAGTTATTAATGAGAGAACAAAACACGTCTAGATTTGATGCGAATCTGGCTTACCTCTAGGTCTAGAACTCGTAAAACAATATTGTACTTTATCTGAGCTATTTCTTCTGGATTTAAATGCAGTTTCATATCATTTGTGAATATCCTTATAATATAAAATGTTTGGTAAAGTAGTGAAACGTTCAACAAATCTTCTCAAGTGTGATAATAGTAGGCCCTCTAAACAAATCTTTTCTGGAAGTCATGAATGAAAGCTTCTTCACATTCATCTCAAAATATTGGCTTTCTGCTACAAGATACAACAAAATATGTTATCACAATGTCATGATTATTTTGTTAAGCATTTTATTCTCTAAAATTCATGTCCTGTAACATTTTTCGTCAAAATCAATCTCAAACGCAGGATTTAGTAAAAACGTGAACAATGTAGGCTACCTTTCACACCTCGATTAACGTTTCAACTCTACTCTAAATGAATTCTTGAGCAAATAAATCAATCAAGTCATCATTTTCTCACGTGTGAATCGAGAATATTGAATAAAAAACACAATTTTATCAAAAGACTTGAGAGTTAGTCATGTTGTACATCCAACAATGCTATAGTTTTTACAATACGTTTTCGATGCTTTTCGGCTTAATGTGACATTATTTTCACTTTGATGTTCCTGTTATAGCAGGATTCTTTTAACTTGTCAGAAAACAGCTGATTTAACGTTAGTAAACGAGCGTACATCAATCAGCTGTTTTCTGACAATTTAAAAGAATCCTGCTATACTTTTATTTTTTGCTCGTTACTGATTTGATTTTGGGAGTTATTTGAGGTAACATAATAAGCTTTATCCACGACCGTGTTATAACGCAATCATTACAGTTTCATAATTGAAATCGAAACAGTTGCTTTTTCGAAATGGAATTTGAAACTTGTATTATAATGATGACTTTATGAAACGTTTGCTATATTATGAAACGGTCTTGATTCAAACTGTTCCAGTTTTAAAACACTGGAACAAAACACAATCGCAGCTGATAAAAACACTGTAGTGGCTCATGGGTGTGTGCTTTTAGCAGCATCCTAAAAATCTATAAGGTAAACATTGAAATAGAACAATGGTCGTTTGAATCAAAGTTAGTTCAGATTGATAATGTAGATAATATTGTTTTTTGTTGGTCGTAGATAAAATGGTGTATGCAATGATTGTATTTCAGCCTTTAAATGACTCTTGAGATACCTTTAAATAACTCGCGGTGTTGCCGCTCGTATCTAGCCTCGGCATCTCATTCTTCGTTTAAAGGCTCTGTTAATAGAGGGCTCGGTAACTGTAACTTATTTTAATTCGACTTTGGAGGACCGCGTGTATTACTTTGAGAAGTAGACTATATTTGAAATAAAGTGTATTAAACTCACTGAAAGGTATGCGGATGCCACGATAGAGAAGAAATGCGGAGGCGACAGAAGAGAAGCGGGGCGACATGAACGGTAGAATGTCTGGGAGACTACTGAACTGACGACTGCCGGGACAAGACGAATGGATATCGATCCCATCAGTCTTCTTATGCATAACCTAGACAATCATCTCCTTGTCAGCAGCCAGTTATGGGCAAGGCAAGGGGAGGGGAGGGGAATCGTAGTAGCGCCGTATTTAAATTATAATAGTTCTATACAGCACTTAATTCCTAACATTCCGCCCACCTTGAAATAACATATTTCAAAACTTAATTGTCTGGCGAAATTTTATATAATACACAAAGAGTTCGTATGCACGACGCACTATTCGACGTACGACGAAAACCGAACAAACAACAAGAAAAGCGGAAAAAATTCAGTTGATAAACACGAAGTAACTAAGAAAAAAACAAATATGTACAAATAGCCCTTTTAAACCTTTTCTAGTTTATGGGCAACGCCACGAGGCGATTTACTCCTCGCTTGAAGGTGCTGGTTGATGTGCGTACTGTGACAACCCTTATCACACCATCAACGCCAGGATGGACTTTCTCAACTCGAGCCAGAGGCCACTCAGTTGGCGATGTGTTCAAATTTTGTATTAATACGACTTGACCAATTTTTATTGGTTCACAACACTTTTGCCACTTATTTTTCTGTATAAGGGTGTGTAGGTATTCTGTTGACCATTTGTGCCAGAAACCTTGTACAATTTGACGTAGATGATTCCATCTCTGTTTGACGGTGGTTTTGGAATCAATTGGAATCTCAGGTACTTGAAAAATGTGTCTACCAGTAGTAAAATGTCCAGGTGTTAGAACGTTCAACTCATCTATTGTATCTGACGTCAACTCAATGAGCGGCCTGCTATTCAATATAGCTTCAATTCTACAAAATACAGTGAAATATTCTTCCATGGTTAATGAGTTCTCACCGATCTGATTTTTTAGGAGAGTCTTGGCTGACCTAATACTTCTTTCCCATATGCCGCCAAAAGTTGGGCTACCGGGAGAAATGCCACTTATATCGCGCCGAACGAATTCAGTTTCTAGCTTAGACTTTTGATCTGACAGAAATTTGTTTACTTCACTTAAATGACGAGAAGCGCCGACGAAATTTGTAGCATTATCACTGTATACATCGGAAGGACAGCCTCTTCTAGACGTAAACCTTTCAAACGCTGCAAGAAATGCATCAGTAGTTAATTCAGAAACGAATTCTAAGTGTACTGCTTTGACTGACATGCAAATAAATAATGCCAGATATCCTTTGTACACTTTGGCATTACGAAGGGGGCTGGCCTTTGTATTAAAGGGTCCAGCAAAGTCAATGCCTACATGAGAAAATACTGGTGATGGATTTACTCTATATTGCGGTAAATCTGCCATAATAGGCTGCCTTGGTTGAGCGCGCATGCGTGCACATCTTACACAGTTTTAATACAATATTTGATTGCATTGCGTGCAGAAATGATCCAGAACTTTTGAATAATTATAGCATGTGTTAATTTCAATCCAGCATGCATATGACTTTCGTGAGTTTGTCTACACACTAGCGAACTTAAATGCGAATTTTCGGCAGTAACATAGTATGCTGTGCATCATACGAGAGTGATGAATTTCTCAATCTACCCCCCACCCTCAAAATTCCTGATTTTTCGAGGAAGGGTGTGAGAGGCAACAGACTTGAGTGAGCGACTTTTCCTTTCTTTAATGACTCAATTGAATCATTGAAATAATATTCTTGTGTAACTTTCACAATGAAATTGAGAGCTTGTTTGTACTCAGAAAGTGATAGTGTGATTTCAGACACTGATTTCGAGGACACGGGCCTGGAACGCAAATTGTATATTGGCTCATGAGAAGCTCTACATTTTTTTATAAAACGTATGCAATATGCAACGATTCGAATTGCTTTACAAATTTGATTGTTTTCAAAACAAACAAGAGAATGTGATTTTCTTGAATCACATTGACAAGAACGGTTGCTTGCGGCTTAAGCTCGCTTAAATCTTCAATTTTGTCGACTTTAGAAACAGGAAAATTTTGAGGAATAACGTGAAACGAATCTGGGCCATGCCACCATAACGAATTTTTGAACAATATCAATTGCTGCAAGACCTCTTGAAGCTAGGTCGGCAGGGTTTGATTCGGTAGAAACATGAAACCAGTGTTCAGGTTTTGTTAAATCGAGAATCTGTGTTACTCGGTTGCTGACAAATATCTTTAATTTGTGTGCAGGAGTTTTCAACCAGTTCAATACAAGTTTAGCATCAGAATACAGTCGCACACGGCTGATGCACTTTTTGAATTGAGGTAACAAACAGCTATACAGTTTAGATAGCAGAAGAGCAGCACACAATTCCAATCTCGGTATTGTGTTTACTTTGACTGGTGCCACACGAGTTTTTGATGAAACAAGATTCATAGCAACAAAATTATTCTCAGAAGACACATGAATATAAATACATGCGCCATATCCTTTCTCCGACGCATCTGAAAATCCAATTAGAGATACATGGATATAGCTCGTATCGATGTGACGAGGAACTTTGACTTGAGCAATAGAGGTAACAGTACTTGAAATTTTATTCCACTGAATAATCAAATCTTTTCCTAGCGGATCATCCCAGCTGAGATTTTCCAACCAGAGCAATTTCAAAAAATATTTGAAACTGAAAACAACAGGACTCAATAAGCCAAGAGGATCATACAATTTGGCAGTGTACGACAAAATCGATCTTTTTGTCGGTTCATCAGTGAATGGTGATACAGAGTAGAAAAATTCATCAGATGATGGGTTCCATCTGAGACCCAATACTTTCAAACTTTGAGTGGAATCAGTGAATACCAACGGATTTTCTAAAAAATCATCAGAAAATTGAGCTATGGCTTCATGCATATTTGACGACCATTTTCTCAATTGTAACTGTCCTTCTGACATGAGAGCATTCAATTGATTGATCAATTCTTTCACTTCTTCTAAACTATCAGCTCCTGTTAAGACATCATCAACGTACATATCATTTTTATTGAATGAGATGCGAGGGTATTTATTTTCATAGTCAGTTGCTAACTTGACCACTGTTTTGTGAGCGAGAAAGCTGGATGATGTTAATCCATACGTGACAGTTTTCAATTCATATTCACTGAGTTCCTCCTGAGGTGAAGGCCTGTACAAAATATGCTGATATTTTCTATCTTCTGGTCTTACTGAAATCTGTCGATACATCATTTTATATCAGATGTGACTACAACTTTGTGTGTTCTGAAATTTGTTAAAATGTGAATTAAATCCTTTTGAATTTTATAACCTTTGTGTAATACTTGATTCAATACTTGGCCATTTTGCAAGGTGCACTGGCGTTGAAAACACCACGAAATTTAGTAGTTGAACTGTCTTCTTTTCTTACACACAACATAGGAATAACATATGAGCTCTCAATGTTTGTTTTAGCCATATGATCTAACTCAATGTACTGTTTCATGAATTCATGATACTGTTCTTTCATATTACTATCTGAAGCTAACTTTCTTTCTAGTGCAAGAAATTGATTCTTTGATGATTGACGATTATCGCCCAAACATACGTTTTCGGTTGTGAAAGGGAGTGCTACTTCATAGCGACCTGACGGCAGACGTACAGTTGTCTCCGTGAATAATCTGTCACAGTATTCAATAGAAGGATCAACAGGTTCACTTACTTTTACTTCTTCCGAAGCCCAAAATTTTTCAATTAATTGATCAACAGGCTCTATGCAAGTTAACAGGCTTGAAATAGAATTTTGCGCGTTTTGAGTATTGGTTTGACCTATTATTACATAGCCAAATACAGTTTTCAGTGCGCCAGGGGAATTCTCAAACTTGATTGAATTACCTTGTTTACTTTCAGACAGGGTGTGTAAGAAAACATCAGCACCGAGAAGTACATCAATTGGGGCTGAATGATAGAACTTTTCATCAGCTAAGTGTATATCTGACAAATATTCGAAATCACTTGGGTTAAGTGACACAGATGGTTGATTACATGTTATATTCTTCAATACCGTAGCTGAAGTTTTGATATTGAAATTTATTTGCTTAGGCGATGAAATATGGAGTTGTACATCACCACAACTTTGAGTCGTATGAGAACCGATCCCAATTAACTTTCTTTCAGAAACTTTAGGCTTTAGATGCAGTTTATCAGCTAGACTTTTATTGATAGCTGTTATCTGAGAGGCCGAATCAAGTACTGCTCTCGCTTTGTGCGGTCTACCATAAGTGTCATACACTAGTATAGTAGCGGTACCTAACAGACAAACTGAGTTTACACTTTGATTTGCGATAGCCAGACTAGTATTGCTCACTAGTATGCTGGAATTTTCATTTGACTTATTTATGGGGATACTATCAGATTTTTCAACTGATGACTTATCAACGTGAAGCAAGCTATGATGCTTTGGTGACTTACAAAACTTACAGGTCTTTATAGACTTACAAAGATTTCTGTTGTGTTTTCCAAGACATTGAAAACACAAGTTCATCCGTTTTGCGACATTATATCTGTCAGAAATTGACATTTCAATGAGTTTTGAACAATTATAGATAATATGTTCACTTGATTTACATACATTGCACGACTGGCGAGAATTAAACTTATTTTGTCTAGAAATTTGCTTTCTTGACGAGGGCTTGAAATCTGACTTGTAATGAGACTTGTTTGGTTTTCTTAGGGGTTTTCCTTAACCGTAACAGACGAAGTGGATGGTTGAACTAATTCAATTACTCTTGATTTGTTTGTCAGAAAATCAACAAGATCCTTGTATGTAGGAGCATGATTTTGAGCTAGACTATTTTCAAAATCAATTCGAGGTTTTCTGATCAATTTTCCTGAGAAGAATTGACAGTAATACGTAATCAGACAGGTTTTCAATATTCTGTAATTTGAGAGCTTCAATTGAAGTTGAGACAGTGTCAATAAATTCGCGGATAGATGTGTGATCCGGCTTTGTGATAGATTTACAGTCTATAATTTTATCCATGAAATGATTACAAGTTAGACGTTTATTGGCATATCTATTGGTCAACTGATCATATGCTATTTTGTAATTTTCGTCAGACAACGTTAGAGCACTTATGCAGGTTAAAGCAGAACCTTGTAAACACGACTTGAGATATTGAAACTTTTCTATATCTGATAAATTTTTGTTTTGATGGATTAATGAGTCGAACAAATTAATGAATTGACACCATTGGGAAACATCTCCATTGAATTTGGAAAGTTGAACCCGAGGAAGTTGAATGTTGCTAGCTTTTACAATAGGTTGTGCAGCCACAACTGTATCTGAACTTGACGGTAAACTTTTTGACACTTGGATGTACCTTGAGTACGAAGATTTGAATTCTTTAGACAAAGTTTCAAGAAAATCATCATTTATTCCCTTGGAAATACAAACCGATCTTATTTCATCACGAATGTCTTCGTAAATATCAAGCTGATCACTTATTTTTGCTAGGATAGCAGTTGACGGTTCATTGCCTACAAGATCCAAAGTGAGAGAAACTTTCTCTAAATTAGAACAAGCTTTGTGCAAAAGGAGTTTTAATTGTATCTTCGCTTGTTCAATTGAACTACTTTTACTCTCATCTAGAGTTGATTCGGAAAGAGAAGAGTTTAAATTTGCGAGAACTAAGTCGTAGTTAGACATATTAACTTTGGTTGTGTTTACGTTAAGCAGACGATAAACAGCGAGTGAGCGTAGATGTATTGGTTGCGAAAACCAGCTGAACAACGATACCACCCTAAAAGAACTCATAACCTTCACTTTCTAACGCGAGAAGAGAGGAAGGGAGGGAAGAGGGAAACCTTGCCCATTGTGACGATCCTGAAGTGGCGACCCTGGTAGATTCTGCGCAGTGGTGAACTTCGACGATCTGCGCATGCGCATGGAGATGACGTTGACGAACCAGCTCGAACAGGAACGCGAACCGAGATGCGCGCAACACGCGATGACGAACGACAATTTTCCGAGAATTACCGACCGACGCTAAACAAACGACGTAATGGAACTACTTTGCCTACTGCGTAATAAAAACTTTAATTTCGAAATTCGATAACTTTTAATTCGATAGGGTTATAGACTTGAAACAAACGGTAATCTTTATCGAATTTTATGTTCTTTCGAATATAACACGATTGGATTATCGACACTGACCGATAAAACTTTGAAACTTGACTCGCGTGGTCACAAACTGATAGAGTTATTACACGCACATGACATGAAAACTGAACAAACTTATGAACTTTTTCAACAATTATGCTTAATGACGAGGAAAACAATACTTGAACAAACTTAGATTAAGCATAACGAGAAACAACAACACTTTTCACGAGTTTAAACACTTGAAGTTAACACAAACTGATTCATATCCGAAACCCGGGTGACCAAAATGTTAATAGAGGGCTCAGTAACTGTAACTTATTTTAATTCGACTTTGGAGGACCGCGTGTATTACTTTGAGAAATAGACTATATTTGAAATAAAGTGTATTAAACTCACTGAAAGGTATGCGGATGCCACGATAGAGAAGAAATGCGGGGCGACAAAAGAGAAGCGGGGCGACATGAACGGTAGAATGTCTGGGAGACTACTGAACTGACGACTGCCGGGACAAGACGAATGGATATCGATCCCATCAGTCTTCTTATGCATAACCTAGACAATCATCTCCTTGTCAGCAGCCAGTTATGGGCAAGGCAAGGGGAGGGGAGGGGAATCGTAGTAGCGCCGTATTTAAATTATAATAGTTCTATACAGCACTTAATTCCTAACAGGCTCTGATAATACAGCCATTGCATAAAATTTATGAATTTTTTGGAATATTTCCATATTAAATCTGGCAATCCACCCAAATGTGTACATTATTGAGTTGAAATGAGAAACAATTAGCAAGAAAGAGGAATCTGTGTATATGCGAGTTGGAAAACAGACACCTTCTTTAAAAATAAACTATTCCTCCATCATTTAATAGATTTGTGAAATGTGATGGAACTTGTATTACAGTTTATTTCATTTTGAACAAAATTGGACCTCTGCATTGTTTTGATAGAATCAGCAGTAAAATCGTTATTTGGCAAAACCTGAATCAACTGCAAATCCAATCCATGCTTAATAGTGTAGTTTACCGGTTTTTACAACAATACAAAGCTATTTCATCATTAATTATCATCTAATTTGCACTCTATAAGCTCTTTTTAGCTAACTTCAACACTTTTCTCTTGTAGAATGTAATTTAAAACAGTTTTATTAATGAATAACAGTCGATTTATCATTTGAAAACGGAATACAAACATTTGAACCACATACAGGGAATTTTACGACTGTACTTGTCTGCCATCTAGCGTCAAAAATGTGAGTTCTGTAATAGTTACAAATTGAACCGCTAGATCTCGCCAGCTAAACTGTTTGATTTTTCAAGCTTCAAAGTTCAGATGAGCTGGCTGGCTCTCGAGAAAATTTGTAGTTTTTTCAGTTTTTCGTTTATAACTTCTAAACAGTTCTTCATAGCTAAATTGTTTACAGAATAATTTTTGTAGGAAATTCAATTTTATACATGATACAATCATAACATTGATAAATTTTTCACTTCAAAATAAAAAAAAACCGAAGGTTTTATACCAGATAGTTCGTTAAAATCTGTAGTTCTTCTAGTTTTTCGCTTGTAACTTCTGAATGGCTCATAATTCCCAATTTTTGCTAATCAACGTTTTATTAGGAAATAAAATTTACTACAAGATCCAT
This sequence comes from Laodelphax striatellus, assembly GCA_017141395.1. Taxonomy (NCBI): domain Eukaryota; kingdom Metazoa; phylum Arthropoda; class Insecta; order Hemiptera; family Delphacidae; genus Laodelphax; species Laodelphax striatellus. The sequence goes on along the minus strand of CM029543.1, from coordinate 4,600,293 downwards.
ATATAATATTGTGATATTTCATTTATATGAAAGAGTTATGTGCTTCAAAAGAAGTACATTCTCTGCTTCAGCGTGTGTTATCTAGCAATTTTCATCTCGTTCTGAGTATGTGTCAATGACGATGCATTAGGCCTATGATATACGCCATATACCATTCCATGTCTAGAAGGAGTACCCAAGGTGTATATACAGAGTGTTTCAGAACTCCCTACCAATACTCTAGGGCATTGTTCCTGGGTGAAAAACATATCTCAATATCATATTTAAATTGTCCGGAAGTCCTTAGTTACTCACACAGCAGCCATTTTGTTTTTTTTTTCACTTATTATTTTTTATCTCAATAATGGTGTAACATAAGGGATTGAAACTTTGCACCAACATTTATGACAACTAGACAAAGCTACAAAAAAATTATGACAATTTTTCAAATCCATAAAACAAAATGGCGGCCATTAAAAATTTTGTTTCTTGAATAACTCGGAAACCGTTGATATTACGAAAATTTTACATGAATAACTTTTTTTAGTAAATTTTATTACAAATCGATTGAAACCTTATTTGTTAAGATTGGACCAATATTGACTGAGATATGGCAGCTTTAGTGATAGGTGACCTATGGAGGTTAGTTGCACTCCTTTTTACTGTCTTTAAAATTCACACAGAATTATCTAAAATCGCTTAAAAATAACATGCAAAGCAGACGGAGACCTGTTGCATTGTTGTAACAGACTTTAGCCGCAAGCCCAGGATGCACTGCAACTAGCCTCCAGCGGTCACCTATCACTAAAGCTGCCAAATCTCAGTCAATATTGGTCCAATCTTAACAAATAAGGTTTCATTCGAGACCATTATTGAGATAAAAAATAATAAGTGAAAAAAAACCAAAATGGCAGCTGTGTGAGTAACTAAGGACTTCCGGACAATTTAAATATGATATTTGGATATGGTTTTTACCCAGGAACAGTATTGGTAGGGAGTTCTGAAACACTCTGTAGAATAAAAGAGGTGGGTCGGAGTGCAGCCGTCTGCTTAGAATGTAGAGATAATGACGTCACTGCAGTTCTATAACCACAAGTTTGCATTAGTTTCCCTATCAATATCGCTCTTATCACAAATAATTTCGTACGTATATTTGAACCTTAGGCAGCTCGTACACCGGAGCAATAAGCAATAGGCAATAAGCAACATTTGGATCATATGATCGTCTACTCTATAGAAACAAATATAGCAGGATTCAATTAACTTGTCATAAATCAGCTGATCCAGTAATAATTAAACAGTGATTTCGACACAATAATCAAAAGGCTTGAAAGTCTTAAAGACCTTTAGTCTTTAAAATACCTTTTTAAAGAATACCTTTCAAAGAATAAATTTTTGAAAGACCTTTTCGATAATCTGCGAGATTCAGCATTTGTAGGTTAAGTATTGTGATATCGCTCTTTGAAACAGCTGATTTATGACAAGTTGAAAGGATCCTGCTATAGTCTAATGCACACCTAAAGCAGCTGTTCCAGTGTGCATTGAACTATTGGTTTGTATGGAGTAGACAATCATATGATCCATATGTTGCTAGTCGCCTATTAACTATTGCTCCGGTGTAATCGACCAGGAGTTAGGATTGCTAAGTGTTATATTATGTATAAACCTCAGTACATTGTCAAGATATAAACTGATACAAGAATGTTGCAATGACACTTATTCTAAACGATACAGATGTGTTGGGTCTATCACCCCGAAGTGTCCCCCCCTCGTGCACCTGGCATCTAAGCTATTATCACTGATTAGTGGGAGGGCACTGATCTAGCACTCACTGTCAAGGTACCTGGTTGCAGCTGTACAGGGAGTTTGGCCTGTGCCCGGTGAGTGAGAGCCTGCAAGCCGCTACCCCCAGGCCTGATCCACTCACCAGGGGCATCAGTTCCGGCGGTACGTGAGCCGAGGCTCGGACGTATCCCCTCAACTTCCAGGAGCAATGGAAAATGCTCGTATCTCCTCATAATGTCCACAGGCCCTCGGGCCCATGGGCACGTACAAGGTGACCGGAGCGTTTCGGAAAGCAAGACCCCCCGCCGGGGGTAGCCCCAAAACCCCGCCGGATCTTTCACTGACTTGGTTAACAGCTACTTCCTGGGACGTGGCGGGGCGGACGCTCACCTAGCCAGGGTTACCGGCTTCCCCTTCAGTCGCCTCTTACGACGAGCAGGGAACCACTGAGGGTGTATTCTATTACCCCGGCGTACCAGGGCCACCTGGGGTGACCGGCCGGCCAAAACACCCCACAGGTGTCGCCCCACCCCCAGGGCGCCAAAACGATACAGTTCGGAGCAAGCAAGCGTTTGCTTGCCCAAGCAATTTTGGCATTATTTTATTAATAACTAGCCAGCAGGCTAGCCAGGGGGCTCCGCCCACTGGACCCCTAGCAACCATTGACAAAGTGAGCGCTTCGCGCTCACCAGGGGGCTTCACCCCCGTAGACACAGTAAACATCCATAATATGTCGATAATAAAACGCCTCAATAACGCAAAGAAAAACTGCAAAAACGCCGATTTCTGGCGTAATTTTGGGAAAGTCTTAAAAATATTTTAACATATTATTTTTAGACCATGAACGAACCTAAGCACCAAATTTCAACATTTTTCTGCCAATTAGTTCTTGAAAAAACTGAGAAACGCACAAAATCGCTAGAAAAACGCGAATATTGGGCGTATCTTTGGGATGTTTTCAAAATCCGTTCTTAGTGCGCGTCTAAAGCTCCAACTGAACATGCATGCCAAATTTGAACGCATTTGGTTCAGTAGATTTTTAGTGCTGCTGATGAATGAGTGAGTGAGTGAGTGCCCTTTCGCTTTTATATAGAAGAAGATAATAGAAGATAAAAACTATTATAAAATATTTTTAATACAGCAACCATGTGAGCAACATTTTAAATTTATTCTCAACAACAATGATTTATCTCAGTTCATCTCTGATTTTTTATGAGAATCAAGATTTAAAAAGTTAACACCAGGGCGGAAAGCGATTTTGATTCTCATGAATAAATCACATTCAGCGGGAAAAGGCCTGTGAAGGTCACCCTTACTACGAGGGTAACAGGTGAAAGTCTCTAATCTAATCTTGTGATTAAAAACCGGCACGACCACGAAGCCAATCGCTCCCCAATTTTTTGCATCATTACTTGTGAATAGAATATTGAAGATTATAATAATGTTTAAGAACATGCGATATATTAATTTTATCATTCTAATCATAATTCCACAATCGATAAGTAGGAAAAATAGCGACAGGGAATTCTATTTCAATTATAAACTAATTTTTACGTACATAAGCCTATCCTTTCCCATGTTAATCTACTAGGAAAGATTCATAAGATTATCCGCCAGACCGCAACACCGTAAATGCTCACCCAGCGCGATCTAGCGTTGAAACGTTCTTCACTTAGCTTTTCTCTACTGAAAATCTGAGTAGGAACATCTATATCTCGGAAAATATGTGTAAAGTTGATATATTTAGTCAGTTTTATTTGTTTTAGTACATTTTCTGATGCTTAATTTTGTATTTTCTATAGATTATGATGATCTTTTCGTTGATGTGACGAGGATATTTCACTTTAAACACGCAACTTCTCGCTAAACTCTAGAACCAAGATACCACAATAATTCAGTTACTGTAAAATATACAGCTTATGGAAAGCAGATATAAAATCAGATCATAATCCCCTGGTATGTCTAATGAAGGTTAAAATGAAGAAACTGATAAGAAAAAACAGAAAGAGATATGACCTTGAAAAACTGAAAGATGAAGCAATAAAATCAGAAGTAGCAGCTCGTCTCAATCAAGAAATACTGAGAGAATCAGATAATGTTAATGTAGAACAATTTATACATAGAATGAATTCAACAGTGGTCAATATAAAAAAAGATCTATTAACAAATTCCAATCATAGAAAGAAATCCTGGATGACAAACGAAATTTTACAGTTAATGGAGAAGAGGAGAGTGAATAAGCATAACTTAGAGGAATATAAGACAGTGGATAAGATCATAAGAAAATGATAAGGAAGCCAAGGAGGATGAGTTGAGAGGTAAATGTGAGGAAATAGAGGCTTTGCAGTCAAAATTTGATAGTTTCAATGTGCATAAAAAGTGAAATAAATTACTGGTGGTTACAAAACAAAAATAAGAAGTAAGCTTTTGAACAAGGAAGGAAAAATAATCACTGACCATGCTGAACTCAAGAAAACTTGGGAGGAATACATAAAACAATTGTTCTTTGATGAGAGGCCAGAAATACCGCATGTAGATGGAATAACAGGACAAGAGATTTTGGTAGAAGAAGTCGAAAAGGCCATAAAAGGAATGACAATACGTAAAGCAGTTGGACCAGATAATGCGGAGATAGAATTCTTCAAACTCCTTGACGAAAAAGCCTCAAGCAGATAACAAAACTATTTAATAGGATTTATGACACTGGTACCATTCCTGGAATTTGGTTGAAATCCGAGTTTATTGTTATTCCTAAAAAACCTGGTGCTAAATCATGCAGTGAATACAGAACTATAAGTCTGATGAGCCATCTACTGAAAGTGTTCCTGAAGATTGTTCATCATTAGAATCTACACTCTGTGTGAAGAACAACTTACATCAACACAGTTTGGTTTTAGAAATGCAGTGGGCACTAGAGAGGCTCTGTTTGGTATTCAAGTATTGTTTCAACGCTGCAGAGATGTCAACTGTGATGTGTACGCCTGCTTCATTGACTATCAAAAGCTTTTGATAGAGTTCAACACCAGAAGCTGGCAGACATATTAAGAAATATGGGGCTTGACGATAAGGACATTCGAATAATTGTCAACCTATATTGGAATCAGACTGCCACAATGAGGCTGGACATGGGTGAAACAGAGGAGCTAGAGATAGTTTGAGGTGTCAGACAGGGTTGTCTGTTGTCTCCTCTTATTCAATGTCTACTCTGAACATATTTTGAGGAGGCTCTGGACGAAAGAGATGAAGGAATTCTCATAAATGGAGAAAGAATAAATAACATCAGGTATGCAGACGACACAGTGATATTCACAGACAACATGCATAACTTGCGAAAGCCTCATGACCAGATTAATGGCGAGTAGCAGACGGTTTGGTTTGGACATCAACATCAGGAACACAAAGCTTTTCATTGTGAGTAAGGCAGATGTTCCCATAGATCATCTGAATGTACAGAATGGGCGCATAGAGAGGGTAGAGCAGTATACATACCTTGGAACGACTGTTAATGATAAATGGGACCAATCACAAGAAATAAGAACTAGAATAGAAAAAGCAAGAGCCGTTTCTAATAAAATGAGCAAAGATTTCAAAAGCCACACTGTCACCAAAAATACAAAGTTGCGAATGTTGAGATGTTGTGTCTTCTCGGTGTTTTTGTACGGGGCGGAGTCCTGGAAATTGAATCAAGCAATAAGTGCAAAGTTGGAAGCATTTGAAATGTGGCTATACCGCAGAATGCTACGAGTGTCATGGGTTGACAGAATAACAAATCAGGAGATCCTGTCCAGAATGCGGAAAGGAAAGAACTCTTGCCATGATTAAATCTAAAATTAGAATATCTGGGACATATAATGAGAAATACGGAACGATATCAGCTGCTTCAGGTTATACTGCAAGGAAAGATATTAGGAAGGAGAGGAGTCGGGAGAAGGCGTATCTCATGGCTAAAAAATTTGAGAGTTTGGTATGGTTTGACAACTACGGAATTGTTTAGAGCAGCGGTAGATAAAGTGAGAATAGCCAGGATGGTTGCCAACGTCTGGACTCAGACAGGACCATAAGAAGAAGAAGAATGGAAAGCAGTAAATGAATAAGTTAGTTAACTATTTTTTTGGAGGATCAACAGTTATATTGTTGATTCATTTATTTAGTCAATTATTATCACTATTATTCTCAACCTATCAAAGTATAGAATGAACAAGTCCATTCGCCGTGTGCATCTACCGTGTTGCGCTCTGGCGGATAATCGTATGAATCTACGAGGGTAGATTAACATGGGCAAGGATAGGCTTATGTACGTAAAAATTAGTTTATAATTGAAATAGAATTCCCTGTCGCTATTTTTCCTACTTATCGATTGTGGAATTATGATTAGAATGATAAAATTAACATATCGCATGTTCTAAAACATTATTATAATCTTCAATTCAAGTTTCTTCAACAACTTTAAAGGTCATGTTCGAAGCTCATGGAGCAGACGATGTAGTTTCTCCACAGCTGAGTTCATTTCCATTGGTTATCATTTCAAATTGCATTATGGGCGCGAGACTTCAAATCAACCATATGCTTTTGAACTGGATTTTTCACTCGATTAATTCAAAACTGAGATCCGATTTCTTTGTTGAATCACTTTACGTTTGGAAATATGGAAGGAATAGAAGCCGCAATTACTATTGTGAGTGGTATTTATACAATTAGGAATACGACAATACTTTAAATGCATTTTAAATGCTTATTCCCTATCCTTTCTCATGTTAAACTAAACTTTTCGTTCACTAAAATGCCGCGTGAGCGGTGTCGATTTTATTATCCCACCACGTACGTGCACACAGCGAATACTGTCTTTCTCTGCCTTTGCTCTCTCTCTCTCTCAGTCTCTGGCCTCTGGCCCGTTTGCACAATGTAAGTTTAAACCAATATTTCAAACCAAATCTGATTTTTTGGTTTAAACTGAAAATCCGTTTGCTCGGTATCAGTTTAAACTCAAAAAGTTTAAACCCTGGAAAAGTTTAAACCCAAAAATATAGTTTAAAAGTAATCTGTAAAGGTTGTGTTGAGGCAGCATATGATGTATGACAATCTTTTTCATGTTTGTTTCTGCTGAAGCTGAAGATGATAAATAATATTGATAGGTTATTGTGGGTAAGTTGAAAGTTGAAAGTGAAAATTATGGAAGAAACTACTGTTTGCAAACAAATTCTAATTAGATTTAGCAAGCAGTATCTATTTTGTATAATATTAGTTATTTTATAAAAGACAGTACATTATTTAGCTATATTACTCTGTATATATATTCATAATATTTTATAAAATACTTGTATGCCTATAATGAATATTTCATGTACTTGTAATATTGTTTTTCCAAAATAAAGAATTATTTGATATTATTTGATTTGATTTGAAGAATTAATAGTCTTCAATGAAATTGAAGAAGACGATCACGAGGAAATTGTTAGAGTTGTTCCAAAAGCAAGAATATTAGGCAACGGATTAATCATTTCAATTTCTGGGATGAAGAGTTTTTTGAACGTTCTCGTTTGCGCAAATCAACTGCAAATTTAGTATTGAATGGAATAAAAGACTCAATAAAGAATAAGACAACTTGGAACAGTGCTCTCTGTGGAAGCTTTTTAATTAACGTTGGAGACCATAGTGGAGTGCATGTGAAATAAACGGTACTAGGAATCAAAAATGAATAGGTTATGTAACTTCAATGTAAGAAAATCAAAAATAAAAAGTAAACAAATTCGGGAGGCCAGCCTTCTTGATATTGTCAACGATGTCATTCTATTACCAACATAACGCTAAAGTAGTTTAACTTAAACTAGATTGGAAATTGCACTGTGAAAACCGATTCGAGATTAAACCTCAAGTTTAACTTGAACTCGATTGAGTTAATCGAGTTTAGCAATCCATACTGTGCAAACGGGCCTCTCTAGTGTATTAGAGAGCATATCGCTTTGAGCATCTACGGTGTTGCGCTCTGGCGGATAATCTTATGAATCTTTCCTGGTAGATTAACATGGGAAAGGATGGGCTTAAAAATTCAAAAAAGGATATTGTAGTAGAAATTAGTTTATAATTGAAATAGAATTCCCTGTCGCTATTTTTCCTACTTATCGATTGTGGAATTATATTTAGAATGATAAAATTAACATATCGCATATAGTCCAGTCGATATAATGAAAAAGTGGCTTTGCTGGAAAATATTGCGAAGTCTATGAAATTTTAACATGGTGTCTGGGGGTACTCTGGGATGTATATCCTGAGTTTTCCCCCTCCAGTACCCTGTGCTAACTTCGGGAAGGGCCAAAACTTCAAAATTTTCGGTATTTTCTATGTTTTCGTGTATATCTTGCAAACCCAGCATATTTTTTATACCATTGTGCATTACAAAGTTGTAGAGCATAAAATTTGCTAAATTTTGGTTGGTGAAACAATTTTGTAGACTCAATATTAACTGGAATACAGCCCACCAAAGTTTGAATTTTTTATTAAAAATGTAAACAAATTATTGAAAATTGAAGTTTTCGGCCCTGTAACTATTTTTATTACTATCATAATTATCTATATTAATAAAAGAGAGTTGGTAGTGTCTGTACGCTCGCTTATAACTGGAGAACGGCTGAACCGATTTAGATGATTTTGGATTCGTTTGAATTTTTAAAGCACTGGTTAACATAATATGTAATAAAATATAAGAAAATCTCTTTATAATTAATAAATAATTAGTAAATTAATGACCTAACCTATCAAACATGACATCCATTTTGATCAAGTCCAAACAATAATGCTCCTATAAAATCGATGTGCAGTTGAAGATGCTACAATATAGGTCTTCCAAAAGATTGTCTCGGTGGTCTGTTGGTTAGCGACTCTGCCTTCCACGCAGAATTCTCGGGGTTCGATTCCGAGACGGGTGAATTTTTTTTGGCAACTTTCAGCATTGATTAATATTGATTATTATCCACTCGCTTTAAAAATTAGTATATTGCAGATTTCTTTTAATTTTCCATCAATAAAGCGAGTGGATATAGATATTTTTACTTCGTGACATTTTTTTCGTGGGGGGGGGGGGGGTGATATGAAGAGGAGACATTTGGGGGAAGAGGGGGGTGACATGACGGGGGCATTTGAGGGGTGACATGAAGGGGACATTTGGGGTGACAAATTTTTTTTTGGGGGTTTACATGAAGGGGTCAATTGGAGGAAGAGGGGGTGACATTTGGTGGGAAAAAGGGGGTTGACATGAAGGGGGGCATTTGGGGATGACATTTTTTGGGGGTGGCATGAAGGGCGAACATTTGTGGGGTGAAGAGGGGGGACATTTGGGGGGGGGGGGGTGGAGAGGGCGATACGAAGTTCGCCGGGACAGCTAGTTTGTTATATTTGTTATTCAGAAGGTGCAATTGAATAATTGAATACCTCAACGTGCTTTTTTACCTATTTTTAATAAATTTAAGGCTAGGCGTACACCGGTTAGTCAAGACAAGCATATTTTGTGTACCATTGTGCATTACAAAGTTGTAGAGCATAAAATTTGCTAAATTTTGGTTGGTGAAACAATTTTGTAGACTCAATATTAACTGGAATACAGCCCACCAAAGTTTGAATTTTTTATTAAAAATGTAAACAAATTATTGAAAATTGAAGTTTTCAGCCATGTAACTATTTTATTACTATCATATTTGTTATGTAGTTATTTTAATAATTCATCAATAACAATAGAGGAGTAGCTCCTAGACCTGATCAGCGCGCTCTAGGTGAGAGAGAGTGAACAACTTGTCGGGATTTTAACATTGTGAGATAGGAACAAAACATGATTTTAGGATAGAATTCAATTAAATCATTAATGTATCATCAATACGTTATAGCTTTCTAATATTTATTGGTCTCTACGTGTATTAATGACTGTATCAGTTGAATTAAAGTATTTTTATCAAATTTTCGTCATCTTGTTGCTAGACTCTTCTTGCTAGGTTAGGTTTTGAAGTTTGAACTTCCCGCTATGTGTAACCATCAGTATGGTTTGTGTAATAAACATTATTATTCCAGAGACATATATTATTTTACACAAATAATATTTAATTCAATCACAACATTATATTTTATCTTATATTTTCCATACTTCGTCTATTTACGTTCAATATTATATGTGCAACAATCAATGTCAGGAGTAAAAAGACATTATTATTCCAGAGACATCAACTATTTTACACAAATAATATTTAATTCAATCTACACAATAGTATATTTACATCTTATATTTTTGCTATATTTCATCTATTCACGTTCAATATTATATTTTATATCAGTAGCCCTATATCTTACTCTTTTTGGAAAGGAAATAGCACTTTTTGGAAAGAGGGTCAAATTAAAATTATCTTTGTTTTTTCTCTCTTAAAAATGCAACTGAAGTGTTCTTGAAGATCCCAGCTTTGATTTTATAAGTTACTGGAATATTTTGGCTGAATATTTATCAAATACGATGGGTTTGAAAACAGACATTTTTACATTTGATTCAATGTTAACCCATCTTCAATCCCGACAAGTTGTTCCTCTGTCTCTCACTTGAGCGCTAGTGTTTGGCAGCTACTCGTCTATATCTTGGATATTGTTTTATATTTCTCCTCTTCTTCTCCCTCTTCTTCTCCTTCCTTTTCTTCTCTTCTTCTTCTTCTTCTACTACTCCTTCTCCATATTCTTCTCCTTCTTCAAGACGAGATTAGTCACGTTTAGTCACAGTAATTCACATAGTTGCTTATGAAGCAGCACACACCGATGCAATGACTAATCGGTGTGTGTTGCTTCATAAGCAACTATGTGAAGTACTGTGACTAATCTCGTCTTGTCTTGACTAACCAGTGTACGCCTAGCCTAAAGCTTCGAGAATTCGTAATTCCAACAAAATAACAACTTTTTGGTCATAAAGTTTGAACAAAAATAAAAAAATTCAAATTTGGAAAAAGATTTTCAAGGATATCCTTACCATCAACACTTCGCCGTGACGAAAATGATTAAGGGCCGGTTCATGAGCTCGGGATTTAGCTAAATCCAAGACTAAAACGGGTGGCCACAGTAGCATCGACAAACGTTTGCCTCGACACTATGTACTAAGGGCTCTCTATGCTGCTAACCCACTAACCTTTCGAGACAAACGTTTGTCGACGCTACGGTAGCCACCCGTTTTAGTCTAGGACTTGGCTAAATCCCGAGCTTATGAACCGGCCCTAGATTTTTCAAATAAATTTGGAAATCTAGTAATGATAAATAAATGAAAACAACATAACACAATATTAGAAACAAAAAAACTTTTATTCAATGAAATAATTTTATTCATAATCCATATTTAAATCAAGGCATGGCTCAGTATCAACTGAGAAAAGGCTTTCGAGGGCCAAATCGTCGATAATTTCTACATTTTTGTCGAGTTTCTCTTTCTTCTTCTTGGTCTTCTTCTTCTCCTTCGTTATCTTCTCCTCCTGCTCCTCCTCCCTTTCCTCCACTTCTTTGGCCATTTCCTCGATTCGCATTGAGTCTGGAAATTCGTATCTGTAAGAAAATGAGAAAAAGTGTAAAAAAATTGAAATTAGCTTATAAATAATATTAATAAAACGCGCAGAAGAAGGAGAAGAAAAAGAAGGAGTTAAGAAGAAGGAGAAGAAGAAGAACAAGGAGGAGAAGAAGAAGAAGAAGAAGAAGAAGAAGAAGAAGAAGAAGAAGAAGAAAAAGGAGTTAAGAAGGAGAAAAGAACAAGAAGAAGAAAAAGAAGTAGAAGAGGAAGAAGAAGAGGAAGTTTGATATTGAAGTTGTAAATTTTGTTCCAACAACTACAGAGTGGTCCAAAAAAATGTATCCACTGTTTAAAAGTCCATTGCCTGGTTGTTCGTACGTCTATTAAATTTAACCGGGCGATAAATCGAGGACAGCAACATAGTGGGATCGACGACAAACTGAACTAATTTGAAATTAAAAATCCAAGTGAAATAGTGTTACCAGAACAATATATTTTAGCTGAATAACTAGTAAAATCAACTGCATTAACATTCTCTAATAAATTACATGTTCATTCAAAACGAACTAGCTCCGAAAATTGCATTAAGCCACAATATTACAGACTTTTGGTTGGTAAAACTGAAACTTGTACTTTCCCATCTGATAAAATTTTAACCACATGTCAAAATATTTATCTGATGTCTATAGCAGGATTCTTTTAAATTGTCAGAAAACAGCTGATTGATGTATGCTTGTTTACTAACGTTGAATCACATGTTTTCTGACATGTTGAAAGAATCCTACTATATGTAGAAAAATTTAACCGCTGGAAAAATTTAATCCCGGTTAATTTAACCCTGTTTTTAACGAAGTAGAAATGTTTCAACAATTTGAAATGTGTGCATTACCAGCTGATATTTGAAAAAAATATACCATTAGTATTTTTCACTACCAGATACCTTCTGCCTCATTGATAAAAACTTGGAGTGCAATTCATAAATTCTGTCTACATAATATTATTTTGTAATAACATTCAATAAAAATGATGAGTAATGTAGTTTTGCAAACAAAATCAATGCAATTCAAGGCTTTCCAACACTATTTTGTCTCAATTCTTCATTCCAAGTTCAGTTTGTCGTCGATCCCATTATGTTGCGTCCCCGATTTATCGCGCGGTTAAATTTAATAGACGTACGAACAACCAGTCATAAGAATTTTAGATAATTCAAGTGAGCGGCGCTTTGCGCTGCACGGGGTGAACTCGTTGAACATAAAATGGATGTACTAAAAAAATATTTGACGGTTTTTTCAAGTTGAGAATACTTACTTGGCTGATAGTTGGCATGCTAAGAAATCTTCGCATAACAGAGATATATGAGGCACTGCGTGGATTGGGATGCTCAGAAGCTGAAACAAAAATAAAATAATTATAGATCAAACTTGTGAGAATTTATTACTATAGTCCGATTCACGTCAAGAAGTCAGCATTGTTTATATGAGGAGCATTGATGCCAAGTTTCATTCAGAGAGAAAGAGAAAACTGCACCAAACGTGTTTGTTGGGACTGTGTGCGACAACAATGCACAGTGCGGCAACTATGCACAGTGCGAATAGGATAGAGACATCAGCAACTGCCTTGTGCTGAACAAGGATAGCAAACTCCAATCTAAGCAATGCTGACTTCTTGACGTGAATCGCACTATAGTAAGCCTAAAATCATAAAATTATGAGAATTCAACTGACAAAGGCAATTGTAGGTACAGAGAGTGTATAGTCACAGTGTGCCCATTTGTGTGAAGCACTCCATAAAAATAAGTGGAGATCATATTTTTTCCCGCCGCCGCCATACTTTTGCCAATTTTTTAAATTTTGATATGGGATTACAGGCAAACATAAACCCATTCACTCATTTGTCAAACTTATTTTAAGAGAAACTACATCAAGAAGAAGTTTTCTACAATTAAAAATAGTCTCTCTACTCTTGGTATTGCTTTAATAGATTAAAATGATGAAAACTAATACTGGCAAAGGCAAAATGTAGGTTAGAAGTGAATCTTGTATCATAACATATGAATTGCTTTTCATTCCAATGCAAATCTTATGGGAATTGGCAAAAGTATGGCGGATTTATCGGAGCTAACCAATCAAAAGTATGACATGTAATGTCCACACTGTGACTATACACTCTCCGTAATTGTATAGCAGGATCCTTTTAACTTGTCAGAAAACATAATGTTTTACTCGGTCACCAGTACAATACTTGACCTACAAATGCTGAATCTCGTAGATTATTGAAAAGGTCTTTTAAAAAGTTATTCTTTGAAAGGTCTTCTTAAAAAAGGTCTTTTAAAGACTTTGAAGGTCTTTAAGACTTTTGATTATTGTGTCGAAATCACTGTTTAATTATTACCGAAACAGCTGATTTCTGACAAGTTAAAAGGACGTGCTATAGGTAAGAAGTAAATCACTCAACATAACATATCATTTGCATTTCAATTGAATGAGGATCTTATGGGAATTGGCAAAAGTATGGTGGATTTGTCCGAGCTAACCAATCAAAAGTGTGACATCAAAAGACCACACAGTAATAAACAGTTTCTGTTGCTTGAGCTATAAGCTATTCCCTCATAAAAGAATTTCCATAAACAATAATGAATCAGTTCCATTTTTAAAGTATGGCCCAATAAAGAAACATATTATAGTTTCTATTATTGTCAACAGGGGAAGCAGCTTTCGAAATAAGTTCAGAACGAATCAAAGTAATTTTTCAATCATTGTTTTCTAGTCGTCATAAGATACTTCTTTCTGTTTCACCCACTAACCTAGTGGCCTAATTCTATCGATTTGTGCCTCTCCCTAGTCTCATTAGGTTGTAATCATGTATTATGTAATCTTCATAGACTGTATAATATCAGAGTGGCCATTCGATGTCACAATTTTGATTGGTTAGCTCCGACAAATCCACCATACTTTTGCCAATTCCCATAAGATTTGCATTGGAATGAAAAGCAAGTCATATGTTGTGATAAGTGATTCACTTCTAACCTACATTTTGCCTTTGCCAGTATTAGTTTTCTTCATTTTAAGCTTTTAAAGCAATACCAAGAGTAGAGAGACTATTTTTAAAATTAGAAAAGTTAGTTTTGATGTTGTTACTCTTGAAATAAGTTTGAAAAAAGGGTGAATGGGTTAATGTTTGCCTGTAAGCCCTTATCAAAATTGAAAAATTGTGCAAAAGTATAGCGGTGGCGGGAAATAAAATTTCCTACACATTGTTATGGGACCTTTCACACCAATGGCTACACTGTGATTATACAGTTCTGTACCTTGTATTACATTTACCTTAGATCAATCCAAATCTTGCAGATTTGAATTAACAAACCCTAAAAATAGTGTTAAAATCCAGTATACGTTACTAGAGGTCTTCGTCTTCTTCTTCTTCCTCTCTTTCTCCTTCATCTCCTTGTTCTTCTTCTATTCTTCTTCTCCTTCACCTCCTTCTCCTTCTTCTTCTCATTCTTCTTCCTCTCCTCCTTCTTCTTCTTCTGTTCTTCTTCTCCTTATTCTTCTTCTTCTTCTTCTTCTTCTTCTTCTTCTTCTTCTTCTTGTGACCTGGCATATTAATAAAATCAATCAATCAATCAATCTTCCTCAACTTCTTCTTCTTCTATTCTTCTCCTTCTTATCCTTCTCCCTTTTTTCCTTCTTCTTCAACTTCCTCTCTTTCTCCTTCTTCTTCTATTCTTCTTCCTCTCCTTCTCTTCTTCTATTCTTTTCTTATGCTTCTCCTTCTTCTTTCCCTTCTTATTCTTCTCCTTCCCCTTCCTCTCCTTTTCTTTCTTCTATTTCTTCTTCTCTTTCTTCTTTTCCTTCTCCTCCTTTTACTTCTCCTTCCTCTCCTTCTCCTTTTTTCCTTCTTCCTCTTCTTCCTATTTTCCTTCTCTCTTCTTCTTCCTCTCCTTCTCCTTCTTCTTCTTCTTTCTCTTCTTCTTCTTCCTCCTCCTTCTCCTTCTCTATTCTTCTTCCTCTTCTTCTTCTCTTCTTCTACTTCCCTCTCCTTCTACTTCTACTTCTCTCTCCTTTTCCTTCTCTTCTTCTTCTTCTCCTCTTCTTCTTCTTCTCTTCTCATTCCTTCTCCTTCTTCTTTCCTCCTCCTCTTCTTCTTCTTCTTCTTCTTCTTCTTCTTCTTCTTCTTTCTTCTTCTTCCTCTCCTGTCATTCTTCTTCATCCTTCTTCTTCTTCTTTCCTTCTTCTTCTCCTGTCCTTCTTCTTCTCTATTATTCTTCTCCTTCTTCCTCTCCTTCTTCTTCTTCTCCCTCTCCTTCTTCTACTTCTTCGTCTCCTTCTTCTCCTCCTTCTATTCTTCTTCCTCACCTATTACACTACTAATCATCTAGTATAATATGACAAACAGCCAAATTTAAATTGAAATAAACAAAGCCAACAGTGGTTGAAAGGAAACAAAGATAGAATTGAAATCATCTGCATCCTGAACGGATTAAATAAATCCCCTTACTGTCGTTGACCTGCTGATCTATTTTCATGCGTGCGTTCGTGTGTGAATGCTCGCACTCAAGTGCATGTAAATTATTCTCAAGAGGAGTGCGTAAGGCACAGATTGTCCACAGACTGTGCGCAGAGCATTCTCAATTGTTCAGAGTACAGAAACTGTATAGTAACAGTGTGGTCATTGTATTATAACATATTGTATAGCAGGAGTCTTTTAAAATGTCAGAAACAGCTGATTGATGTACGCTCGTTTACTAACGTTAAATCAGCTGTTTTAAATCAGCTGACAAGTTAAATGAATCCTGCTATATTCATAAATCAGCTGATCGACGAGCATATGATCACAATGAACCTACAAATGCTGAATTTCGTAGATTATTGAAAAGTCTTAAAAGTTATTCTTTGAAAGGTCTTTATATCTTTTAAAGACTTTAAAGGTCTTTAAGACTTTCAAGCCTTATGATTATTGTGTCGAAATCACTCTCTAATATTATTACTGGATCAGCTGATTTATGACAAGTTGAATTGAATCCTGCTATATGTATTGGAACATTTTTAATTCCCGCCACTGCCATACTTTTGCCACATTTTCAAATTCTGATAGGAGATTACAGGCAAACATGAACCCATTCACTCATTTTTCAAACTTATTTCGAGAGAAACAACATCGAAAATAACTCTTCTATAGTCCGATTCACGTCAAGAAGTCAGCATTGTTTATATGAGGAGCATTGATGCCAAGTTGCATTAAGAGAGGAAGAGAAAACTGCACCAAACGTGTTTGTTGGGACTGTGTGCGATAACAATGCACAGTGCGAATAGGATAGAGACATCAGCAACTGCCTTGTGCTGAACAAGGATAGCAAACTCCCATCTCAGCATTGCTGACTTTTGACGTGGATCGCACTATAATATCAAAAATATTCTCTCTACTCTTTGTATTGCTTTAAAAACTTAATACAATGAAAATTAACAAAGACAAAGGCAAATTGTAGGTGAGAAGTGAATTACTCAACATGGAAAAAGTTTCGTGTCGAACTTTGAAAAGTTCGTAGAGAAGTTTGAGTGGACTGATTTTGATGCGGTTTGGGCCAAAAGATAGATAAAGAATCTAACTTTTGCAGGCTCTATTTGTTTTTCAAAATAATCGTTTTAAATAGGAGAACTTTGATTTGATAATTTATCAGTTGTACTGGCCGTCTATAGGAAGGTCTGTTGTAGGCAAGATCATTTTAATGTTTTTTCAACACATGTTATTTTTCCACAAATCATCTGCTCAATAACTGAAACGATGCGTTTCCTCTGCTCTACTGGCGGAAAGTGAGGGAAAGTACATGTTTTGACAGGAAAGTACTGGTCGCCAGTGATCACGTGACCACCCACGTGACCTGCTACTTTCCCTGGAGTGGCAAGTAAACACAAACCAGTTTGATTTTACTGGCCGCAAGTGATTACTTTCTGCTGGAGTGGAAAGTACCCCTTCAGACAGGGAAAGTAAGTGGTAGGTTGAAGAAGCAAGTAATTTTTCCTTCTCTACTTTCCCTGTCAATAAGCCACTTCAGAGTTACTACAGCTGATCTCTCTGTTTAGCGTGCAATCACTTTTTCAAAAATATTTTTTCAATGTTACGGAATAAAATCTTACGATAGGAACAATCATGAACAAGGCCTCTCTCTCTCTCTCTCCCTTCCCTCTCTCTCTCTCTCTCTCTTCTCTCTCAGTTTGATAAAACTATACAAGGCTTCAGTTTGTCATCAAATAAGTTAATTGCATTATGATATAAAGAGGGTGCTGTAGGTACACTATGACGTAAATGTGACGCAAGAACATCGAAAGAAAGAAAAAGAAGAGGAGAGAGGAAAAGTGATAGATAGTTCAGAGAGTGAGAGAGAGAGAGTGACGTGATTATTCAGTAGGTATCAAAATATATCGGCTTAAATTTCCAATTCAATTTAAGAACAAATTTCTCCCCCTTCTTCTTCATATTCTTCTTCTTCTCATTCTTCATCTCCTTCCTCTTCACCTCATTGTTCTTGTCCTCCTGCTTGAGGAGAAGCGAGGAGGAGAAGAAGGAAGATAGGAAGGAGGAGGAGGGGGAGGAGAAAGAGGAGGAAAGGAAGAAGAAGAA
Source organism: Laodelphax striatellus (assembly GCA_017141395.1). NCBI lineage: Eukaryota > Metazoa > Arthropoda > Insecta > Hemiptera > Delphacidae > Laodelphax > Laodelphax striatellus. The sequence continues at coordinate 4,582,397 of CM029543.1, read as the reverse complement.
GAAGAAGAAGAAGAAGAAGAAGAAGAAGAAGAAGAAGAAGAAGAAGAAGAAGAAGAAGAAGAGGAGAAGAGAGAAGAAGAAAGAAGAAGGAGAGGAAGAGGAAGAAGAAGAGGAGGAGGAAGAGGAGGAGGGGGAGGAGGAGGGAAGAGGAGGAAGAGGAGTAGAAGAAGAAGAAGAAGAAGAAGAAGGAGAAGAAGAAGAAGAAGTAGAAGAAAAGAAGAAGAAGGATAAGAAGAAGAAAGAAGGAAGAAGAAGAGGAGGAGAAGAAGAAAGAAGAAGAAGGAAAAGAACAAGAAGAAGATGGGGAAGAAGATGGAGAAGGAGGAAAAGAAGAAAAATGAACCATGAATGAAAATCCATCATACTTTTGCCAATTCCCGTACGGTTTCCATTGAAATGATACGTAAATCATATTTTTTGTTGAGTAGAAGGGAGGGGGAGATAAATCGATAGATAGATAGATAGATAGAGAGGAAGAGAGTAAATGTTTATAAAGTCTAGAAACACCTAAGGAAATCCTATGAATGGCTGATTCATTAGATTTTCAACCTTTGACATTTTAGTACCCTACATAACCTGTTGGGGAAAAAGAACCCTAATTGAGGAAATGAAATATAAAGACGCTGAATTACTTACATGCATAGAAGCATATCAAATAAAAAATAAGAAAAATTCTGGATAACGAAGACTGTATAATCACAGTGTGGCCATTTAATGTCACGCTTTTGATTCGTTAGCTTGGACTACAGAGAGTGTATAGTAACAGTGTGGACATTGCATGTCACACTTTTGATTAGTTATCTCGGTCGAATCCAGCCATACTTTTGCCAATTCCCATAAGATTCACATTGAAAACAGATTCCAATCATATGTTATGTTGAGTGATACATTTCCAGCCTTCAATTTGCCTTTGTCAGTGGTAATTTTCATCATTTTAATCTTTTAACACAATACTAAGGCCAGGCGTACACGGTTGTCAAGACAAGACAAGATTAGTCACGTTTAGTCACAGACATTCACATAGTTGCTGAGCAACACACACCAATTAGTCATTGCATCAGTGTGTGCCGGCGGCAAGCAACTATGTGTGAACTGTGACCTGCGTGACTAATCTCGTCTTGTCTGGTCTTGACTAACCGGTGTACGCCTAGCCTAAGAGTAGAGAGACTATTTTTAATGTTAGAAAAGTTATTTTCGATGTTGTTTCTTTTGAAATAATTTTGAAAAATCAGTAAATGGGTTAATGTTTGCCTGTAATCCCACATCAAATTCAAATATTTGGCAAAAGTATGGTATGGCGGAAAACGAAAATGATCCTCAACATACTGTTATGGAGAGCTTCACACAAATGGCCACACTGTTACTATACACTCTCTGTAGCCATCCTTTTTCCAATTCCGATACAGTTTTCATTGAAATGATACACAAATCATAATATGTTATGTTGAGTGATTCATTTCATACTAAAAATTTGCCTTTGCCAGAGTTAGATTTCATAATTTTATGTTTTTAAAACAATACCAAGAATAGAGAGACTATTTTTTATGTTAGGCTATGAACACATAGTCAAGTCAAGACAATTAGAAGCAATAGTGTTACAGCACACTCCGATGTCAATGACTAATCGGTGTGTGTTGCTTCATAAGAAACTGCGTGAAGTACTGTGACTAAACGTGACTAATCTCGTCTTGTCTGTCTTGACTCAAAATTACATAGCCTTAGAAGAGTTATTTCTAATGTTGTTTCTCTTGAAATAAGTTTGAAAATGAGTGAATAGGTTGATGTTTGCCTGTAATCCCATATCAAATTCAAAAATTTGGCAAAAGTAAGGCAGTGGAGGGAAGAAAAATGTTACAATACAATGTTATGGACACATTCAAAGGTCTCTTTACACTATTGAAGAAGAAGATTGATAAGGAAGAAAAAAGAAGACGCAAAATGAAGAAAGTGGTAGTATTGACTACTTTATGGAGTAATTAGGTTATCTGTAACGTATTTAGGAGCCGCTTCAAATTGATGAACAGCTTGATGGAAAGGTCTGTGAGAAGAGGAAGAGTATAGCAGGATTATTTTAAATTGTCAGAAAACAGCTGAGTCAACGTCAGAAAACGAGCGTACATCAATCAGCTGTTTTCTGACAATTTGAAAGAATCCTGCTGCCTGTGAGGTAGTTGATGAAGAAGCACTGTGTGAAGCGAGAAATGAAGGAGAAAGAAGCATGAAGGAGGACAGAGAGAGGAAGAAACAGGTTAAAAGGAAGAACGAGAAGGGAATCTATGTTTCCTATCACAATGTAGAGGGGAGGATTGTGCGGAAAAGAGTTGGAAAAAGGGGAAGAAGGAGATGGAGGAGAGGAAGGAGGAGGAGGAGGATGATGGGGAGGTGCAGAAGAAAGCAGAGAAATATGTGGGAGAAGAATATATATAGTTATATGGTGGTAAGTGGAGGAGGAGGAGGAGGAGGAGGAGGGTTATATGGCAGTGGTGAGGAGGAGCTTATGAGGTGGATAAATAGAAGAAGAAGAGGGAGAAGGGAGGGGACGAAGGAGGAAGAAGAGGGGAAAAGAGGATGATGAAGAAGAAGGGAGAGAGAGAGCAGAAAAGGAGTATGAGAATAGAGAAGAAATGAGGAGGAGGAGGAGCAGAAAAGGAAAAGGAGAAGAAGAAGATATACTACAGAGGAGGAGGAGGAGGAAGAAGAAGAAGGGAAGGAAGATGAAGAGAAGGAGGAAGAAGAAGACGATGAGGAGTAAGAGGAGGTAGAAGGAAAAGAAGAAGAGGAAGGAGTAATGAAGAAGATGAAGGCCAGAAGGAGGAAGAGTATTATAATGAGGATACGCTAAGAGGAGGGAGAAGGCAAAGAAGGAAGAAAGGAGGGAGGAGGGAGAAGAAGAAAGGGAAATATGGAAGAAGAAGGGGAGAGGTGGGTGAGAGGAGAGGAGAAAGGGAGGAAGGAGAGGAGATGAGGAGGAAGAAAGACGTGAAAGAAGAAGGAGGAGGAGGAGAAGAATCATGGGGTGGAGGGATGAGGAGATGGGAGGAGGAAGAAGAAGACAAGGAGGAGGAGGAGTGTGGAGGAGGAGGGAGGACAGAAGAATACGAGGGAAGGAGGAGGAAGGGAAGGAAGAGAAGGAGGAGGAAGAAAAGGAGGAGCAAGAAAGAGTAGAAGTAGCAGGAGGATGAGGTGCAAGTGATGGTATGAAACGTAGGAGGCAGTAATGGAGGAATAGTAAGAGGGAGGTAAAGAAGAAAAAGAAGAAGAAGAAGAAGAAGAAGTAGTGAGTGCAGCAGTGGGGAGGCATTACAAGTTTGTATAAAACATATATAAAACAGCACACCTCCAGTTCTATTATTCGTCATTCAGTTTCAGACATCGATCAAACACACAGCTTCTAAAAAAAGGTTTTCTTTGAAACACTCTCACAAACTATCAAGTCTATTTCTGAAATAAAAATAAATTTTACTCAATTCTTCATCAAGTATACGGTGTTAGATAACTAACTATTTATTCCCAAGAGTAATTTCATAGAATTATTCATTCATTCATTTATTTCAATAGTCTCGTGATGCAGTGATTAAGAGGTTTCTGTGGATATTTTTGTTGGGAAAGTAAACAATTTTTGTTGTGGAAGATCTCAATCGATTGGAAGGAAGGAGACTCATAACATCGAACTAGTAAAGGTAATTATGCTAAATTGAAAATTATTGAAAACTACAGAGAGTATATAGTCACAGTACGGACATTGCATGTCAAACTTTTGATTGGTTAGCTCCGACAAAACCGCCATACTTTAGCCAATTCCCATAAGATTTGCATTGGAATGAAAATAAAATCATATGTTATGATAAGGCTGTTGCGTAGACGCATATGCAAGTTTAGACAAGACAAGACGAGTTTTGTCACGTTTAACACTCACATAAGTTGTGTGATCAATCACTCTCTTTCTCTCCATACCCTCTACTGTCATGCTCTCTTCTTTTATCTCTTCAACCTCTTCTTTCTCTCTCATTCATCAATCTCCTCTTACTCTTTTATTTATCTCTCACTCTCATATCTCTCTCTTTCTTATTTCTCTCTCCCTCTTTCCCTCCCTACTATCTACTGTAAAACTCTCTTCCTTTCTCTCTTATTTATCTCTCACTTTCATATCTCTCTCTCTTTCTTATTTCTCTCTCTTTCTCTCCCTACCACCTACTGTAAATCTCTCTTCTTTTCTCTCTTCAACCTCTTCTCTCTCTCTCTATCTTCTTCAGCACAACTTTCCTCTTTTCTCTTTTCAACCTCTTCTTCCTCTCTCATTCATCAATCTCCTCTTTCTCTCTTGTTTTTTCTCTCTCTCCTCACTCTCTTCTCTCTACCTTCTACAGTACAACTCTCTTATTTTTCTCTTTTCAAAGCCTCTTCTTGCTCTCTCTGTTCATCAAAATCTCCTCATTTTTTCCTCTTATTTCTCTCTTTTTCTCTCTCTCACTCCTCTACCTTCTTCAGTACAACTCTCTTTTAACCTCTCTCCTCTTCTTCTTCTCCTTCATAAATAAACCTCATCTTTTCTCTCTCTCTCTCTCTCTCTCTCTCTCCTCTCTCCCGTAATCCCACTTCTCTCACTAATGCTCCCTTCTAAACTCCAACAAATTTCCTCCTTCTCCCTCCTTCTCTTCCTCCTTCTTCTCCTCCTCTACTACTGCCTACTGCTCCTCCTCCTCCTCCTCCTCCTAATAATAATCCCTCCTCCTCGTCCTCCTCTCCTCTTTTTTCTCTCCTACTCTCTCTCTTTCTCCGTAATCCACTTCTCCCACCTCCTCCTCTCCACATACAATTTCCTTATCCACCCCACCTCGTCCTCCTCCTCCCCTCCTCCTCCTCCTCCCTCTTACTCCCCCACTCACCTATATCATCACCCTAGCTATCTAACCTGTCCAAACTCTCAGTCCCAGTCTACAACAAGGTCGGTCTTCTTTCAATTCGCAACGTTTTTTAAACATCACCTAAACCATTGCTAAGTTATCGAGTTACCTTTTTTCGAATAATTCCAATGTTTTTCAATCGCCCCCAACTCACCACTAGTGTTAACTTTTCTGTTGTGTCGGACAATAGCAAATGAATAACGACGCAAGACCGGGAGGCGACAATATTCTAATCGGAATTAATTGTCCTTGAAGTGTGTTTTTGTTGTAGAGTGATAAATAGATTGGACAAGAGTGTATGGTGGTGAAATTTATGGGTAGTTCGTCCAAGATTCAAGTGAAAGAAACGTATTAGGCATATTTTTCATTGTTTTTTAAGGGTTCTTCATGGGTATTTTATTCAAGATTCAAGTGAAAGAAACGTATTAGGCATATTTTTTATTGTTTTTTGATGGGTATTTTATTCAAGATTCAAGTGAAAGAAACATACGAGTAGTAGGCATATTTTTGATGGTGTTTTATGGTTTTTTGATGGGTATTTTATTCAAGATTCAAGTGAAAGAAACATACGAGTAGAAGGCATATTTTTGATGGTGTTTTATGGGTATTTTATTTAAGATTCACGTTAAAGAAACATACGAGTAGTAGTCATATTTTATGCGTTTTGATGGATATTTTTATTCAAGATTCACGTTAAAAGAAACAACACGAGTAGTTTTGATGGTCTGAGGTATTTTATCAAGATTCACGCGTTAAAGAAACATACGAGTATTAAGGCATATTTTTACTGTTTTTTTCATGGTTTTATGATGGGTATTTTATTCGAGAATTCAAGCAGAAAGAAACGTATTGGGGCATATTTTTTATTGTTTTTACTGTTTTTTTTGATGGGTATTTTAATTCAAGATTCAAGTGAAGAAACGTATTAGGTGCATATTTTTATTGCTTTATACTGGTTTTTTATGGTATTCTGAATTCAAGATTCAAGTGTAAAGAAACGTATACGAGTAGAAGGCATATTTTTTTATTGCTTTATATAGTTTTTTGGTGGATATTCTGTTATTCAAGATTCACGTGTTATACGAGTAGAAGGCATATTTTTGATGGTGTTTTATGGTTTTTGTTCAAGATTCAAGTGACCAGGAAACTTAGTTGGTACAGTATATTTTTGATGGATATTTTATTGAAGATTCAAGTCAAGAGAAAAACGTAGTAGGCATATTTCTGAAGGAGAGAGAACTTGTATAACAGTGAGATCTATAAGTGTAGAAACTTCTAAAACAAAAACATCAAGACTGAGAAATTTTTCATAGGGAAGAACAATGCAGTCTCCGAAAATTTCACTGAATGATGCAACATTGCAATCGTTTGTTCAAGGTAATAGCTTACTATATATATATATATATATATATATATATATATATATATATATATATATATATATATATATATATATATATATATATATATATATATATATATATATATATAGTTAATCTTCTACTGTATTTGTTCATCACTTGTTAATATAGATATTATTGGTTTTGTTGGTCAAAAAAAGCTAAGAAAACACACAAAATCGCTAGAAAAACATGAATATTGGGGCGTATCTTTGGGATATTTTCAAAATCCGTTCTTAGTGCGCGTCTAAAGAAGCTCCAACTGAACATGCATGTCACATTTGAACGCATTTGGTTCAGTAGATTTTTAGATTCTGCTGATGAATGAGTGAGTGCCATTTCGCTTTTATATATTACAAGCTGTCCCGGCGAACTTCAGTCGTCACTCTTCCCCCCAAATGTCCTCCTCTTCACACAACAAATGTCCCCCCTTCCTGCCACCCCTCAAAAAGTTTCCTCCCCCAAATGCCCCCTGTTCCTTCCCCCCCCCCCCAAATGTCACCCCCTACATATCCCTCTTCATGTCAACCCCCTCTTTCCCATCAAATGTCACCCCTCTCTTCCCACCAATTATTATTATTTTTTTAATTTCTTCTATTTTGTATTTTTTTTCATTTATCTAATTCTTTTTATTTTTTTTAATTTATTTTTTAATTTATTTCTGTTCTTCAATTTTATTATTTGAAACGATAGAACATGTATTAATACTACGAACGATAACTCATTCTTAATTGATGATTCTAGCGTAAAAAATAATTAGAGCAGAGAAAACCTAGTATAAAAAAAAAAAATGGTTCCAGGCAGGAATTGAACACCCAATCGCTAGGTCGCTAGGCCGATACGCAATCCACTAAGCCACAGAGGCTTGAGATAACATTGCTAATTTTCTGGTCTTGAATCACGATCATCTTTCCGTTCTTCGGTAGCCGGCAATTTCAAAACGTACGTCTGTGAAATGTTTGATAGGTTAGGTCATTAATGTACTAATTATTTATTAATTATAAAGGGATTTTCCTATATTTTAATACATATTATGTTAACCAGTGCTGTAACAATTCAAACTAATCCAAAATCATCTAAATCGGTTCAGCCGTTCTCGAGTTATAAGCGAGCGTACAGACACCAACTCTCTTTATTAATATAGATAGATATAGATATTGTCACATTTCAACTATAATAACTCAAATAATTCTAAAATCTTTCCATTGGGTTATTCAACAAGGTATCTACCGTCAAGAGAGCCAATACACAACCTAACCTAACCAACTTGTTAGCTGTTCTGTGATTGGTCCAACAGCTACCAACCAATTACAACATAAGACTGTCACTCAACTCTTTCCTGTTTCTAGTGACAGCAGCAGTTTTAGTGACAATGTCTAATTGTCACTAACATCTCCACACTACCTGTTAACCAAGTCCAGAGGCGGTGAGTAGTTTTGAAAATTTAAACATTTTGGATTATATACTTCAGTAAATTTTGGATAAGGCTGGGCGTACACCGGTTAGTCAAGACAAGACAAGACAGATTAGTCACGTTTAGTCACAGTAATTCACATAGTTGCGTTATGAAGAAGCTTGGCACACACCGATGCATGACTAATCGGTGTGTGTTTGATGCTTCTGGCTCTTTCAGCAATGACTAACTGTGACTATCAAATCGACTTATCTTAACCAATATTCGTGTACGCGCTCTAATACTAAATAGCCTCTGATAGAAATATTTTTGCACAATTGTAAATTTTCATTTATTCTATAATTGATTAATTATAATTTTTTTAATTATAATTAATAAATTATTACTACCAATTATTAATTTATAATTTTCATTTTCATTTTATAACTAGCTGTCCCGGCGAACTTATCGCCCTCTTAACCCTCCCCACAAATGTCCCTTCCTCTTTCTCTCTCCTCTCCAAACCCAAAAATGTCATCACCTCCGAATGCCCCCTATTCCCCCCCCAAATGTCAACCCCCACAAATCCTTTTCATGTCAACCCCTCTTTCCCACAAATGTCACTCACCCTCTCTTCCCCAATTGGCCCTTCATACTTAACCCCCGAAATGTCACCCCTCAAATGTCCCCTTTCATGTCACCCACAAATGCCCACCTTCATTACACCCCCTCTTTCCCCCAAATGTCCCCCCTTCATATCACCCCCCACCCCCACAAAAAAAATGACACAAAAAATGACGCGAAGAAAAATATCTACATCCCACTCCTTTATTGATGGAAATAAAATAAATCTTCAAAATAATTAATTTTTAAAGCGAGTGTCTATGATAATCAATAATTAATCATGCTGAAAGTTGTGAGAAAAAGTTCACCGTCTCAGTTCGAACTGGGGAGCCCTTTTGTGTGGTAGGCAAGCTCTCTATCCATCAGTCAATTAAGCTCATCTATTCCAAAACCCCTATATTTTAGCTTTCTGTTCAACTACAGCGATTTTATAGGAGCATTATTGTTTGGGCTGGATCAGAATGGATGTCATGTTTGATAGGTTAGGTCATTAATGTACTAATTATTTATAAGTTATAAAGGGATTTTCTCATATCTTAATACATATTATGTTAACCAGTGCTGTAACAATTCAAACTAATCCAAAATCATCTAAATCGGTTCAGCCGTTCTCGAGTTATAAGCGAGCGTACAGACACCAACTCTCTTTTATTAATATAGATTAAGATTATAGATTAATGATAATAACAAATAAATTTTTTGTCTTTTTCCAGGTAGTAGAGGACATGCGTCACATTCCTCAATGGCATTGTTTGCGTTACAGAAAGTTCGACCTCGTAAAAAGATGCCGTAACTACAGACTGATGAGAAAACAGTGATAACTCAAAATCAATCAAAAGTGATGGGTCAAGTGATAGAAGAATACGTTTTGTGATGAAATAATGCCAGTTAAGGCTAGGCGTACACCGGTTAGTCAAGACAAGACAAGACGACATTAGTCACGTTTAGTCACAGTACTTCACATAGTTGCTTATGAAGCAACACACACCGATTAGTCATTGCATCGGTGTGTGCTGCTTCATAAGCAACTATGTGAATTACTGTGACTAAACGTGTCTAATCTCGTCTTGTCTTGACTAACCGGTGTACGCCTAGCCTAAGTCTTTCGTACTCTATCAAAATCTCCATCAAATTACATCAAATATTATAACCTTGGATTGAACAGCTGACTTGGTAAAGTGCTCATAAACCCGAACATTACAGAACAATATAATCACGGTGTGGCCATTTGATGTCACTTTGATTAGTTGGCTCAAAACAAATCCGCCATACTTTTGCCACAATTCCCATAGATTTGCATTGGAATGGCGGTCGCCTGTTATGATAAATTATGCAACCTACATTTGCGCTGCCAGTGTTGGTTTTCATCATTTCAAGTTTTAAAGCAATACCAAAGTAGAGAGAGACCTTTTAATGGTGAAAGTTAATCATGATGTTGTTTCTCTCAGAAATGGTTTGGTAAATAGGTGATTGGGTTTATGTTGCCAGTAATCCATATCAGAATTCAAAGTTGGCAAAGTATAGCGGCAGCAGGGAAAAAGTCCACTTCTTTTTTATGGAGTGCTTCACACAAGTAAGCACATAATTTGTATCAATTTTCTATTATTATCAACTAGGGTAGGTAATTTATTCATCTATTAATATAAATATTATTTATTTCTATTTTATCTCTTCTATATGTAAATTGATGTCTGGTAATTTATGAAAATTCATATTTATTTCTGCTGTATTCAAATTCTAACAAATAACTTCACGCTGGATTTCACGATTCTAGTAGACGTTCAGGTTACTGGAGGCAGGTGAATCATATGATCGTCTACTCTATACAAACAAGTAGTCCAATGCACACTGACTGGTATAGAGTTGACGATCATATGATCCACCTTCCTCCAGTAACCTGAACGTCTACTGGAATCGTGAAATCCAGCCATGAGAGTAAATATTTACTTTGATTTTGATTGGTTGTTGAGAATTATAGTTTAGAATTTTATTTCGATGTAGTAATTTATTTGTTCATCAATTCATGTTGTAGTTTTCATATGAAGTATTTCAACTTACAAAATTACTGCAATGTACAAGAAAAAAATTTATTACAAAAGCTTTAATAGTCAAAATTGAATTGAGTACAGTAATTTAATTATTTATCAAGACAAGATTAAATTTTCATGTATTTAAACATTTAATTCAACTGGAATTAAAACAAAAATGTAGATAAATAACTGATTTTAAAGTTTTAAAAGCAAAATTTGTAAGAAAATTGAATCAAATTTGGTGGATTGTGAACTACCAAATGCTTCAATCAATTTCATATGTACTGATGATTTCTTCACACATTGATCAACATATTTCAACAAATTATCTTTACAACTGTTATAAACAATTGTAAATTGGATGTATTGAGCCTTGTAGACCATTTTTATTAATTTAGTGTGTTACTTTTAGTTTTTTATGAATTATATAATATTCTATCATGAAATCTTAGGCTTTATTTGTTACATATTCCATCTCTCTAATGATAAATCTGAATTGAAACCCAATGACAGTAGAAGTAGCTCTTAAAGGCGCAACCACACAATCACATTGGATTGGCAACAGCCAACAAGTTTTTAGTGTTATTAATACATCGTATTAGGCTAGGCGTACACCGGTTAGTCAAGACAAGACAAAACGAAATTAGTCACGTTCAGTCACAGTACACAGTAATTACATATGCAGCACACACCGATGCAATGACTAATCGGTGTGTGCTTCACAAGCAACTATGTGAAGTACTGTGACTAAACGTGACTAATCTCGTCTTGTCTTGACTAACTGGTGTACGCCCAGCCTAATACGGGCCTAGACAGAATTGCCTACTGACTGCCAGTACAACTGATAAACTTCCAGCCAGTACTTTCCCTGTATATAAGCAAATAAGTAGGAAGTGACGTAATGGCAAGTACTTCCAGAAAGTAACTTGCCATCTCTACTTTCCCTGTCAGAAAGCCGTTTAATTCATTTAAAGAAGGATCATTTTAACTTGTCAGGAAACAGCTGTTACGGTAATAAGTAAATAGTGATTTTGACACAATAATCAAAAGGCTTAAAAGTCTTTCATGAGCTCCATTTAGCCAAGTCCTAGACTAAAAAAGCAACCACATCGACAAACTTTAGCCTCGAAACTATGTATCAATAATCTGCGAGATTCAGCATTTGTAGGTCAAGTATTGTGATATTGCTCTTTGAGACAGCTGATTTCTGACAAGTTGAATTGGATCCTGCTATACATGAAATTTCAGAAAGAAGGACTTTTGTGGTCGCACAAGACTGGAACTATTGAACTACATGAAATGGATTCCAATCCTCCTTCTCCTCCTCCATCACCTTCTTCTCTTTCTCTTCAATCTTCTTCTTGCTCTTTACTTCTTTTTCTATTTTCTTCTTCTTCTCCTTCTCTTTCTCCTTCATTTTCTTCTTCTTCTCCTCCTCCTTCTTCTTCTTCTTCTCCTCCTTATTCACCTCCTTCTTATTCTTCTCCTTCATTTCCATCTTCTTCTCCCTCCTTCTTTCCTCCTTCATCTTCTGCTTTTCTTCTTCTTCTTCTTCTTCTTCTTCTTCTTCTTCTCCTCCTCCTTATTCTCCTCCTTCTTCTTCTCCTCCTCCTTATTCTCCTCCTTCTTCTTCTTATTCTTCTCCTTCATTTCATCTTCTTCTCCTCCTTCCTCCTTCTCCTCCTCTTTATTTTCCTCCTTCTTCTTATTCTCATTCTTATGCTTCTCCTTCTTTTCCTTCTCCTTCTCGTTCATCTTCTTTTCGTTCTCAATCACCATTTGTCTCTCTCTGCACAAATGTAACTTGCTCTCTCTACTTTCCCTGTCAATAAGCGCCTAAAGTAAAATTTCACTAACCTTCCGTGTAGACTCCTCCACCAAATTGCCCATCCTACGGTCGATATCAGTCTGTCCATTATCCTTCATTTGCTGTCTGACTTTTTTGGCAGTCAGCTGAGCGAAAGGACCCCGCACGCCTTGGCTGCTGTCGTCTAGAGTAACTGTAGGCAGCGACTGCCACTGGGAAGTCGTGGACTGCACATCGACTGCAAGGAGTTCCTGGGGAAGAGAAAGAGAAGCAGATGAAGAAATGAGTAAATGAATAAGAGATGTGATGTACTCGCAGAGATGAACGGTCGAAACTAGCAAATAAGAATAACGACTGAACTAATATTGAACTAAAGAAGAACAAAAAGAACGAAAAGAAGAAGAAGAAGAAGAATAAGAAGAAGAAGAAGAAGAAGGAGGAGGAGAAGAAGAGGAAGAAGAAGGAGTAGTAGTAGGAGTAGGAGGAGAAGTAGGAGTAGGAGAAGTAGGAGGAAGAGGAGAAGGAGTAGTAGGAGTAGTAGTAGGAGGAGGAGGAGGAGGAGGAGGAAGAGGAGGAGAAAGAGTAGTAGGAAGAGGAGGAGAAGAAGGAGGAGGAGAAGAAGAAGAAGAAAAAGGAGGAGGAGGAAAAGAAGGAGAAGAAGAAGACGAAGAAGAAGAAGAACGAAGAAGAAGGAGGGAGAAGAAGGAGGAGGAGAAGAAGAAGAAGAAGAAGAAGAAGAAGTAGAAGAAGGAGAAGGAAGAAGAAGGAGGAGGAGGAGGAGGAGAAGAGGAGAAATAGAAGAAGAGGAAGAAGAAGGAGTAGGAGGAGGAGAAGGAGGAAGAAGAAGAACAAGAAGAAGAAGAAAGAGGAGGAGGAAGAGGAGTAGAAGGAGAAGAAGAAAGAGAAGAAGAAGGAGAAGGAGGACAGAAGAAGAAGAAGAAGAAGAAGAAGAAGAAGAAGAGGAAGGAGGAGGAGGACAAGAAAATAAAGAAGAAGGAGAAGGAGAAGGAGAAGAAGTAGAAGAAGAAGAAGGAGAACGAGGAGGACAAAAGGAGAAGGAGAGATTGAAGAAGAAGAAGAAGAATAAGAAGAAGAAAGAGGAGGAGGAGGAGGAGAACTAGAAATAGAAGAAGAAGGAGGAGGAGGAGAAGAAGGGAGAAGAAGGAGAACGAGGAGAAGCAGAAGGAGAAGGAGAGATAGAAGGAGAAGAACAAGAACAAGAAGTAGAAGAGGAGGAGGAGGATGGAGAGGAGGAGGATGAGAAGAAGAGGAAGAATAAGAAGAAGGAGAAGAAGAAGGCAACAGCCATTGGGAAGTGGAGGACTGCACGTCGACTGCAAGGAGTTCCTGGGGAAGAGAGAGAGAAGTGGATAAAGAAATGAATGAATGAATAAGTAAGACATTCTCGCAGAGATGAGACAGAACACCATATGAATTACAACGGTCAACTGAACTGGAGAAGGAGGAGAAGAAGAAACATAAGTAGAAGGAGGAGGAGGAGGAGGAGGAGGAACAAAAGAAGAAGGAGTAGAAGTAGAAGGAGGAGGAGAAGAAGTAGAAGGAGAAAAAGAAGAAGCAGAGGGGAGGAGGAGGAGGAGGAGGAGAAGAGGGAGAAATAGAAGAAGAGGAAGAACAAGAAGTAGAATAAAAGAAGGAAAAAGAGAAAAAGAGAAGAAGGAGAAGAAGAAGGAGGAGAAGTAGAAAGAGAAGAAGAGGAAGAACAAGAAGAAGACAAAAAGAAGAAGGAGGAGGAGAATAAAAGAAGAAGAAGAGAGAAGGAGGAGGAGGAAGAGGAGGAGAAGTAGAGGGAGGAGGAGCAGAAGGAGAAGAAGAAAAGGAGGAGGAGGACAAGAAAAGAAAGAAGAAGAAAAAGAAAAGAATAAGAAGGAGAAGAAGAAGGCAGTGACTGCCACTGGGAAGTGGAGGACTGCACGTCGACTGCAAGGAGTTCCTGGGGAAGAGAAAGAGAAGTGGATAAAGGAATGAATGAATAACGGTCAAAACTAGCAAATAACAATAACGACTGAACTAATATTGAACTAAAGGAGAAAAGAAGAACAAGAAGAAAGAAGGAGGAGGAGGAGGAGGGGAGGGGGAGGAACAGAAGAAGAAGAAGAAGAAGAAGAAGTAGAACGAGAACTAGAAGAAGAAGAAAAAGGAGGAGGAGGAGGAGGAGGAGGAGGAGTAGTAGAATAAGAAGAAGAAGAAGTAGAAGAAGAACGAGAAGAGGGAGAAGAAGAAAAAGGAGGAGGAGAAGGAGGAGGAGAGAAGGAGGAGAAGAAGAAGTAGGAGAAGTAAAAGAAGGAGAAGAAGAAGAAGAAGCAGAAGGAAACGAGAAGAAGAAGAAGAAAAATAAAGAGAAGAACAAGAAGGAGAAGAACAAGGAGAAGAAGAAGAAGAAGAGGAAGAAGAAAAAGGAGAAGGAGAGATTGAAGAAGAAGAAGAATAAGAAGAAGAAAGAGGAGGAGGAGGAGGAGAACTAGAAATAGAAGAAGAAGGAGGAGGAGGAGAAGGAAGGAGAAGAAGGAGAACGAGGAGAAGCAGAAGGAGAAGGAGAGATAGAAGGAGAAGAACAAGAACAAGAAGTAGAAGAGGGAGGAGGAGGAGGAGGAGGAGGAGGATGAGAAGAAGAGGAAGAATAAGAAGAAGGAGAAGAAGAAGGCAATAACAGCCATTGGGAAGTGGAGGACTGCACATCGACTGCAAGGATTTCCTGGAGAAGTAGATAAAGAAATGAATGAATGAAGAAGACATGTAATGTTCTCGCAGAGATGAGACAGAACATCATATGAAATCAAACGGTCAACTGAACTAAAGAAGGAGGAGAAGAAGAAACATAAGAAGGAGGAGGAGGAGGAGGAGGAGGAGAAAAGAAGAAGGAGTAGAAGTAGAAGGAGGAGGAGAAGAAAAAGTAGAAGGAGAAGAAGAAGAAGCAGGAGGAGGAGGAGGAGGAGGAGGAGGAGAAGAGGGAGAAATAGAAGAAGAGGAAGAACAAGAAGTAGAATAAAGAAGGAAAAAAAGAGAAAAAGGAGAAGAACGAGAAGAAGAAGGAGGAGAAGTAGAACGAGAAGAAGAGGAAGAACAAGAAGAAGACAAAAAGAAGAAGGAGGAGGAGAATAAAAAAGAAGAAGAAGAGAAGGAGGAGGAGGAAGAGGAGGAGAAGTAGAGGAGGAGGAGCAGAAGGAGAAGAAGAAAAAGGAGGAGGAGGACAAGAAAAGAAAGAAGAAGAAAAGAAAAGAAGAAGAAGGAGAAGAAGAAGGCAGCGACTGCCACTGGGAAGTGGAGGACTGCACATCGACTGCAAGGAGTTCCTAGGAAATAGAAAGAGAAGTAAATAAAGAAATGAATAAATAAATAACGGTCAAAACTAGCAAATAACAATAACGACTGAACTAATACTGAACT
Organism: Laodelphax striatellus; assembly: GCA_017141395.1. Classification (NCBI taxonomy): domain Eukaryota; kingdom Metazoa; phylum Arthropoda; class Insecta; order Hemiptera; family Delphacidae; genus Laodelphax; species Laodelphax striatellus. Next base: position 4,566,834 of record CM029543.1, on the reverse strand, counting down.
AAAGAAGAAAAGAAGAACAAGAAGAAAAAGAAGGAGGAGGAGGAGGGGAGGGGAACAGAAGAAGAAGAAGAAGAAGAAGAAGAAGTAGAACGAGAACTAGAAGAAGAAGAAAAGGAGGAGGAGGAGGAGGAGTAGTAGTAGAATAAGAAGAAGAAGAAGAAGAAGAACGAGAAGAAGAAGAAGAAGAAGAAAAGGAGAAGGAGAAGGAGGAGGAGAAGGAGGAGAAGAAGAAGTAGGAGAAGTAAAAAGAAGGAGAAGAAGAAGAAGAAGCAGAAGGAAACGAGAAGAAGAAGAAGAAAAATAAAGAGAAGAACAAGAAGGAGAAGAACAAGGAGAAGAAGAAGAAGAAGAGGAAGAAGAAAAAGGAGGAGGAGGAGAGGGGAGCAAAAAGGAGGAGGAAGAGGAGAAGAAGGAGAATTGGAAGAAGAGGAAGGAGAAGAAGAAGGAGGAGGAGGAGGAGGAGGAGGAGGAGGAGGAGGAGGAGGAGAACGAGAAGAAGAAGTGGAGGAGAAGGAAGAAGAAGAAGAAGGAGGAGGAGGAGAAGTAGAAGAAGATGAAGGAGAACGAGGAGGAGCAAAAGGAGAAGGAGAGATAGAAGAAGAACAAGAATAAGAAGAAAGAGGAGGAGGAGGAGGAGAAGGAGAACTAGAAATAGAAGAAGAAGAAGAAGAAGGAGGAGAAGTAGAAGGAGAAGGAGGAGAACGAGGAGAAGGAGAAGGAGAAGGAGAGAAGAAGAAGAAGAAGTAGAAGTAGAGGGAGGAGGAGGAGGAGGAAAAGAAGAAGAAACATCATATGAATTAACTGAACCAATACTGAACTAAAGAAGAAGGAGAAGAAGAATAAAAAGAAGGAGGAGGAGCAGGACGAACAGAAGAAAAAAGTAGAAGTAGGAGGAGAAGGAGAAGAAGATGAAGAAGAAGAAGAAGAAGAAGAAAAGGAGGAGGAGGAGGAGTAGGAGAAGGAGAAGGAGAAGAAAGAGGAGGAGAAAGAGGAGGAAAGTAGAAGAAGGAGAAGGAGAACGAGAGAAGAAGAAGAATGAGGAGGAGGAGATGGAGAAGGAGAAGGAGAAGAAGAAGAAGAAGAAGAAGGAGGAGGAGAGAAAAAGAAGGAGAAAGAAGAAGAGGAAGAACAAGAAGAAGAAAAAGGAGGAGGAGAAGAATAAGAAGGATAAGAATAATGAGGAGAAGGAGAAAGAAGGAGAAGAACAAGAAAAGGAAGAAGGAAAGGAAAAGCAGGAGGAGGAGAAGGAGGAGTAAAAGAAGAAGGAGGAGGAAGAGGAGAAGAAGGAGGAGAGGAGAAAGAAGAAGAAGAAGAAAGAGGAAGAAGAAGAAGGAGAAATGGAAGAAGAGAAAGAAGAAGAAAAAGAATAAGAAGCAGAAGGAGAACTGAGAAGAAGAAGAAAAAGGAGGAGGAGAAGAATAAGAAGGAGAAGAAAAGAAGGAGAAGAACAAGAAGAGGAAGAAGAAAAAGCAGGGAGGGAGAAGAAGAAGAAGAAGGAGAAGAAGAAGAAGAAGAAGAAGAAGAAGAAGAAGATGATGATGATAACCCACCTGAGATTCGGTGACATAGTACAGTTTGGACCTCTGCATCCACGCGGGCAGTTCCCCCTCCACCACTCCCTCCTGATCACGTGGTACAAACAGGGCAGCCATAACCTTCCTGTTCCCGCCACTTCTGGCGGCCATTTTGAACAGCGGCACCCATTATCCTTTAGTTTCTCTCATCATTTCTTCTTCCTCTTCTTCTCCCTTACTCTTCCTCTCGTCATTTCTTCTCATTCTAGTCATTTCTTCCTTCATTTTCGTTCATCATTTCTTCTTCCTCCTCCTTCTTCTTCTTCTTCTTCTCCCTTTACTCTTCCTCTCGTCACTTCTTCTCATTCTAGTCATTTCTCTCCCTTTAGTTTATTTCATCATTACTTTTCCTCCTTCTTCTTCTTCTCCCTCCTTCTTCTTATTCTCTTCTTCTTCTTCTTCTTCCTTACTCTTCCTTTCGTCACTTCTTCATTCTAGTCATTTCTCTCCTTTATTTTCTTTCATCATTTCTTCTTCCTCCTCTCCTTCTTTTCTCCTCCTTTCCTCCTCTTCTTCTTCTTCTTCTTCTTCCCATACTCTTCCTCTCGTCACTTCTTCTCATTCCAGTCATTTCTCTCCCTTTAGTTTATTTCATCATTTCTTCTTCTTCTTCTTCTTCTTCTTCTCCTTACTCTTCCTCTCGTCACTTCTTCTCATTCCAGTCCTTTCTCTTCCTTTATTTTCTTTCATCATTTCTTCTTCCCTCCTCCTCCTCTTCTTCGTTGTCTCCTCACTTTCTCCTCTTCTTCTTCTTCTTCTTTCTCCTTCATCATCATCATCATCATCTTCTTCTCCTTCTTCTTCTCCTTCATCATCATCATCATGTTCTTCTTCTCCTTCTACTTATTCTCCTCCTACTCCTTCTCCGCCCTCTTCTTCTTCTTCTCCTCATCCCTCCTCCTTCCTCTCCTCCTCCTTCTTCTTCTTCTTCTATATCAAAAATGTCTAGATAAAAAAATGTCTATTAATTATTATTTTATTTAGCGTATGGCTTTTAATAGAGGGGAGACCCGAGTAGGGTTGTTCCTCTTCACCAACATAACCAATTATCCCTTGATAGGGAACATGGTGAAAGTTTGTTTTCACTCTGAAAACAGACATCAGCATTTAAAAAATGGATTTTTTGATTTTATAAAGTCCGAAAAATATACAACACTATTAATAACCCACCTGAGATTCGGTGACAGTACAGTTTCGACCTCTGCATCCACGCGGGCAGATCCCCCTCCAACTCCCCCTCCTGATCACGTGGTACAAACAGGGCAGCCATAACCTTCCTGTTCCCGCCATTTCTGGCGGCCATTTTGAACAGCGGCACCCATTATACTTTAGTTTCTCTAATCATTTCTTCTTCCTCTTGTTCTTCTTCTCCTCATCTTCTTCTTCTTCTTCTTCTTCTTCTCCCTTACTCTTCCACTCGTCACTTCTTCTCATTTTAGTAATTTCTCTTGCTTTAGTTTCTTTCAACATTTCTTCTTCCTCTTCTTCTTCTCTTTCCTTTTCCTCTTCTTCGTCTTCTCTTCTTCTTCTCCCTTGCTCTTCCTCTCGTCACTTCTTCTCGGTCTGGTCCTTGCTCTTCCTTTATTTTCTTTCATCATTTCTTCTTCCTCCTCTTCTGCTTCTCTTCCTCCTTACGCTTCCTCTCATACCTTCTTCTCCCTCCTATTCTTCTTCTTCTCCTCCTTTCCTTATTCTTCTCTTCTCTTCTTTTCCTTCTTCTTCTTCCTCCTTAACCTTCATCTCGTCTCATTCTAGTCCTTTCTCTTCCTTTAGTTTCTTTCATCATTTCTTTCACCTCCTCTTATTCTTCTTGTGTCTCCTCACTTTCTCTCCTTCTTCTTCTACTTCTTTGTCTCCTCACTTTCTCTCCTTCTTTTCCATCCTTAGCCCGCTTTCTCTCCTCTCCTCAGAAACAATTTCGAAACAAGATACTAATGCCCGTTTTTTCAGTCGTTCAATAAACTTATTGAATAAATAATTTTTATTGAAAACACATGGTTATTGATTCAATAGTGCTATTGGATCCATAATCTGTCTATTGAGCGACTGAGAAACTGGGCATAACTCAAATAAAAAAAAATGTCTATTAATAACCCACCTGAGATTCGGTGACATAGTACAGTTTCGACCTCTGCATCCACGCGGGCATATCTCCCTCCATCTCCCCCTCCTGATCACGTGGTACAAACAGGGCAGCCATAACCTTCCTGTTCCCGCCACTTCTGGCGGCCATCTTGAACAGCGGCAACAATTAAATTATCCTTCAGTTTCTCTCATCATTTCTTCTTCTTCCTCCTCCTCTTCTTCTTCTTCTTCCTTACTCTTCCACTCGTCACTAATTCTCATTTTAGTGATTTCTCTTGCTTTAGTTTCTTTCATCATTTCTTCTTCCTCCTCTCTTCTTCTCCTCCTTTCCTTCTTCTTATTCTCTTCTTCTTCTTCCTTACTCTTTCTCTCGTCACTTCTTTTCATTCTAGTCATTTCTCTTCTAGTTTCTTTCTTCTTCTTCATCTTCTTCTTCTACTTCTTCTTCTTCTTCCTCCCTGCTTCCCTCATCTCTCCTAATTGTAGTCCTTTCTCTTCCTTCATTTTCTTTCATCATTTCTTCTCCTCCTATTCTTCTTCTTCTCCTCTCTTCTTCTCCTCTTCTCTTTTCTTCTTCTTCGCTTCTTCTTCTGCTTATCTTCCTCGTTACTCTTCCACTCATCACTTCTTCTCATTTTAGAATTTTCTCTTCCTTTCTTTTTTTTCATCATTTCTTCTTCCTCCTCTTCTTCTCTTTCTCCTCCTTTCTTCTTCTTCTTCGTCTTCTACTTCTTCTTATTCTTCTTCTACTTCTTTTTCTTCTTCTGCTTCCTTCTCCCTCTTCTCCTTCTCTTACTACTTCGTTTTCTTCTTCTTCTTCTTCTTCTCCATCTCCTCCTTCTCCTTTTTCTTCTTCTTCCACTTCTTCTCTTCTTCTTCTTCTGCTTATCTTCCTCGTTACTCTTCCTCTCGTCACTTCTTCTCATTTCAGTCATTTCTCTTCCTTTATTTTCTTTCATCATTTCTTCCACCTCCTCAATTCAAAACAATTTCAAAACAAGAAACTAACTCAAATGAAAAAAAAATCTATTAATAACCCACCTGAGATTCGGTGACATAGTACAGTTTAGACCTCTGCATCCACGCGGGCAGATCTGCCTCCAACTCGCCCTCCTGATCACGTGGTACAAACAGGGCAGCCATAACCTTCCTGTTCCCGCCATTTCTGGCGGCCATCTTGAACAGCGGCACCCATTATCCTTTAGTTTCTCTCATCATTTCTTCTGCGTCTTCTTGTTCTTCTCCTCCTCCTTTCCTTCTTCTTATTCTCTTTTTCTTCTGCTTATCTTCCTCCTTACTCTTCCTCTCGTCACTTCTTCTCATTCTAGTAATTTCTCTTGCTTTAGTTTCATCCATCATTTCTTCTTCCCTCTCTTCTTCTTCTCCTGTTTTCCTACTTCTTATTCTCTTCTTCTTCTGTTCATCTTCCTCCTTACTCTTCCTCTCATCACTTCTTCTCATTCTAGTCCTTTCTTTTCGTTCATTTTCTGTCATCATTTCTTCTTCCTTCTCTTCTTCTTTTTCTCCTCCTTTCTTCTTCTTCTCCTTCTTCTTCTTCTTCTTCTTCTTCTTCCACCTTACTACCTCCTCGTCACTTCTTTTCATTCTAGTCCTTTCTCTTCCACTAGTTTCTTTCATCATTTTTCTTCTTCTTCTTTTCTTCTTCTCCCTACTCTTCCTCTCAACACTTCTTCTCATTCCAGTCATTTCTCTTCCTTTATTTTCTTTCATCATTTCCTCCTTCCTATTTTTCTTCTTCTCCTCCTTTACTTATTCCTCTTTTTTCTCCTTCTTCTTCTTACTTACAGTTCCTCTCGTCACTTCTTCTCATTTTAGTCATTTCTCTTCCTTTAGTTTCTTTCATCATTTCTTCTTCTTTTTTCTCGTCCGTTCCTCTCCTTCTTCTTTTCCTTTTCTTCTTCTTCTTCCTCCCTACTCTTCCTCTTTTCTCTTTTCTTCAGTCTATTTCTTTCTCTTCCTTTAGTTTCTTTCATCATTTCTTCTTCCTCCTCTTCATCTTTTCTCCTTTCCTTCTTCATCTCCCTTACTCTTCCTCTCGTCACTTCTTCTCATTTTAGTCTTTTTTCTTTGTTTTGTTTCTTTCATCATTTCTTCTTCCTCCTTCTCTTCTTCTTCTTTGTCTCCTCACTTTCTCTCCTCCTTCTTCTTCTTCTTCTTCTTCTTCTCCTTCTCCTTCATCATCATCATCATCATCATCTTCTTCTTCTTCTTCTTCTCCTTCTACTTATTGTCCTCCTACTCCTACTTCCTCTTCTTCTTCTTTCTTTTCTCCCTCATCCTCCTCCTTTTTCTTCCTCTCCTCCTCCTTCTTCTTCTATAGAAAAATGTCTAGATAAAAAAAATGTCTATTAATAACCCACCTGAGATTCGGTGACATAGTACAGTTTAGACCTCTGCATCCACGCGGGCAGTTCTCCCTCCAACTCGCCCTCCTGATCACGTGGTACAAACAGGGCAGCCATAACCTTCCTGTTCCCGCCATTTCTGGCGGCCATTTTGAACAGCGGCACCCATTATCCTTTAGTTTCTCTCATCATTTCTTCTTCTTCTCCTTATCTTCCTCCTAACTCTTCCTCTCATAACTTCTTCTCTCTCCTATTCTTCTTCTCCTCCTTTCCTTCTTCTTCTCTTCTCTTCTTCTTCTTCCTCCTTACTCTTCCTCTCGTCACTTCTTCTCATTCTAGTCATTTCTCTTCCTCTAGTTTCTTTCATCATTTCTTCATCTTCTTCTTCTTCTTCTTCTTCTGCTTATCTTCCTCGTTACTGTTCCTCCTCGTCACTTCTTCTCAATTCAGTCCTTTTCTTCCTTTTGTTTGTTTCATCACTTCTTCTTCTTTCTTCTTCTTCTCCTTCCTTCTTCTTCTCCCTTACTCTTCCTCCTCGTCACTTCTTCTCATTTCAGTCCTTTCTCCTCATTTTCTTTCTCATCATTTCTTTCCTCCTCCTCCTCTTCTTCTTTGTCTCCTCCTCCCTCTCCTTCTTCTTCTTTCTTCTTCTTTCTTCTCACTTTCCTTCATCCTTCGCCCGCTTTCTCTCCTCTCCTCAGAAACAATTTCAAAACAAGAAACTAACTCAAATATAGCACGATCCAATTAACTTGTCAGAAATCAGCTGTTTTGGTAATAATTAAACAGTGACTTCGACACAATAATCAAAGGGCTTAAAAGTCTATGAAAGAGCTTTTAAAGAAGACCTTTAAAAGAATAAATTTTTAAAAGACATTTTCAATAATCTGCGAGATTCAGCATTTTTTTGTAGGTTTCGCTCTTTGAAACAGCTGATTTCTGACAAGTTGAAAGGATCCTGCTATAAAAAAAAGTTAATAACCCACCTGAGATTCGGTGACATAGTACAGTTTAGACCTCTGCATCCACGCGGGCAAATCAGCCTCCAACTCCCCCTCCTGATCACGTGGTACAAACAGGGCAGCCATAACCTTTCTGTTCCCGCCATTTCTGGCAGCCATTTTTAACAGCGGCACCAATTAATTAATCCTTTAGTTTCTTTCATCATTTCTTTTTCCTCTTCTTCTTCTTCTCCCTTACTCTTCCTCTCGTCACTTCTTCTCATTCTAGTCATTTCTCTCACTTTAGTTTATTTCATCATTTCTTCTCCCTCCTGTTCTTCTTCTTCTCCTTTCTTCTTCTTCTTCTTCTTATTCTACTTCTCCTTACTCTTCCTCCTCGTCACTTCTTCTCATTTTAGTAATATCTCTTGCTTTAGTTTCTTTCATCATTTCTTCTTCTTCTTCTTCTTTATCTTCCTCCTAACTCTTCCTCTCATACCTTCTTCTCTCTCCTATTCTTCTTCTCTTCTTCTTCTTCTTCTTCTTCCTCCTTAATCTTCCTCTCGTCACTTCTTCTCATTCTAGTCATTTCTCTTCCTCTAGTTTCTTTCATCATTTCTTCTTCTTCTTCTTCTTTCTTCTTCTTCTTCTTCTGCTCATCTTCCTCGTTACTGTTCCCTCCTGTCACTTCTTCCTCATTTCTGTCCTTTCTCTTCCTTCATTTTCTTTCATCATTTCTTCTCCTTCCTGTTCTTCTTCTTCTCTCTTTCCTTCTTCTTCCTCTTCTCTGCTTCTTTCTTCTGCTTATCTTCCTTGTTACTCTTTCCTCTCGTCACTTGATCTCATTTAAGTCCAATCTCTTCCTTCATTTTCTTTCATCATTTCATCTTCTTCCTCCTCCTCTTCTTCTTTGTCTCCTCACTTTCTCTCATTCTTCTTCTTCTTCTTTTTCTTCTTCTCCTTCATCATCATCATCTTCTTCTTCTTCTGCTTATCTTCCTTGTTACTCTTTCCTCTCGTCACTTCTTCTCATTTCAGTCCTTTCTCTTCCTCCTCCTCCTCTTCTTCTTTGTCTCCACACTTTCCTCATTCTTCTTCTTCTTCCTCCTTCATCATCATCATCATCATCATCTTCTTCTTCTTCCTCTTCTTCTTCATCATCACCAACTTCTTCTTCTTTTCCTTCTACTTATTCTCCTACTCCTCCTCCGCCCACTTCTTCTTCTTCCTCTCTCCTCCTTCTTCTTCTTCTATAGAAAAAATGTCTAGATAAAAAAAATGTCTATTAATAACTCACCTGAGACTCCGTGACATAGTACAGTTTAGACCTCTGCATCCACGCGGGCATATCTGCCTCCACCTCTCCCTCTTGGTCACGTGGTACAAACAGGGCAGCCATAACCTTCCTGTTCCCGCCATTTCTGGCGGCCATTTTGAACAGCGGCACCCTCTGTTCGGCCTTGAACACAAACAGCTGGCCATCAGCTGTGAACGCGGCAAAGTGTTCCGAGAGCGGATCAGCTGATAGCGCTGTTACGTCCATCTTCACACACCAGCTGATTGAGAGACTGAGAAGGTCCCAGACTTGTAGCGTTGTGGAGCTGGCAGTTACTACCACGTGACTGTAGGACTTTTGCTCAAATTCGATGAATCTGAAAAAAATATTATATATTCGCTATGAGCATCTACGGTGTTGCGCTCTGCGGATAATCGTATAAATCTTTCGGAGAAGATTAACATGGAGAAGGATAGGCTTATGTACGTAAAAATTAGTTCATAATTGAAATAGCTATTTTTCCTACTTATCGATTGTGGAATTATATTTAGAATGATAAAATTAACATATCGCATGTTCCCAAACATTATTATAATCTTTAATTCAAGTTTTAAAATCAACTTTGAAGCTTATGTTTCAAACAGACTGAGCAGACGAAGTAGTTTATCCACAGCTGAGTTCATTCCCATCGGTCAATATTCCGAAATGGAGTATGGGCGCGAGACTTCAAATCAATCATATGCTTTTAAACTGGATTTTTTACTCGATTAATTCAAAACTAAGATCCGATTTCTTAGTTGGATCACTTTACGTTTGGAAATATGGAAGGAATAGAAGCCGCAATTACTATTGTGAACGGTATTTATACAATTAGGAATACGACAATACTTTAAATGCATTGTAAATGCTTATTACCTATCCTTGCTCATGTTAAACTAACCCGTTTCGTTCACTAAATTTCCGCGTGAGCGCAGGTGTCGATTTTATTATCCCCACCACCTACGTGCACACAGCGAATAGCTCATTGACAATATCCAAAAAGGAGAAACATATTCAATTCAATCTTCAATGTCAAACAGAGAAAATACAAAATAAAATTAGTAAAAACATTGGAAATAATACACAAACTTGAAGTTATGAAAAACTGCACAAGGACAAATAAGAACCGCATACGAAACTGTGTCCTCTATATATAGCAGGATTAATCTAACCTGTCAGAAAACAGCTGTTTCGACGAGCAATATCAAAATACTCAACCAACAAATGCTGAATCTCGCAGATTATTGAAACGGTCTTTTTAAAAGTAATTCTTTGAAAGGTCTTCTATTAAAAGGTCTTTTAAATAATTTAAAGGTTTCTACGGGCCGGTTCATGAGCTCGGGATTTAGCTAAGTCCTAGACTAAAACGGGTGGCTAC
>CM029543.1:4547175-4552175 GCA_017141395.1 Laodelphax striatellus | reverse complement strand
AGGAGGAGGAGGATAAGAAATAGAAGGGGAAGAAGGTAGGAGGAGGAGAAGAAGGAGGAGAGGAAGAAGAAGAAGAAGGAGAATTAGAAGAAGAGGGAGGAGGAGGAGAATAAGAAGAAGAGGGAGGAGGAGGAGGAGGAGGAGGAGGAGGAGGAGAATAATTAGAAGAAGAGGGAGAAGAATTAGAAGAGGAGGGGAGGAGGAGAAGAAGGAGGAGGAGAAGAAGAAGAAGAAGGAGGAGGAGAAGAAATAGAAGGGGAAGAAGGTAGAAGGAGGAGAAGAAGGACGAGAGGAAGAAGAAGAAGGAGGAGGAGGAGAATTAGATGAAGAGGGGAGGAGGAGGAGAATTAGAAGTAGAGGGAGGAGGAGGAGGAGGAGAAGGAGGAGGAGGAGGAGGAGGAGGAGGAGGAGGAGGAGGAGGAGGAGGAGGAGGGAAGAAGAACAAGAAGGAGGGAGGAGGAGTAGGGAGTAGGGAGGAGAAGAAGGAGAAGAGGAGGAGGAGGAGGGGGGGAGGAGGAGGAGGAGGAGGGGATGAGGAGGGGAGGAGAAGGAGAAGAAGCAGAAAGAGAAGAAGAAGAATAAGGAGAAGAAGAAGGAGGAGTAGGAGGAGCAGAAGAAAAGAAGAAGGAGGAGGAGAAGAAGATGAACAAGAGAAAGGAAAGAAGAATAAGAAGAAGGAGGATGAGAAAATAAACTGATGAACCAATAAACGAATCAGACATCAATTTAGTGACATCATTTAACATTTGTTAAATTTTACCACTCTTAATTATCTACTCACTTGATATCCTCAGCACCTTCGTAAGGGACGAGCACATTTCAACAGTGTCTGCGTTCCACACCGTTGTTGGACTCGAACCCCACCGCCAGAACGGGAGCCATCGTAGGAGTGAGTGGGAGTAGGAGGAGAAGTAGAAGAGGAAGATGAAGAGGAAGAAGAAGAGAAGGAGGAGGAGAAGAAGTGGAAGGGAAGAAGGTAGAGGGAGGAGAAGAAGTAGAAGGAAAAAGGTAGAAGGAGGAGAAGAAGGAGGAGAGGAAGAAGAAGAAGAAGAAGGAGGAGAGGAAGAAGAAGAAGAAGAGGAGGAGAATTAGAAGAAGAAGAAAATAAAAAGGAGAAGAACTAGGAGAAGAAGAAGAAGAAGAAGAAGAAAAAGAAAAGAAAAAGAAGAAGAAGAAAAAGACAAAGAAGAAGAAAAAGAAAAGGAAGAAGAAAAGAAAAGAGAAAGAAAAAGAAGAAGAAAAGAAGAAGAAGAAAAAGAAAAGAAGAAGAAAAAAAGAAATAGAAGAAAAAGAAGAAAAAGAAGAAGAAGGAGGAGGATGAGGAGGAAAAGAAGGAGGAGAAGAGGAAGGAGAAGGTAGAAGGAAAAGAAGGAGGAGGAGAAGAAGAAGAAGAAGAAGAAGAAGAAGAAGAACAAGAAGGAGAAGAAGAAGAAGAAGGAAAAGAAGAAGGAGGAGGAGGAGAAGAAGAAGAAGAAGAAGATGAACAAGAAAAAGCAAAAGAAGAATAAGAAGAAGAAGGAGGGAGGAGGAGGAGGAGGAGGAGGAGGGGAGGAGGAGGAGAAGCAGGAGGAGAAGAAGAAGAAGGAGAAGAAGAAGGAGGAGGAGGAGAAGAAGAAAAAGAAAAAGGAGGAGGAGAAGAAGATGAACAAGAGAAAGGAAAAGGAGAATAAGAAGAGGGAGGATGAGAAAAATAAACTGATGAACCAATGAACGAATCAGAATTATCTACTCACTTGATATCCTCAGCGCCTCTCGTAAGCGACGAGCACATTTCAACAGTGTCAGCATTCCACACCGTCAAACTGGACTCGAACCCCACCGCCAGAACGGAGCCATCGTAGGAGGAGGGAGTAGGAGGAGAAGTAGAAGAGGAAGAAGAAGGAGAAAAAGAAAAAGAAGAAGAAAAAGAAAGAGAAACACAACAACAAGAAGAAGAAGAAGACACTGATAAACCAACGTACGAATCAGACATCAATTTAATGACATCATTCAACATTGTTTAAATTCTTACTCACTCACTCTTTAATTATCTACTCACTTGATATCCTCAGCACCTCTCGTAAGCGAAGAGCACATTTCAACAGTGTCAGCGTTCCACACCGTCAAACTGGACTCGAACCCCACCGCCAGAACGGAGCCATCGTAGGAGAATGCCACCGGCCCGCCCGCTTTATCCCGATAGAACCCCACTCGGTCATTGGTCCACGTTGTTGCATACTCTGCAAAATAATTATTTATTTGTTTATTTACACACTTTACAATATGAGAGCACACGGGAGAATCCCAAAATTTTGCTTTCCCATAAAAAACAATTACATGATGGAACAATATTAAAAAAATTTATTCAAAATAACTGACGAACCAATTATGAATAATAGATCATAAGAATTATAGAGTGGCGCAAAAAGAACGGATGGATTTTAGTAGGATAGTACCAGTGGAGTAGAGCTGTCTGAGACCGCAGAGCGACACCATTTTGTAGGTTCAAGTATCCAGTTTAAGTAACAATAGCGCAATTGCAATGACCTTGCAAAATCGCGTATTTGCTGTTGAACAATATTTCCAATAGCATAAATCTGCAATCGTCGTTCAACGGAGCTTTAGCAAAGAGTTTTAAGTCGAGCTTATTGGCATGTGATTCTTCTTTACTTGAATTTCAAGTTTACCGTCGTAAATATCGTTACATTGAAGATTTGAATACTGCAATACATGAATAAATTGCTGCTGTATCAAAAGTTAAGGACCAATTTGATGATTTAATGAGCATTAACGCATTAAGGGCGCCATCTATCCTATGTCATTTTAAAAGAATGCTTGAGTGTTTTGGAGTTTTTTATACAAATTCTCAAATTGGGTTATTTACTTAGTATTTTGGTGTAAGGAAGATAAATGTATGATTAGAATAAACTTTTTTAAAACACTTTCAAAAACATCCGTTCTTAATGCGCCACCCTGTATTATATTATGTTATAAGAAATTATGTATAATAAGGAAAAAATCTCAGATGTTCACAAAATAAAATGTTCGTTTCTAGAAATATTCACAAAAATGTTTTGTGAGTATTCAAGGGAAAAATGTCCCTGCACATCCTTCTCCAAGAATGGACATTTATATGTTGAAACTCCGCCGTTTCATGTAGATACAAAACTATCATTTATAAGATCGAGATGATTATTGCGTGCGCGGGTGAAGGGGGGTCAAAACGGGTTTACTCCTTCGGACGCTATTTACCAACCGATCAGCATGAAAATGGTACCAACTTGTTTAGAAAGATCTGTAGAATTGTTGTATAACCTTGAAAATTCTATTTTCAATTTTAAAATGGCAGTATACATCGATGAACAAATTTTATCGACTTGTAATTTAGATCAACTTCTGAGCCATTTCAAAGCTAAAAATCCAATTTTCAAGGTTATACAACAATTCTACAGATCTTTCTGAACAATTCCGGACAGTTTAAATAATTATGATATTTAGATATGGTTTTTACCCAGGATCGATGCCCTAGAGTATTGTTAGAGAGTTCTGAAACATCCTATATAGGATTTCAGCACTTATATTTTGTATTCTACATGAATAAAGTGAACAATCTAATCTATTCTGTATACATCTTGCATCTGAAGAGGAGAAGAAAGAAGAGAAGGACAGAAGAAGGCGAAAGAAGAAAAAGAAGAAGGAGAAGAATAAGAAGAATGAAGGAAGAGAGAAGAAAGAGAGGAAGAAGGAAGAAGAGAAGAAGAAGAAGAGAAAATAAAGAGAGAAAGAAGTAGAAGAAGAAGAAGAAGAAGAAGAAGAAGAACAAAAGAAGAAGAAGAAGAAGAGGAAGAAGAAGGAGTCGAAGAAGAAAAAGAAGAAGAAGATGGAGAAGAACAAAAAGAAGTAGAAGATAAAGTAGAAGTGGAGAAAGAGGGAGAGAAGAAGAAGGAGGAGGAAAGGAAGAAGAGGAGAAGAAGAGGAGGAAGAAGAAGGAAAGAAGTAGAAGAAGAAAAAAGAAGGAAAAGAACAAAAGAAGTAGAACAAAAAAGTAGAAGAAGAACAAAAAGAAGTAGAAGAAGGAGAGGAAGAGGAGTAGAGGAGAAGAAGAATAAGAAGAAGAAGAAGAGAGAATAAGAAGGAGAAGAGGAAGAAGAAGAAGAACAATAAGTAGTAGAAGAAGAAGAACAAAAAGAAGTAGAAGGAAAGAAGAAGAAGAAGAAGAACAAAAAGAAGTAGATAAAAAAGATGAAGAAGAAGAAGAAGATGAAGAAGAAGAGGAAGAGAAGAAGAAGAAGAAGAAGAAGAAGAAGAAGAAGAAGAAGTAGATAAAAAGAAGAAGAAGAAGATGAAGAAGAAGAAGAAGAAGAAGAAGAAGAAGAAGAAGAAGAAGAAGAAGAAGAAGAAGAAGAAGAAGAAAAAAAGAAGAAGAAGAAGAAGAAGAAGAAAAGAAGAAAAGAAGAGGAAGAGGAAGAGAGAAGAAGAGGAGAAGAAGAAGAAGAGGAAAGAAAGAAGATGGAGGTGAAAGAGAGAATGAAGGGAGAAGAGGAAGAGGAAGAAGAAGAAGAAGGAAAGGGAGAAGAGGAAGACGAAGAAGAAGAAGAAGAAGAAGAAGAACAAGGAGAAGAAGAAGAAAAGAAGAAGAAGAAGAAGAAGATCGGCGATCGAAGAAAGTGGTTGTATACACAAAGAACAAAAGATCTTCTGAACAAGAGGACAGAAGAAATGATATTTAGAACCAGCACCGGCATTGAGGAATTCGCCAGTCTAGAAATATTGTTAGAGAAACAATGGAAACTTAGATTTGAGCACTTATATTTTGTAATCTACATGAATAAAGTGAACAATCTAATCTATTCTGTATACATCTTGCAACTGAAGGAGAAGAAGGAGGAAGATAAGAAGAGAAGAAGAAGGCGAAAGAAGAAGTAGAAGAAGAATAAGAAGAAGAAGAAAAGGAGAGAAGAAGGAGAGGAGAAAAGGAGAAGAAAGAAGAAGAAGGAGAAGTAGGAGGAGAAGAGGAAGAG
>CM029543.1:4497175-4544675 GCA_017141395.1 Laodelphax striatellus | reverse complement strand
AAGAGAAGAGGAAGAAGAGGAAGAGGAGGAAGAAGAAGAAGAAGAAGAGAAGAAGAAGAAGAAGAAGAAGAAGAAGAAGAAGAAGAAGAAGAAGAAGAAAAGAAGAAGAAGAAGGAGCAGGAGGAGGAGGAGGAGGAGAAGAAGAAGAAGAAGAAGAAGAAGAAGAAGAAGAAGAAGAAGAAGAAGAAGAAGGCATGCTAACTGACCTTTAGCTCCCCACTCAGCACCTTCCCGTGGTCCACACCCTGAACTTGCGATCGTGGCCCGCCGTCACCAGCATCGTCTGCGCCCGCTTCGCCCGTCAACGAGCGCTTAAGGCACTACTCACACCTGGAAACTTCACCCCAAACTGATTGCTCGGCAACTCAGAGGAGAAGAGGAAGAAGAAGAAGAAGAAGAACAAGAGGGGAAGAGGAAGAAGGAGAAGAAGAAAGAAGAAGAAGAAAAGAAGAAGAAGTAGAGGAAGAAGAAGAAGAAGAAAAAGAGGGGAAAGAAGCAGAAGAAGAAGAAGAAGAAGAAGAAAGAAGAAGAAGAAAAAGAAGAAGAACAACAAGAAGAAGAAGAGGAAGAGGAAGAAGAAAAGAAGAAGAAGAAGAGGGAAGAAGAAGAAGAGGGAGAAGAGGAAGAGGAAGAAGAGGAGGAGGAAAGAAAAGAAGAAGCAGAAAGAGTAGAAGAAGTAGAAGAAGAAGAAGAAGAAGAAGAAGAAGAAGAAAGAAGAAGAAGAAGAAGAAGAAGAAGAAAAAGAAGTAGAAGAGAAAAAAGAAGAAAAGAAGAAGAAGAAGAAGAAGAAGAAGAAGAAGAAGAAGAAGAAGAAGAAGAAAAGAGGAAGAAGAAGAAGAAGAAGAAGAAGAAGAAGAAGAAGAGGATTGAAGAAGAAGAAGTTCAATAGCAGTTTTGAGCAGAAGGAGGTGAAGGTGGTGAAGCAGAAGAAGGAGGAGAAAGAGGAGAAGAAGGAGGAGAAAGATGAGCAGAAGAAGAAGAAGAAGAAGAAGAAGAAGAAGAAGAAGAAGAAGAAGAAGAAAAAGGAAAAGAAGAAGAACAAAAAGAAGTAGATGAAAAAGTAGACTGACCGCCTTTAGCCCCCACCAGCACCTTCCCCGTTGTCCACACCCTGAACTTGCGATCGTGGCCCGCTGTCACCAGCATCGTCTGCGCCCGCTTCTCGCCCGTCAACGAGCGCTTAAGGCACTACTCACACCTGGAAACTTCAAATCGCAAAACAACATCGCTCGGCAACTCAGCGTCGCAGCATGTGTTTTCAAAAGATGATACTTATTCTAGAGTCTAGACGATTCCAGAATCGAAAACTCCTCGATCGCAGCGATCGATTTGCGTGATTGTCAAGCGAGCAGGAAGAAGGGGAGGAAAAGGAAGAGGAAGAACAAGAGGGGGAAGAGGAAGCAGGAGAAGAAGAAGAAGAAGAAGAAGAAGAAGAAGAAGAAGAAGAAGAGGAAGAAGAAGAAGTAGAAGAAGAACATAACAAAGTAGAAGTAAAAGTAGGAGAAGAAGAAGAAAAGAAGAAGAAGAAGAAGAAGAGGAAGAAGAAGAAGAATAAGAAGAAGAAGAAGAAGAAGAGGAAGAGGAAGAAGAGGAGAGGAGGGAAAGGAAAAGAAAGAAGAGGAAGAAGAGGAAGAGGAAGAAGGAAGAAGAAGAAGAAAGGAAGAAGAAGAAGTAAGTAGAAGAAGAAGAAGAAGAAGAAGAAGAGTAGAAGAAGAAGAAAGAAGAAGAAGTAGAAGAAGAAGAAGAAGGAAGAAGAAGAAGAAGAAGAAGAAAAGGGAAAAAGAAGAAGAAAAGAAGAAAAGAAGGAAGAAGGAAGAAGAAAAGAAGAAGTAGAAGAAAAGAAGAAGAAAAGAAGTAGAAGTAAGAAGAAAAGAAGAAGAAAAAGAAAAGAAGTAGAAGAAGAAGAAGAAGAAGAAGAAGAAGAAGAAGAAGAAGAAGAAGAAGAAGAAGAAAAGAAGAAGAAGAAGAGAAGAGGAGAAGAAGGAGGAGGATGCGAAGGAGGTGAAGGTGGTGAAGCAGAAGAAGGAGGAGAAAGAGGAGATGAAGGAGTAGAAAGACGAGCATAAGAAGGATGAGCAGAAGAGGAAGAAGAAGAAGAAGAAGAAAGGAAGAAGAGAGAAGGAGAAGAGGAAGAGGAGAAGAAGAAGAAAAAGGCATGCTGACTAACCTCCTTTAGCCCCAACCAGCACCTTCCCAGTCACCCACACCCTGAACTTGCGATCTTGTCCCGCTGTCACCAGCATCGTCTGCGCCCGCTTCTCGCCCGTCAACGAGCGCGGCGGCTGGAAGCGCACTGCCGTCACCGCACCGTCGCCGTGAGGCTGATTCACGCACGTGTTCATCACGAACCTGCAACAAGTGGCAAACAAAAGTTGGATTATCTAGGACTAGTAGCTAAAACCGGGAAAAAATCCCGTTTGCACCAGGAAAAAAGGTTAAGCTACCTCTTCAAAAAGCATTCAATATCTAATTAAATTAATGAAGCCTCTGCTTCCCTATAGTGTGAATGATAAGACTAAAGCTGGGTTTACACCAAAGTCAGTGACAGAACTGTCAATGACTTTTGTCAACGACATACTTGTCACAAACAAATGTCATTGACAAAAGTCGCCGTTTGATGTAAACGACTTTGTTGAAAACTGTGACATAAGTCACAGTTTGATGTAAACGTTTTTACATATACGGGGTGTTTCAGAACTCCCTACCAATACTCTAGGGCATTGGTCCTGGGTAGAAACCATATCTAAATATCATATTTAAATTGTCCAGAAGTCCTAAGTTACTCACACAGCTGCCATTTTGTTTTTTTCACTTATTATTTTTTATATCAATAATGGTAAAACATATGGAATTGAAACTTTGCAGTCATATGGAAGAAACAAAATTTTAAATGGCCGCCATTTTGTTTTATGGATTTGAAAAGTTGTAATAATTTTTTTGTAGCTTTGTCTAGTTGTCATAAATGTTGGTGCAAAGTTTCAATTCCATATGTTTCAACATTATTGAGATAAATAATAATAAGTGAAAAAAACAAAATGGCAGCTGTGTGAGTAACTAAGGACTTCTGGACAATTTAAATATGATATTTAGATATGGTTTCTACCCATGAACAATGCCCTAGAGTATTGGTAGGGAGTTCTGAAACACCCTGTATATGTTTATACGTTTATATTATAAACGTTTTTATGATATATTGTATCTTACATCCTGTCCGCAATGCTACGCCACCAGTAGCAAGCAAGCAAGGAAGGAGGCTTTTGTCGCAGACAAATGTCACCGCAGCGTTTACATATATACTGCGACATTGTGACTGTGACATTTGTCAACGACAGTCCTTTGATCTTACCGACTATCGATGAGAAACTTGTGACATTGTCACAAACACAGATTTTCTGTCGTTGACAATATTGTCATTGACAAAATGTTGCAAGAAATATTAGCGTTTTTTAAAATTGTGACAAAAGTCGGTTGACACAAAAATGTGTCAACGACATCTGGTGTAAACCCAGCTTTAGAGTAGAAGGATTTATACAATTAAACTCGGAATTAAATTTAATACTTCTCTATGAATTCATTTTTTGTAGGCCAAATTCATTTTAGTCTACTACACATGGCTAATAACTGTGGTTTAGTTCAAATGATATTATCTGCTTCACTCACAATTCACAAATATGTAGGAGAAACTCTTAATACAGAATGACTTTTCTTTTTTTCTATTTTTTAATTTTCTTAATTTTTACTTCATTTTTTCATTTTATTTTTTAGCTATTTATTTTTTAAATATACGCGACGTCCCACAAGCCGCCGCTTTCGCGGCGCCCCTCTGACTGCAGCGCCCGGGGCCCTGACTACAGCGAAATAGTATATTTCGCACCTAGGGCGGAAAATGTGTGTTTGCCGGCTTGAGATCGCGGTTTTCAAGTTCGAGACGAATGTCGAGAACTTGAAGAGATCGAGAGCCGGCAAAACATGTTTGCCCGCGGTGCGAACGCTATTTTTCGCCACACCAAAAAAAAAAAAAAAGTGGCAATTTTGAAAGTTTTTAAAATATTCTTCTTGGAAGAATTCAATGTTTTGAGGTTAGGCCTATGAAAATACTATGATGCAATAATCGCATTCTATTGTTTGATATCAAAACTGAAAATAATTCATGAATCAAGTTATAGAAAAATTAATTTATTGATGCTTTAAATACTACATAGCCTTAATTATTAAAAAACACTTTTCAATATTCAAATTCATAACTCTGTGTTACACAATGCAGCCAATACAATAGTTGTTGAGGTTAAGGAAATATCATCATTCTATTGGTTCAAGGAAAACTATTAAAAATCAGGATAATATATTAAGTTATGGAACAATAATTATTTATATACTATATAAACATACAGCTTATTTCCGTAAAAATTATGTGATTATCTCTTCATGATTTGTGTGATCGGACACGATCAGCCGTCGGCTGTCATTTTTCGCCCTAGGGCCGTAAACGTTTACAGGCCTCGTCGGAAACAAAACGCTTTCGGCCTCCGTTTGAGGTGTGAAAAACAGTTCATTACGTCCAAGTGTGGCGAAAAAATCTTATTCTGACCCAGCTGATGATCATTCCATAATATGATGATGTTTATATTCAATTCAAAATAAATCATATCACGTGTTCCATATCTATTGTATCCATTATCTTTTCCTTCTATTTCGTCCTAAACGGTCCACTACTTGAATATTAGACCTCAGCTATCGCTTCGGTTAATTCTCATTTGAAAATAGGGAGATTATTTTGCCGCACCCTAGATTTTGCTAAATTCCAATCTTACCTCTTCTGTTTTTTGATCAGACATCATTCTTCCACAGATCTCTGCTTTAGCCCTGGATATGCCTTCTATGTTTAATTGTCCAATCCGTAAATTTTTAGCAGCTAGAGTATGTAGCCTTTGTCTTTGGTAGCCCTGATAAGAGCTGTTTTGGCCTGAATGACCGGGAGACATATGTGTCCGGTCAGCAAATCTGAGCTTCAACTTGAATCAAAATCCGCCCAGGTAACTATGCACAGCTGTGTTTATTATAGTGACATCTATCTGTGCTGACTACTGCCAATTTCCAACCAATACCAAATCCCACATTTTTATTATTAATAAATCAGTTCTAACAAGTCATTTGTTGATCAATTTTATTTATTTATTATTTTTTTAATATCATATTATTATCTGTTTACCGTCTAATCCTATATGTATGTACATATTTATATTATAATTTTTATTTCAACTGAACTGGCCTGAAAAAAGCATAAGCATATATATAATTATATATATATACAGAGTGATTCAAAAAATATACCACAACTTTGAAAATGTGTATTTAACGAAAGAAATGTGGCGTAACATGTACCACATGATAGCATCACATGATAGCCACATGCAAGTGCCATGACAACGGCTGATTAGAGTTGTTATCTCAACATAAAACAGTTCAGTTCAATTCCAGTACGAAATGTTTCAGTCAACTTTATATTCATGTTAATTAAACAAATATTTAATAGGAAAATGTGAATTTATTAACGTTGCTTTCCTATATTAGTGACCCCGACGTGATTTAAACACGCAACCTTCTGAAACATAATTTTCCTATTGAAACATAATAGAACCTTCTGTTATACATCATTACAAAGCGTATTAGAAGAAGTTTTTTTCACTCACAAAGAAATTCAGAGATGTTCAATATAACCCCCTCCAGACACTCGACTAATATCAACCCGATAGGTACTCAAACTTGTTCCACAATATCTGTAGCATGTCAGGCGTAACAGTTTGGTAAGCTGCTGTTATTTCTTGTTTCAAATAATCAATATCCATCCACCATTGATGATTTGAAACAAGAAATAACAGCATTCATCCAAACTGTTACGCCTGACATGCTACAGATATTGTGGAACAAGTTTGAGGGAGGTTTTGGATTGATATTGCTCGAGTGTCTGGAGGGGTCATATGGAACATCTTTGAACTTGTTTGTGAGTGAAAAAAACTTCTTTAAATACTCTTTTCAAATATGTATAACAGAAGTTTCTATGATGTTCCTTTTATAATATACAAATTTTTAAAGTTGTGGTATTCTTTTTGAATCACCCGGTATATACCTCTTCTGTTCAGCATGATACTTCCACATCTTCATCAGCACCTCCCGGGCGGTGCAGTGGTCATCCCTCATTTCGACGGTGGCCATCCAGCTTCCGTCCTCGCTTAGGGCCACCCTCACCACTTGCATCAGATAGAGCAGGGTGTCGGGCTCCCTGACGTAGTTGCACTCGCACACGTCCATGCTGTGCTGCAGCTCGCTGCGGTCGAGGCTGACAAACTGTAGGTGACCGAGGCGACCGTTCAGCACCACGCATCTGTCGAGGAAGAGCAGAAGACTAGAGATTTGTTGAAATTTGATTGGAGAACAGATGGGATTAGATTTTAATTGAAGGATGAGGAGATGAAAAGGAGTAGGACGAGGAGGAGGAGGAGGAGGAAGAGGAGGGGAGGAGGAGGAGGAGGAGGGGGAGGGAGAAGAGGAGGAGAAGGGGAAGAGGAGGAGGAGGAGGTGGAGGGGGGGGAGGAGGAGAGGGAGAACAGAGAGGAGGAGGAAAAGGAGGCTGAAGTGGATGGAGAAGAGGAGGAGGAGGAGGAAAGGAGGAAGAAGAGTAGGAGTAGTAGGAGAAATAGAAGGAGGAGGAGGAGAAGGAGGAGCAGGAGGAGGAGGTGGAGGAGGAGGAGGAGGAGGAGGTTGAGGAGGAGGAGGAGAAGGCAGTAGAAGGAGTAAGAGGAGAAGGACGAGGAGGAAGAGAAAAGAGAAAGAGGAGGAAGAGGAATGAGAGAGAGGAGGGAGGAGGAGAGCAGAAGGAGGAGGGAGAGAGAGAGAGTAGAAGGAGGAGCAAGAGTAGGAGAAGGAGGAAAGGAGGGGAAGAGGAGGAGGAGGAGGAAAGGAAAAGGAGGAAGAAGAGCAGGAGTAGTAGGAGAAAGAAGAGGAGGAGGGAGTAGGAGAAGGAAACAGAAGAAGAAGAGCAGAACGAGGAAGAAGATGAGGAGCAGGAGGTGCAGTAGCCGAAGGAGTAAGAGGAGGTGGAAGAGGAGTATGGGGGAGAGGAATAGAAGGAAGAAGAGTAGAAGGAGGAGGAATAGTGGAAGGAGGGAGGAGGAAGAGATGTGAGAGAAGAAGGAGAAGTAAGAGGAGAAAGAGGAGGAGGAAGAGATGTGAGAGGAGAAGAAGAGGAGAGAGGAGGAGGAGGAGGAGGAGTAGAAGAAAGAGGAGGAAGAAGAGGAGAAGAAGGAGAAAGAAGAGGAAATAGGAGGCAGGGCAGAAGAAGGAGTGGGAGAGGGAGGAGGGGGAGGAAGAGATGTTAGAGAAGGTGAAGTAAGAGGAGAAAGAGGAGGACGAGGAGGAGTGAGAGAAGGAGGAGAGATAGATGAAAACAAGGATTAAGATGATGAGGAAGAGGATGCAGAAGAGGGAGGAGGAGAGAAAGGAGGAGGAGGAAGAGGAAAGGGGAACTGAAAGTGAGAAGGAAGATGAGGGAGAGATGGAGCAAGAGGAGTGGGAGGAGGAGAGAGAGGACAAGGCGGAGAGAGAGGAGGAGGAGGAAGAGTTGGAAAAAGAGTAACCATGCTGTGCTGCAGCTCGTTGCGGTCGAGGCTGACAAACTGTAGGTGACCGAGGCGACCGTTCAGCACCACGCATCTGTGCAGAGAGAGCAGGACAAGAATTAATAGAGATTTGTTGATTGGAGTGAAAAAAAGGATCTTTATTGAAGGATGAGGTGATTAAATGGAGGAGGAGACGGAGGAGGAGGAGGAAGAGGGAAAGGGGAAACTGGAAGTGGAGAAGGAAGATGTGGGAGAGATGGAGCAAGAGGAGTGGGAGGAGGAGAGAGAGGAGGAGGATAAAAAGGAATGGAAGAAGGAGAAAGAGGAGAAAGAAGGAGGAAGATGAGGAGGAGGATGAGGAGGTGCAGTAGGAGGAGGAGTAAGGAGAGGAGGAGAGGAGGAGGAAAAGAGGAGGAGGAGGAGGAGGAGGTGCAGTAGGAGGAGGATGAAATGAAGGAGTAGAAGGAGGTAGAAGAGGAGAAGGTGAGGAGGACGAGGAGGAGGAGGAGGAGGAGGAGGATGAGGATGAAATGAAGGAGGAGGAGGAGGTTGAAGAGGAGGAGGAGTAGGAGGAGGAGGAAGGGGAGGAGGAGGTGCAGTAGGAGGAGGAGCAAGAGGAGGAGGAGGAGGCAGTAGGAGAAGGATGAAATGAAGGAGTAAGAGGAGGAGGAGGAGGAGGAGGAGGAGGAAGAGGAGATGCAGTAGGAGAAGGTCGTTGGTGGTCGAGGCTGACGAACTGTAGGTGACCAAGGCGACTGTTCAGCACCACGCATCTGCGAAGAGAGAGGAGGAGGAAGAGATGTGAGTGGAGAATAAAGAGGAGGAGAGAGAGGAGGAGGAGGAAAAGGAGGAGCAAGAATTGGAAAAAGAGTAGAAATTTCAGCACTACATCTGTCAAACAAGAGGACAAGATTGAAAATATGTTTTTTGGAAAATAGAAGATTAAATTTTTATTGAAGGATGAGGAGATGAAATGGAGGAGAAGGGAGGAGAGGTGGGGAGGAAGGAATAGGGAGGAGGAGTAGGAGAAGAATAAGGAAGAAGATGAGGAGAAGGAGGAGGAGTAGGGAGAGGAAGAGGAGGAGGACCAGAGGAGGAGGAGGAGGAGGAGTAGAAGAGGAGGAACAGGAAGAAAAGATGAAGAAAAGAAGAAGTGAAGAAGAAGAAGAGAGACAGAAGAAGAGGAAGAAGAAGAAGCAGAACAAAAGATGAGAAGAGTAGAAGGAGGAGGAGATAGTTTGAGGAAGAGGAGGAGGACCAGTAGGTGGAGGAGGAGGAAGAGGGAGAAAAAGAAAAAGAAGAAGAAAAGAAGAAAGAAACGAAGAAGAAGAGAAACAAGAAGAAGAAAAAGAATAACTAGAAGAAGAACAAAAAGAAGAGAAAGAAGAAGAAGAACAAAGAGAAGATCAAGAAGAAGAAAAGAAGTACAAGAAAAACAAAGAGAAGAGAAAGAAGAAGAAGAAAGGAAAAAATAAGAAGACAAAAGAAAATAAAGAAAAGAAGAAGGGAAAATAACAAAAGAAGAAGAAGAAGGGAAGGAGGAAGACGAGGAAGAGAGCGTAAAGAAGAAAGAGACGAGAAGAGAAACAAGAAGAAAAAGAAGAAGAGAAATAAGAAGAAGTATGAAAGAAGAAGAACAAGAAATACTGCGCAGCTAATTCAATTAACTCACCTGGAATTAGGATCATAGCTCATCTTGGCAGGCAGTACAGTCTGTCCCGGTTCAGGCGGCAGACACCACGTCAACTTTTGTATCATGGCATACAGTTGCATGTGTGAAGACACCAATGCAATTCCGTTGTCCACCAGAGAGACAGCGACTGTTTGGTTGTCGGGAGACACGGTGATATGTTGTATGGCAGATTGTATGCGAGCGGTGAACTCTCTGATGTTGGGATTTTTTATGTTCCAGCGAACTAGAACATTCTCCACGCTGCCTGAGTACATTTGGGTGCCTGCAAGCATTAAAAAAACCCTGATAAATCAACAAATTCATCAATAGTATAATTGATTATGAAGCCTGAATACCAAAATAATATCAATAATAATTAACCGATACAACTATGTATTCAATGACCCGATATATTTTTTTTTTTGAGGGTGATGCCCACATGAGCTCTAGGCTTGTGCGTGGGTAATGAGAGAAGTGATGATGAGAGATGACGACTGTTTTTAGGCAGTCGGGACCGACGGCTTTTCGTCTCCTCTGAAAGATATGGTGTAGTGTTCACAAATAAAAATTTAATTTTCAATTTTTATTGTTGATATAAAATTAAATTTTAAATGTAATATTATTCATTGAAATTTCCTAATTTTACTCCAAAAATTAAATTACAGTTCCTGGTATGAATAACTAATTGAAGAACGTCAAAATCGGTTGCAAAACAAAAGTAGCCAGGACCGAGATTCGAACCCCGGACCTTGTACTCCAGATTCAAATTCAACCCTCAATGTTCAAAAACAATAGGATTCATATATTAATAATTGATCTATGAAGATATTATATTCCGAATTTCCAAACTGTTCGATCTTTGGTTTGTTAGATATCGTGCATGAGGAAAGACGGATACCAGTACGATCGCATTAAGGCCCAATCGGGTCCTTAATAAAGAATTGAGAGAGGCTAAGAAAGATGAAGATGAAGAAGAAGAAGAAGAAGAAGATGAACAAGGAAAATGAAGAGGAAGCACAACAACAAGAAAAATGAAGAAGAATAAAAGATGAATAACAAGAAAAATGAAGAAGCAAAAGAAGGAGGAAACTGAAAAGAAAAAGAAACGGAAGGAGAAAAATGAAAAGAAAAAGAAAAAGAAAAAGAAGAAGAAGAAGAAGAAGAAGAAGAAGAAGAAGAAGAAGAAAAAGAAGTAGGAGAAGGAGAAAAATATGAAGAATGAGGAGAAGAAGAAGAAGATGAAGAATAGGAAGAAGAAGAGGGTAGGGAGAAGGATAGGAAGAAGAAGAAAGAAGAAGAAGAAGAAAGAAGAAGAAGAAGAAGAAGAAGAAGAAGAAGAAGAAGAAGAAGTAGGGAGAAGGAGAAAAATATGAAGGATGAGAAGAAGAAGAAGATGAAAAAGAGGTGGAAGAAGAAGAGGGTGAGGAGAAGGATAGGAAGAAGAAAAATAAGAAGGAGAAGAAATAGAAGAAGAAGAAGAAGAAGAAGAAGAAGGAGAAGAAGAAGAAGAAGAAGGAAGAGGGTAGGGAGAAGGATAGAAGAAGAGGAAGATAGGCAAGAAGAAGAAGAAGAAGAAGAAGAAGAAGAAGAAGAAGAAGAAGAAGAAGGAAGGAAGAAGAAGAAGGAAGAAGAAGAAGAAGAAGAAGAAGAAGAAGAAGAAGAAGAAGAAGAAGAAGAAGAAGTAGAGAAGAAGAAGAAGAAGAAGTTAAAGAAGAAGAAGAAGAAGAAGAAGAAGAAGAAGACGATGAAAAAGTGGAGAAGGAGGAAAATGAAGAAGAGGAAGAAGAAGAGGGTGGGGAGAAGGATAGGAGAAGAAAAGAGAAAAACAAGAAGGAGAAGAATATGAAGGAGAAAGAATAGGAAGAAGAAGAGGGTAAGGAGGATGGGAAGAGAAGGAAAAGAGAAAAAGAAGAAGAATAAGAAGAAGAAGAGAAGAAGAAGAAGAAGAAGAAGAAGAAGAAGAAGAAGATGGTACGGAGAAGGATAGGAAGAAAAGAAAAAGAAGAAGAAGAAGAAGAAGAAGAAGAAGAAGAAGAAAAAGATGGTGGGAAGAAGAAGAAGAAGAGGAAGAAGAAGAAGAAGAAGAAGAAGAAGAAGAAGTAGAAAACAATTATGAAGAACAAGTTAGTAATATTATAAATAACTCAACACCCACTCACCACTCGGTGAGAAAGCGATATCATTGACAGGATGCGCATGCCAATGGTACATAGCAGCCGCCACGAAATGCCTCCTGCCTCTGTGGTCGCGTTTCCGCTTCCGGCTGTCCTCGAAAATGTGCTGATACAGGCTTATTCTGCCCGTCTGGTCGCCGGCGGCTATGCTATCCACATGGGGCACCGTTCGGACAACCGCCCAGTCGGACAGTTGGTTTAGGTCACAAGGCACAGACCTTTGGTTTGTTAGATATCGTGCAAGAGGACGGCAGTACGATCGCATTAAGGCCCAATCGGGTCCTTAATAAAGAATATTGAGAGAGAGTCACAAGGCTAAGAAAGATGATGAGGAAGAAGAAGATGAACAAGGAAAATGAAGAGGAAGCTGAACAAGACGAACAAGAAGAAAAAAGATGAATAACAAGAAAATAAAGAAGCAAAAGAAGAAGGAGGAAAAGGAAAACACAAGAGAAAAATGAAAAGAAGAAGAAGGAGAAAAGAAGAAGAAGAAAGAAGAAGAAAAAAGGATGAAGAAGAAGAAAAAGGAGAAGAAGGAGAAAAAAGAAGAAGAAGAAAAAGAAGAAGAAGAAAAGAAATAGAAGAAGAAGAAGAAGAAGGAGAAGAATAGAAGAATGAAGAAGGAGAAAAGGAGAAAAGAAGAGAGAAGAAGAAAAGAAGAAGAAGAAGAAGAAAAGAATGAAGAGAGAAGAAGGAGAAAAGAAGAAGAAGAAAATGAAGTAGAAGAGAGAAGAAAAAGAAGTGAAGAAGAAGAAGAAGAAGAAGAAAAGAAGAAAAAGAAGAAGAAAAGGAGAAAAGAAGAAGAAGAAGAAGAAGAAGAAGAAGAGAAAGAGAAGAAGAAGAAGAAGAAGAAGAGAAGAGAAAGAAAAAGAAGAAGAAGGAGAAAGAAAGAAGAAGAAGAAAAGAAAAGAAGAAGAAAAGAAGGAAAAGAAAGGAAAAGAAGAAGAAGAAAAGAGAAAGAAGAAGAAGAAGATGAAGTAAAAGGAGGAGGAAGAAGAAGAAGAAGAAGAAGAAGAAGAAGAAGAAGAAGAAGAAGAAGAAGAAGAAGAAGAAGAAGAAGAAGAAGAAGAAGAAGGAGAAAATTAAGAAAGAAGAAGAAGAATAAGAAGAGAAGAAGAAGAAGAAGAAGAAGAAGAAGAAGAGTAGTGAAGGAGAAGAAAAAAGAAGAAGAAAATTACGGAGAAGAAGAATAGAAAACAATTATGAAGAACAAGTTAGTAATATTATAAATAACTCAACACCCACTCACCACTCGGTGAGAAAGCGATATCATTGACAGGATGCGCATGCCAATGGTATAAAGCAGCCGCCACGAAATGCCTCCTGCCCCTGTCATCGCGTTTCCGCTTCCGGTTGTCCTCGAAAATGTGCTGATACAGGCTTATTCTGCCCGTCTGGTCGCCGGCGGCTATGCTATCAACATGGGGCACCGTTCGGACAACCGCCCAGTCGGACAGTTGGTTTAGGTCACAAGAGGCACAGACCTTTGGTTTGTTAGATATCGTGCAAGAGGACGGCAGTACGATCGCATTAAGGCCCTATCGGGTACTTAATAAAGAATTGACAGAGAGTCACAAGGCTAAGAAAGGTGATGAGGAAGAAGAAGAAGAAGATGAACAAGGAAAATGAAGAGGAAGCACAACAACAAGAAAAATGAAGAAGAAAAAAAGATGAATAACAAGAAAAATGAAGAAGCAAAAGAAGAAGGAGGAAAAGGAAAAAAAAGAAGAAAAATAAGGAGGAGAAAAAGAAGAAGGAGAAGAGAAACGAGAAGAAGAAGAAGAAAAAGGAGAAGAAGAAGTAGGAGAAGAGAAAAATATGAAGAATGAGGAAAAGAAGATGAAGAATAGGAAGAAGAAGAGGGTGAGGAGAAGGATAGGAAGAAGAAAATAAGAAGAAGAAGAAAGAAGAAGAAGAAGAAGAATATGGAGGAGAAGTAGTAGGAGAAGGAGAAGAATATGAAGAATAAGAATAAGAAGATGAAGAAGAGGAAGAAGAAGAGGGTGGGAGAAGGATAGAGAAGAAAAAGAGAAAAAGAAGAGGAAGAAGAAGTAGGAGAAGAGAAGAATATGAAGGAGAAGAAGAGGAAGAGGGAGAAGAAGAAGAGAAGAAGAAGAGGGTAAGGAGGATAGGAAGAAGAAGGAAAAGAAAAGAAGAAGAAGAAAAAGAGATGGTAAGAAGAAGCATAGGGAAAAGAAGAAGCAGAGGGAAAAGAAGAAGCAGAAGAAGAAGAGGAGGAAGAAGCAGAAGAAGAAAAGAAGAAGAAAAAGAAGAAGAAAACAATTATGAAGAACAAGTTAGTAATAATAAATAACTCAACACCCACTCACCGCTTGGTGAGAAAGCGATATCATTGACAGGATGCGCATGCCAATGGTACAGAGCCGCCGCCACGAAATGCCTCCTGCCTCTGTCATCGCGTTTCCGCTTCCGGCTGTCCTCGAAAATGTGCTGATACAGGCTTATTCTGCCCGTCTGATCGCCGGCGGCTATGCTATCCACATGGGGCACCGTTCGGACAACCGCCCAGTCGGACAGTTGGTTTAGGTCACAAGGCACAGACCTTTGGTTTGTTAGATATCGTGCAAGAGGACGGCAGTACGATCGCATTAAGGCCCAATCGGGTCCTTAATAAAGAATTGAGAGAGAGTCACAAGGCTAAGAAAGATGATGAGGAAGAAGAAGATGAACAAGGAAAATGAAGAGGAAGCACAACAACAAGAAAAATGAAGAAAAAAGATGAATAACAAGAAAAATGAAGAAGCAAAAGAAGAAGGAGGAAAAGGAAAAGAAAAATAAGGAGAAAAATGAAAAGAAAAAGGAGAAAAAGAATAAGAAGAACAAGAAGAAGAAGAAGAAGAAGAAGTAGGAGAAGGAGAAAATATGAAGAATGAGGAAAAGAAGATGAAGAATAGGAAGAAGAAGAGGGTGAGGAGAAGGAAGAAGAAGAAAATAAGAAGAAGAGAGGAGAAGAAGAAGAAGAAGAAGAAGAAGAAGAAGAAGAAGAAGTAGGAGAAGGAGAAGAATATGAAGAATGAGAAGAAGAAGATGAAGAATAGGAAGAAGAAGAGGGTGGGAGAAGGATAGGAGAAGAAAAAGAGAAAAGAAGAGGAAGAAGAAGTAGGAGAAGGAGAAGAATATGGAGGATAAGTAGGAGGAGAAGGAGAAGAATAGAAGAAGAGGGTAAGGAGGAGAAGGAAGGAGAAGAAAAAGAAGAAGAAGAAGAAGAAGAAGGAGATGGTAATAGGAAAAGAAGAAAAAGAAGAAGAAGAAGAAGAAGAAGAAGAAGAAGAAAAAGGAAGAAAGAAAAGAAGAAGAAGAAAAAGAGGGTAAGGAGAAGGATAGGAAGAAGAAGAAGAAGAAAAGAAGAAGAAAAAGAAATGAAGTAGAAGAAGAAGAAGAAGAAGAAGAAGAAGAAGAAAAAGAAAAGAAAAGAAAAGAAAAAGAAGAAGAAGAAGAAAACAATTATGAAGAACAAGTTAGTAATAATAAATAACTCAACACCCACTGACCACTCGGTGAGAAAGCGATATCATTGACAGGATGCGCATGCCAATGGTACATAGCAGCCGCCACGAAATGCCTCCTGCCTCTGTCATCGCGTTTCCGCTTCCGGCTGTCCTCGAAAATGTGCTGATACAGGCTTATTCTGCCCGTCTGGTCGCCGGCGGCTATGCTATCCACATGGGGCACCGTTCGGACAACCGCCCAGTCGGACACTTGGTTGGTGAACCTGTTGGGGGACAGACAAACAGACATTTAGTACTAAGAAATACTTGAACTACTTTCGGTTAAATGACAGGTCGGCGAAAAGGGTAGCCACCCAAAGGCGGTCAAGTCCACTGAGCTAAATACAGAGTGATTCAAAAAGAATACCACAACTTCAAAACGTTGTACTTAATGAAAGAAATAATATCGGGGAACCGAGCCCTGCTCAGGGGTAGGCCTACAAAGGCACAGGAATGGAAATTTTAAAGGAAAAAAAGGAATGAAATTGAACAATTTTTTAAAGTACAGCCATCAGTCTTATGCACTGATTCATCATTGCACTATAAAAAAAGTAATCTGAGCTTTCGAAATATTATGAATAATCGAGTTTGAATGCATATCATTTGAAAAATCGCACATGTGGTAAAATTTTGCTTCATATATATAGTAGTAGTAGTAATAATACTTCATTATTTTCATTAAAAAATATTTTACTACTATTATTATTTCTATATACTTCATATAGAAATAATAATATGGGTTGATAACTATTTTTAGGTCAGCTGTTTAGATGAACTCTTGACGATTTTTTTTTCAAATAAATAAAAACAGATCACATGGCTAACTTCATGCCTTAAATTTTAAAATAACAATACAATATGGAATATTTTCAAACTTTCAAATTCCTTTTAATTTTCTATAGATAAATTAAAACTGGAAAAAGGGAATAGGAGCAGCTTATGTGTTTCGATATTTTTCTCAATTCTAGTAAAAATGGAACCGCTGGTTTTACCAACAACATCAAGAAGCGACGGAAAATTGTTTCTTCCTGTCAGCTGATTCTCTGTCACTGTCTCAGCAGCTGAAATAATAATCTTGTCTCACTCACACACTCACTCGCCTCACTCTTTCTCATCATTTACAGCCGACGGAAATTTCTTTCTTCTGTCAGCTGATTCTCAAAGGATCAATTTCTCCTTTTTAGGTCCTTTAGCAGTTATCCCAGGGATGAGACCCGGCGCAAACTAATTTTGTATCATAAACCTCCTATATTCCAAATTTCGTCAAAATCGTTAGAGCTGTTTTCGAGATCCGTTGGACATACAAACATATAAACATATAAACATATAAACATATAAACATATAAACATATAAACATATAAACATATAAAACATATAAACATATAAACATATAAACATATAAACATATAAACATACAAACATATAAACATATAAACATATAAACATATAAACATACAGAAATTGCTCGCTTAATATAATAGGATAAACATACAGAAATTGCTCGCTTAATATAATAGGATAAGTGAAAAAAACAAAATGGCAGCTGTGTAAGTAACTAAGGACTTCTGTACAATTTAAATATGATATTTAGATATGGTTTCTATCCAGGAACAATGCCCTGGAGTATTGGTAGGGAGTTCTGAAACTACCAAAATTAAATTTATGCCGCAAGCCTATTTAATGATAATTTTAATAGCGCATTTAATGATTGAAATGATTCCTTATTATATATCTACAATAGGAATAGATCAATAGGAAAATAATTGGATTCAATTGAAATCAAACATTCACCATGTTCCCTATCAAAGGACAATATTGGTTATGTTGGTAAAGTGGAACAACCCTACTCGGGTCTCCCCACTATTAAAAGCCATACGCTAAATAAATAAATAAATAAAAAATTGGATTCAATTATTATAACTTGATACAGTAACGTATTCACTCACCAATAGCGAAGTTAGTCGTTTCTTATATCTGTGATTCAGAACTTACAATAAAATTATGGTTTATGCACACGTAAGATAGAAGTAGAAATTCAGTTCTGATGTATCACATTGTTGTACAGCTGTTAACATAGCTCAATTTTGCTTTTAATGGGAATAATAATTATTATAGGCTACAATATAGAATATTTTCAATATTTTGAATTACTTTTAATTATAATAAATCCAATTCCTTTTTATTTTAATGATTTTATTATCTTTTAATTTTTAATTAATAAATTTGAATCCAGAAGGAAATAGGAACAGCTGATGTGCTTCTGCATTTTCTCAATTTTGGTAATCCAGACGCTGTTCTTACTAAGGAAGTTGCGTTCGTATTTTACATATGGTCAGATGATTGAAACGAATTATCTCAACAGCTGATAATTATAATCTTCTCTCACTCGCACTCACTCTCTCTCAACATCAAGAACCGACGGAAAATTGTTTCTTCTGTCAGCTGATTCTCTGTCACTGTCTCAGCAGCTGAAATAATAATCTCGTCTCACTCACACGCTCACTCGCTCTCACTCTTTCTCATCATTTACAGCCGTTGGAAATTTCTTTCTTTTGTCAGCTGATTCTTAAAGGATCGGTTTTTCCTTTTTAAGGTCCTTCAGCGAGTTATCCCAGGGATGAGACCCGGCGCAAACTAATTTTTGTATCACAAACCTCCTATATTCCAAATTTCGTCAAAATCGTTAGAGCCGTTTTCGAGATCCGTTGGACATACATAAATACATAAATACATACATAAATACATAAATAAATATAAACATACAGAAATTGCTCGCTTAATATAATAGGATAATAGAACCTTCTGTTATACATCATTTCAAAGAGTAATTAAATAAGTTTTTTCACTCACAAAGGAGTTCAGAGATGTTCACAGACCCTCCAGACACTCGAGCAATATCAACCCAAAACCTTCCTCAAACTCTTTCCACTCTCACCAGCATATCAGGCGTAACAGTTTGATAATCTGTTGTTATTTCTTGTTTCAAATCATCAATATCCATCCACCATTGATGATTTGAAACAAGAAATAACAGCAGCCATCCAAACTGTTACGCCTGACATTCTACAGATAAATAAATAAATAATAAATTTATTTCCTTCTTCAAAACTAAAACCTAGGAATACAATAATGAAATATTGACTACAAAAAATGTGAAAAAAACATATAACATCAAGAAAATTCATGGAAATTAACCCACTCAACTATGGATGTCATCCATGTACTAGAGTGGGTGTCATAATAAATGGTGGATGGATATTGATGATTTGAAACAAGAAATAACAGCTGCTTACCTAACTGTTACGCCTGATATGCTACAGAGAGTGTGGAACGAGTTCGAGGGATGTTTTGGGTTGATATTGCTCGAGTGTCTGGAGGGTGTCATATTGAACATCTCTGAACTTGTTTGTGAGTGAAAAAAACTTCTTTGAATACTCTTTGTAATGAAGTATAAGAGAAGGTTCTATGAAGTTTCTTTCATAACATACAAATTTTTAAAGTTGTGGTATTCTTTTTGAATCACTCTGTATATACAATTGAGGAGTAGCTCATAGACCTGATCAGCGCGCACTAGTGAGAGAGAGTGAACAGCCTGGGGGATTTTAACCATTGCAAGATAGGAACAAATTACGTTTTTGGGATAGAATTCAATTAAATCATTAAGGTATTAAAGTATCATCAATACTTTATTGCTATCTATTATTTAGTGGTTTTAAGGTGTTTTAATGAATGTATTAATTGGATTAAAGAACTTTTATCAGAATTTTCGTCATCTTGTTGCTAGACTCTTCTTGCTAGGTTAGGATTTTTGAAGTTTGAACTTCCCGCTATGTGTAACCATCAGTATCATATGTATGATAAACATTATTATTCCAGAGACATAAACTATTCCACACAAATAATATTTAATTCAATTACAACATTATATTTACATCTCATATTTTCCATATTTCATCTATTTACGTTCAATATTACATTTTATATCAGTAAGTATCTCACTCTCTTTTGGAAAGAGGATCAAATTGAAATTATCTTTGTTTCTTTTCTCTTAAAGAGACAACTGAAGTGTTCTTGAACATCCTAGCTTCAATTTTATAAGTTACTGGAATATTTTGGCTGAATATTTATCAAATACGAAATAAAATAAACAAGCATTTTTACATTTGATTCAATGATAACCTATATTCAATCCCGACAAGTTGTTCCTCTGTCTCTCACTTGAGCGCGCTAAAGTTTGTGAGCTATTTCTCAATAGATATTCAGTGAAGATAAAAAGCACATTTTCTTTGTTCTGCAACTTACTTGAAAACAGGCATGCCAACCTCCCCAAGCTTGTAGACCAGCAACTCTCTGCCCAGGGCTAGAGCAATGAAATGCCTATCATCCACACAGCCCAGTGAGAGCAGCTTCGAGTCAGGACTGCCTCGGTAGCCAAACAACTTCAGAGACTCGAAGTTCAGGCTGTAGGTCTGGATGAACACCTGAAAAAAGGAATTATTACGGTGATATTAATTTAATTTGGCGGATGGCATTGGAAAGATATATAGATATATTATATTCTTGAAGAAGAGGAAGAGAAATAGGAAGAGGAGGAACAGAAAGACAAAGGAAAAGAGAAGAAGAAGAAGAAGAAGAAGGAGGAGGAGGACTTGAGGAGGAGAGGAAGAAAGAAGTAGAAGAAGAAGAAGGTAGAAATAGAAGAAGAAGAAGAAGAAGAAGGAAGAGGAGGAACAGAAAGACAAAGGAAAAGAAAAGAAGAAGAAGAAGAAGAAGAAGAAGAAGAAGAAGAAGAAGAAGAAGAAGAAATAGTTATGAAATAAGTTATGACGAGGAGGGGGAGGAGATTAGGAGGATATTAAGGAGGAGTAGTAACAGGTAAAGGGGGAGGAAGAGGACATGGAACGGGTGAATGAGGAGTAGGAGACGAAGGAGAAGGAGAAAGAGATAGATAGATTTTATTCGTCAATTGTCACAAGGCTTTCGCCTATTGTAACATACAGTTAATAAATAATTTGATTTTACAAAATATTGAAAGTAGATTACAAAAGATTACATGATTACAGATTACATGATTACAGATTACATGTGTTAGATTCAATAAAACATTACAAAATTGAATTATAAGATAATGATGTATTATTACTTATTAGCATGTAAAGTAATAAATATAGAATGAGAAGAAATTATAATAATCCACAACCAATTCCAAAAAGGAATTATTTAAAGATTGAAAACAAAATAAAGTTAAGTGATGGTTAGAAGATTATGATAAAAGCAATTTGATAAATTTCATGCCAATGTATCATTAATCAATGTTCACAAGAGTCTTGATTTGAAAGAAGGCGAAAAAATAAAAGAGACAGGGAAGGAGAAGGAATAGTTGAATGAGGAGGAGGAAGTCGTGGAGGAGGGTGAAGGGAAAGGAGAAAAGAAAGAGTAGACGGAGGAGGAGAAGGAAGCCAATAGAGATAAAAAAGAGAAAAAGAGAGAGGAGGAGGAGGAGGAGGAAGACGATATAGAGGAAGACAAAGAGAAAAAGAAAGAGGAAGAGAAGATGAAGGTTGAGGATGAAGAGAAGGGGTAAGAGAAAGAGGAGGAACACGTGGATAAGGAGGTGGAGGTGGAGCAGGAGGATGAGAAAGAGAGAAAAGAGAAGAATGAGAAGTAGAGAAGGAGGAGATGAAGGAGGAAGAGAGGGGGAAGGAGGAGGAGAAGGAGAAGGAGGTGGAGAAGGAGGAAAAGGAGGAGGACGAGACAGAAAAGACAAAAGAAAAGGACGAGAAGGGGGACGTGGAGGAAAAGAAGAAGAAGGAAGTTGAGGACGTGGAGGAGGAGGAAAAGAAGAAGGAAGTTGAGGATGAGAGGGAGGAAGAGGAAGGGGAGAAAGAGGAACAAGTGATTGCGGAGGAGGCAGTGGAGGAGAAGGAGGACGAGGAGGAGGAGTAGGAGGACGAGGAGGAGAAAGAGGAGGAATAGGAGGTGGAGGGAGAAGGAGGACGAGGACGAAGAGATGAAGGAGGAGGAGGAGGAGGAGGAGGAGGAGGAGGAGGGAGGAGGAGGAGGAGGACGACGAGGAGGAGAACGAGGATGAGGAGGAGGAGGAAGAGCAGGATGATTAGGAAGAGAAAGACAAAGAGAAATAAAAATCGAAAAAAAGAGAAGAAGAAATAGAATGAGAAAAAGAATAAGAAGTAAGAGTTGATGGAGGAGGAAGAGGAGGATGAGGGGGAATAAGAGGAAGAAAAAATTGACAGTAAACAGTAAACGAATAAATCAGTTCGATTCATTCAATAAAGATACTGTATAAAGATAAAGCTGATACCTTTTCGTGAGTCAGATTATCCTTGATGAAGGCAAACACCTGGGGTTGGCTGATGTGGCCTGAATCATGGTCATAGTCAACTATCGTCATATCGAACGCTTGACAGTGCTCTGATAGGGGCGATCGTTTCTGAAAAAAAGAAGATGAATAACAAGAAAATGACGAATATAAAAAACATATAAAATAGGATGAAATAGGCTATTGATATTGAAATAGGCACAAACACCCATAAAAGGCAAAATTGAAGCATTTTGCCTAACATCCTGTCTCTAATAATACAGTAATATAATCTAATTGCTACATCCATGACTTATTCCGATGTAAAATGAAGCTTGTTATAGTCTGGCAACAGACAAAAGAACCCTCGCGCATCGTATCACCGAAATCAAATCAAATCAAATCAAATCAATCGTTTATTTCCTCAAGAAAAACATAACATACAAAATTGTAAAAACAAAATCAAATATACAAAATGAATAATTATAAACTTCACAAAGTGCAGCAAAAGAATCGTACATACATGAAAAATATTATGAAATTATTACAGTACTTATGTAGGCTGTATTATAGTAACAATGAATTATAGGTACATAGAATACTTAAAATTTAGACACACAATACCTACTACATCTCTAGAAATTCATAACATAATTTCATGTGGTAATTAACTCAAATTTCAGCAAACTGCAAAGTGATAAGAGGAAGGTTCCCGCATGGGTCATGCCTGTGCGCGGGAACCGAGTTCTGTACTATGCCAATTGTCCAGAAAAATATGAGTAGAGGAGGAAAAGAAACACTGAGAAGAGAGAAAAAAAGTGGTAAAAGAAAAAAAAATTAAAGGAGACAGTAATTTAGTAAAAGAAGGATGGTATTGAAAGTTAAAAATGAAATAAGATTGAGGGAAGGGATATAAGAGCAAATCAAATAGAGATTTGGAATATATAATAATTATCTGTAAGTAGTGTATGTTGACCTTAGGAAATTGTTAGATGTTTCTCTGCCAGCTTCAGTTAGCCATGAAATTAGGATTCTTTTATATATATTTTTGCTACATTGGAAAGTACGTAGAGCAGGTGGAATTTTATGATACAGGATATGGATAAGGTGGTAGGGGTTGGAAAATGTTGCAGACCTAGAGATACGGGGGGTGGTTGTGCCAATATTCATTCTTAAACGTGTAGGATAATTATGGTTAATGGTTTGCAGCATATTGAACTCTCTTTTAAAACCAAATAGGAGTAAATTTTTTATGAATAGCTGTCTAACATTCAAGACTTTGAAAGAGTTAAACAGACTATCTGTGGGATAGCGCATTGGGACACAGAGAGCTGCCTTGATGATGGCCTTCTGCGTAATTTCCAGGCTTCTGATAACAGTATTTGTGGAACCTCCCCAGACATTAATACCGTATTGGAGGATGCATTGTACAAATGCATAGTAAACCATTTTTAGCTGATTAAGGCTGAGGATTTTTGATAAAACAGAGAAAACATAAATAAATTTCCTTAGTCTGCCATTAATGTATGCAGTGTGAGCTGACCAAGAGAGACGGCTATCAAAAACAACACCCAAATATTTATATTTTTCAACCAGATCAACAACCGGACACTGACAGCCTCCTGCAACATTGCATGTATGGGTATGTAAATGCAACACCCGGTCATGACCATCATCTTGTACACGCAGGGCCAACTCCATACATTTAGTTTTTCCAACATTAACAGATAACTTATTATGATCAAACCATTGCTTGATCAGCTTCAGCCCCTGAGCAGCTGAAGTATATACATCTTCCCATGAAGGTCCCTCAAACAGCAGGGCCGTGTCATCTGCATACAGAAACATCATTCCATTTTGGAGGTTGACCCTACCTAGATTATTTTGATAGACTAAGAAAAGGAGAGGTCCCAGGGTACTACCCTGAATTACTCCATACTCAATTTCTTTGACATCACTCTCAGTACCATTTACTGAAACCATTTGAAGTCTATCGGTAAGGTAACTCCTAAACCAATCCAAAGCATTGCCACAAACCCCAAGACATTCAAGCTTATTGAGCAGGATTCGCCGATCCAAAGAATCAAAAGCTTTAGCCAGATCAATAAAAACTAATAAGGCCCGTTTATTGCTGTCAATTGATTGGTGAACCTGATTTGTGAGGCCAAACAATGCATCATCCATAGTGAGGTCACTCCTAAATCCAAACTGGTTTTGAATGAGCAATCCATTTTCTTGAAGGTACTTACCAAGTTGAATTCTGACGCACCTCTCCAAAATTTTGGAAATTACACTCAATAAGGATATAGGCCTATAACTACTGCACTCACCTTTATCACCTCCCTTATAGATGGGTATAACCTTAGCAAGCTTGAAGTTTGAAGGGAAGACCCCCTGCACAATGCTTGAGTTGACAATATGCAAGATAGGGACCTTCAAATACTCCAAAGAGTCCTTAATGATATCTGCAGTGATACCATCACACCCAGGTGCAGACCCTCCCCTCAGCTTACCAACACAATTCAGCAGATCTTGCTCAGTGACAGTTTTCAGTTGAAAACGTGTTCTGGCTCTGTAATTTTGATCCTCAAGCACCCCATCCACAGCAGGGACCCGACTAGCCAAATCAGCACCTAAACCACAGTAGTGGTTATTCAAAACATTAGCTACAGCCTTGCAAGAATCCTGATTGTTATTGTTGTTATTATTATTGCCAAGGAACAGATCCACTTGTAGGTTTTCTTTACGTGGTTTAGAACAAGAAATTTCATTAATGTGTTGCCACAGCAGCTTGGGCTTACCTTGAGATTGTAGGATTTTGTTCCTGTAATAGTTTTCTTTTGCTGACCTGATAGTAGTGGATAAATAATTTCGGTATCTTTTGAATTCATTAAGAAGCACTAAATTGAAAGGCTGCAGCTTAACCCTTTTACTCAGTTTGTCTCTATGTCTGATGGAGTTTATAAGACCCTGACTAATCCAAGGCTTAATTTTTATATTCCTATGAGTATAGCTGGATGCTTTAGAAGAAGATTGAATTAATTCCTTCAATTGATCAACAAAAACATTGGCAGACTCACAAACAGGTTCAATTCTAGTGACCACACTCCAATCCTGCTGCCTAATTAAATGCATTAGTCTATTTCTATCAATTCGCTTAAGAGTATCCATTTGAGAAACACTGCTGGATGAATGCTGAACCATCCTTCCCCATTCAATCATGGTCATGTAGTGATCAGTTATATTGGACTTGATAACGCCTGCCCCAAATCCATCAACACATCTTGCATCTACAAAAATATGATCCAAACAACTACTGGTGTTGGATGTA
Organism: Laodelphax striatellus; assembly: GCA_017141395.1. Lineage (NCBI taxonomy): Eukaryota > Metazoa > Arthropoda > Insecta > Hemiptera > Delphacidae > Laodelphax > Laodelphax striatellus. Next base: position 4,520,053 of record CM029543.1, on the reverse strand, counting down.
ACACGTGTGGGTTTATTGATACATGACACATAACCTGCACCATACAAAGTATTCAAATATTGTTCTGCTAAGAATGTTCTGTTTTCCTCCAAAATACAACGGTTTATGTCACCCACAATCCAGTTAATACGGTCTTTGGGACGGTTATTACAAAAATCCTGTAATTCATCGATAAATACTCTAAACTCTCCATCGTTAGATGGGCTGCGGTACAATGCTAGAACACAGAACCTGACATTTCCTCTATTAAGGAGAAGATTTAGGCCAGTAGCGCCATGTAACCGGACCTCGGAGGAGGAGACATTAAAACTATTACTCACATAGCAAATAACGCCATCATTTTGGTTTCTCCTGGACATACTACAGAATGGAGTAAAACCCTGCAGATGAGTCAAGCAGCCATCCCCGTTGAACCAAGTCTCCGACAAAACGATAATGTCAAATTTTACCCTACAATCCTCTAGCACCACCAAAAATTCATCAAAATTTTTCCGATAACTTCTAATATTCATATGCAATATCCTTAAACTATCAACAAAAGAATCTCTTACATCAGATATATTTTCCCATTCCACACAATCAATACTCCTAAAAACGTTCAAGTTACGCAAAGCTTCCTCTGCCAGCGCTCTAATTCCGATTTTACCGAGCCAGCCTGCTCAGGAAAAAAAAAGAAGAAATATAGAGATAGAAAACCAAAAGAAAACATAAAAGCTACGAGAAACATTGCCACCCTGTCTGACAAAAAAAAATAAATAAAGAGGACAGAATAGATGATAGCATCCAGTAATTTAGAATCATATGATCATACAGAATAACGGTCTGTATAATAGAATGTTATAAAGTTACAGAAAATTTAACCACTTTCCAATGAACGGATGATAACGCAACTAAAATGGAAATTCTTATGTATTATGTGTCTTATTGTGTATATGTAGCCTATTGGTGTAAAAATGGAGAGAATATAGCTTGGCATTAATTGAGAGAAATGTCTATTTTATGCCGGTGTGTAGCAGTAGTGTACATGCCTATTATGATAAAAATAATAATACAGTAAATAAATAAATAAATTTGCAAGCATTGGCATAGAATTGTATAAGGAGATAAAATTTACATGACACAACACTATGTTACCGCTACTATAACCGTAAACTCAGCAAGGCTATTATCAACCAAATTCGAATAGCTATTTTTATCTATTGTAAGCCAGAAAAACCCCATATCAAATGGGCCACAAATATAGGCTATGTTAAAGGATTTGAAATGTAATAATATACTCCGAGATATAAACAAGAGAGATACTTGTCTTATAGAGACAGAACAAAAAATCGTTCACTATATAATTGGATATTTATCTAATATTTTTCAATTTTGAATATTGCAATGTGCATGATCCTTCTAGCAATGAGATTATTATTATGTATATGTCAAACTGCAGGAAATAATTCTTAATTATATCTCGTTAATTCAGCTAACATTGAAAGACGAAGTATGTAATTAATAGCTACAATCAAATAATAATAGAAAATAAGACCACTTTACTTACTGCTTAGTTCAAAAATATTTACAGCAATATCAATTCTTGATCTGAAATCAACTGAGAGTTGATAACGACTATGTATCGATGGGTAGTATACCCATCAGAGCCAACTACATAATACAATATAAATTTATTATTCATTAAATTCCATTTTAACAAGGCAAGGACATATATAATGTCATCAAGAAATTTTCAGAATAGTCTTATCAGGAAGATAGCAGATAATTATATCAATTAAAATCAGCAGTTCATTGTGGTAAGCAGTACTGAGATTACTGTTATCAATTAGAAATTGAACAATATTATACTGTACTATTTCAGACTATATAAATACTAATGCTAATTAATGAAGAATAAATTATTGGCATCTAAGGAGGAAAATTCTCCAACAATTGAATAAAAGTGCTGTAAATCAAAATAATGAAGCAACATATTATATTATAATAAAATATAAAATATGTCTTGCTATTTCATCAATATAAAATTGAAAACCATCAACTAACGCTCATTTATAGAGGAAAAATTATTGACATAAGAAACCATTATGTATTACACAGAATTAGTTCATCAAAAAGAGAATTTATATAGCATTTAAAAGTTTAAAATATAAAATAACATAATAAAGAATAACATTAGTATAGGAAAACGTAATCAATGTCCAAATTTCTAAATAAGATTAGGAAAATTTCCATCAAGTTTAAATGAAAAAAGCAAAATAAACATGGAATGCTAATTAAGAAAAAGAAAATAATAATAAACAACCAATGTGACAAATACAATTAAAGATAGATAGAACATAACTCACAGTACAATGACATTTGTTATTTCCTCTGAATGTCCTGCACGCTGCGCACAATGAGACCGCGCTCACCGTCCTTTCGCCTGATAAACACCTTTCCCTCGCGGATCCACGCAGCATGAAGTGTTTTCTGTTTAACGCTCTCGCGGGCTGCGTTGAAGATTTCACGTGTGTGACCCGTGAGATGTTCATTGAGATAGATGGGATGCTGAGGCAGGCCAGGATTGAGCGCGGTGGACAAGAGGCGACGCCCGCGTCGCTTGGCCGCCAGCCACGCCTCCTTGGTGGCACGGCTGACGAATTGGACGACGATCGACGGCGGCCTGGCGTCGCCCACCCTCCTCGGCAGACGGTGCGCCGTCGACACATCAGCCGGCACCCACGGCACTCCAATCGCCTCACACAAGCGACCGAGTATGAACGGCAGGTTTTCGTTGGCCGTCGCGGGAATACCCTCGATTAACATGTTGCAAACACGAGAGTATTGATCTAACTCGTTAAGTTTATTAGTTGGTTTTGCACGTCGGAACGCAAATGGTCATTTTCTGATTCGAGTTTTTTTATTTTATTATCACTGATTGTTTGAGATTTTTTAATACTTGAAATATCCTCTTTGAGGGCCTCCAGCTTGTTATCCATGTTGCTGATTCTACTACAGAGGGAATCTAGGCGAAGATTATTCTCATCTTTCATAGTCTCAATCGCTTTAAGTATTGACGATTCACCCACCTGATGATCAGATAAGGAGTTTACAGATGAAGCTCTTGAACCTGTCACACACTCATCACATTTCCACGATTTTTTAGTGTCCGCACTCATTTTTTTGAAATGTTCAATGGCTTTAATACGAGTGCATAACGGATGGAATGAAGTGTTACACGCTGAGCACTTAATAATGTCCTTATTGCTGTCAGACCAGTCCAAATTACACTTCCCGCACAACATATTAAGTATGAGTGGAATAAAAATTATAATCACTAAAATTAAAAAATCACTAATGAAATAGCACAAACGAAAAACTTTTTATTTTCGCAAAAATAAAATGTCACGGGTTATAGGTTATAAATAGCAGGAGCAAGCCGGCTGGCGTTATCGCTATCAAAGAGATAAACGATCCGTTCTCATCGGCAGTCAGAACAGAACTGAAATGATACACTATCACATAGTACCACTACTCTAGTGAGCGAGTGAGATAAACTGCTGCATTGCATAACGTGCGCTCTCTCTGCGCAGTAGAGTTCTTACTTTGGAGGCTCTTTTGTCTGTTGCCAGACTATAACTATAAATTTTCACTATACATATCATATTATTAAAAAAGCTTTAATAATAAATAGCTTAAAATATATGTTCTGTGATGAGGTCATTACAGTACAAGTTTCAAATTCCATTTCGAAAAGCTACTGTTTCGATTTCAATTATAAAACTGTAATGATTGCGTTATAACACAATCTACATATAATCGTAGATAAAGGACTTTATCTACGACTACGACTAGCCTTTAAACGACTCTTGAGATACCTTGAAATAGCTCGCAGCATTGCCGCTCGTATTTCAACCTTGGCATCTCACTCGTCGATTAAGGCTGGGCATCAGCTTGAAAAAACTTTTTTATGGTGATATTTTTTAAAGTTTTACGTTTTGGATACTATCAAGCTATCAAAATGAAATACTTTTTAGAGGAAAAAAAATTTTTTGTTCATTAGTTTTTGAGATATGGGCGTCTAAAGTAGAAATTTTTGGAGAAAGTCATCTCAAAATTGATTGCAAATTAATACAATCATGAAATTTTGAGCATACGTGCTTGAAAGTATTGTCTATCACTTGACATAATTAGTTTTCTCCAAATATCAATTTTTGAGAAAAATATCAAATTCTCAATTTAATTGAAAATTGAGTTATTTTTTAAAGAAATTATTTTCAAAAATATTTTTTTCCAAATTAGTTATTTTGAGAAACTAATTATGTCAAGTGATAGACAATATCTTCAAGCACGTACGCTCAAAATTTCATGATTGTATTTACAACCAATTTTGAGATGACTTTCTCCAAAAATTTCTACTTTAGACGCCCATATCTCAAAAACTAAAGAACAAAAAAAAATTCCTCTAAAAAGTATTTCATTTTGATAGCTTGATAGTATCCAAATAGTAAAACTTTAACAAATATCACTATAAAAAAATTTTAAGCTGATGCTCAGCCTTAAAGCCTCCCATAATACTTATTACACCATTATAAAACAAAGAAGACAAAGATGATGATGAAGATGAAGATGGAGAAGAAGATGATGACACTTACCGCTTTTAGAATCAAGTCTCCCTTTCGCGACCATCTCAGAAAAGTGCAATTCGACGTACAAGCGTAGAGATAGTTTTCATGGAACGCAATTCCAACTATGTTAGGCCTACTATTGCCATGCCTTAGACTTCCGCCATCTTGGAAAAACGTGCAGCAACATTCTGACGTCTGTACACTGAATTCTTTTACACAGTCTCTGTCGATCACGTATATACTACTGTAAAAGAGGATAAAAAATAGGAAAGGTTACAGAGAGTGTACAATAAGGCACTACTCACACCTGGAAACTTCCACATCGAAAAGCAACTCATCGCTCGGCGACTCAGCGACGCAGCATGTGTTTTCAAATGACGACGCTCAGACTAGGCGATGTCTGAACTGAATTGCTCTTCGATCTGACATGCTGGTCACCGAGCAATGTGTGGACAGATTCTATGTACAGAAAAGTGAGGTTAGGTGATATTCTAACCACATCAAACTGGAAAAGTAGGATTATTTGCTTTAAAAAGTAGTATTTCATCACTTTTTGGTCACTTCAACATATAAAATATCGTAGATAAGGTTTAAAATTCTCAAAATATTTACTTTTTGGGAATATTGTGATAGTAGTCGAACTGCAACTCTGGCAACTAGTTTAGCGGCTGTGAGTATGACAAGCAACTGCTGCATCGCTGAGTAGCCGAGCGATGAGTTGCTTTTCGATGTGAAGTTTCCAGGTGTGAGTAGTGGGTAACAGTTACAGACAGTGTATAGTAACTGTGTGGACATTGCATTTTACACTGACAAACGTAGTTTATAAAAATTTTGGCCTTTCAAGAGTTTTAAAGTAAAGCAGGGCCGCTGCATGTTCTACACCTAGATTGTGATGCTAAATGCTGGAAATGTCTACAACAGAGTATAATAGGCCTGAATTGAAAAGCATTTCGGTTAATTTTGAACAGTAACTTTTAACCAAAAAAATTGCGCCAGAAACGTTTGTGTTCTCAAGAACACTGGCAACCCTTTATGATACTTTTATGAATTATACGTTGTATTGGAACTCAAACTTGCAATTTCGCACTTTATGTAGCCTACGAAACACTTATTTTAAGAATAAAGAAGGTATTACTTGTGTGTAAATAACCAGAAACATGCAGCAAAGAACTCAGCTACTTACTTTCCGTCTTCAGAAAATATCGGCCTTCTTTCGACAAAATTTTCATCGATGATACTTTGAACAACTACATCGACAGTCATATTTGCAATAAATACTAGAATATACACTTATTTCATAAATAAATAAAACATTACTGCTCAAAATACAAAAGCTAACCTCAAATTCCAAACATCAACATTTCCGGAGCATGTGCTCTGTGAAGCAGGGGTGCCACCACTATGATTACAAACTTGTCAAGTACAAAAGTATTAAGCTTTTCGATTCTTTGATTGAATAACGAGAACTAATAAAATTTTCGGTTACTGTCGAAACATATATTTATTGAAACATTCAAGTATTTCCATTTCTTCAAATCCTAGTAAAGTTTTCTTTCTCAAATTTTAGGTAACTGGTTTACAAATTTGCCGCTAGAGGCAGCACATACAGAGAGCTGTATCTGGTAAGCGCGGTGTTCAAAATTTTGAAAATAGATCAGACAATCCTTGTAATTATATTATTATGTTTTGAATTTTTTTCTCAACAAGGATTGATACTGAAATACAATATCACCTTATATTTCTAATGAACTGTTAGGGAACAAACATGGAGAATCTCATAACATATTTCTTAAACAGTTGGAATATCAAAATCTTAGTCAAGTCTAAGGGAGTTTTTTCGTCTCTAATAATCTTGTTGAAAAGATTTATCAAAATAAGCTATTCCCTGGTCTAGTAAAGCTTTATAGAACTCGTTTCAAAAACCGTCTTAACCCAGTGCTTTATTACTTCTAAGACTCTAAATTATTGTATGAATCTCTTCTCTACTTGAAATCTACTTCCAGAAAGGGATGACGTTTTTGCGTCTAAAAAGCGATTTCATCCACCAATTTTCCCTCTAATCTATATTTCTTACGAAGATCGTTGTCCCATATCTCTAAATATATTATTGCAACTTGATTTTCTTATCTTGAAATATATCACAGACAACCAAAATTCCTTACTCGATCCAACGTCAGATAATCTATCTCTCAATTTATTCTGATAAGCTATTTTCTTCTGTCGAATAAATTCTTTGTACCATATTTCTCTGCAATGAAATTATTCATAATATTTCCGTTGAAATTACTTCTCTTTAGCTCTCTAAATGTTTTCCTTATCTTTTGCTTCAACTTTCTACATTACCTATCATACCACTGCTGATTAGTGCTTTGCTTAAACCCTATTTTCTTTATCATACCTGACTGCTTAGCGCAGTTCTTTATTATTGTCTAAGGTAATTTTAATATTTGATTTACTTTATATTAATATTTGATGGCAGGTAGATTAGAAATTTTTGTTTTTGTTATTTATACCTGCTATTGATGTATTTCGATATTTTTATGAAAGAATAAGCTTTGTTAATGATATTAAGACGAGAGCCATTCCTCCACACAGGCTTTGCCTATAATGAGGAATGCGCTTGATTTTTTCTTTTCTATGTATTTTTTTGTATGAACTGTAATGTGAAGTGGATAGAGTATTTTGATTTGATTTGAGATTGTTGTAGATGTAGAGTATATTGCAGTTCAACTCCAAATCGAGGAGGAGAGATTCTTCTATTAAATTACAATACTGCATTTTTCTACCTTCTATCCATTTCAGTTTAGCTTTGATCGCTCTTTCTAGATCTACTTGAGATGTTCTATCTATGTTGAGCGGCTTATTGACAGGGAAAGTAGAAAAGGAAAGCCGCTTGAACTATCTTTCTGAACCAATAGAAGAAAATCTGTTCTCTGTATTACCTCGTACGTTAAATTAGACTAAAGGTGGGATTTCGTTACTGCGGCTCCGCAGCCGATCCCGACACGACCAGCCAAGATGGCGGACAAATTCGCAGTCTGGGCACCCCACTGCCTTCGAAGGCCATGTATACACCCCAGCGGGTGTATACATGGTGCAACAGATCTCGTTCAAAACTTATTCAGATATTGTAATTCGCCGGTTTAAAGCCCTTTAATATCTCATTATTGTTCAATTCAATGTTATCAATTTGATTTGATGACGGCCTTCGAAAGCGCCACTCGCTCATCCAGTTGAACTTATATTCTTATCCTTAGAAACTATCACTAAAATCCTTGAAATCTAATAATTGTTTCTGATTTAATGTCCATGTTTCCTGTAAACATATAACTGTTCTATTGCCTCCTTGGCTACTACACTAAAATCCTTGGAATGTAATACCTACTGTGATTGTTTTATGATTCAATGTCAATGTTTCTTGTAAATATGTAGTTGTCTCATTGCATCCTCAGCAACTACACTAAAATCCTTGAAATCTGATAATTGTTTCTGATTCAATGTCCATGTTTCCTGTAAACATATAACTGTTCTATTGCCTCCTTGGCAACTACACTAAAATCCTTGAAATCTAATACTGTAATTGTTTTATGATTTAATGTAAAATATGTTTCCTGTAAACATGTAGCTGTCTCATTGCATCCTCAGCAACTACACTAAAATCCTTGAAGTCTAATACATTTAGGGCGGTTCATGAGCTCGGGATTTAGCCAAGTCCCAGACTAAAACAGGTGGCCACTGTAGCATCGACAAACGTTAGCCTCGACACTATGTACTAAGGGCTCTCTATGCTGCTAACCCACTAACCTGTCGAGACAAACGTTTTTTGATGCTACGGTAGCCACCCGTTTTAGTCTAGGACTTGGCTGAATCCCGAGCTCATGAACCGGCCATTATTGTTTCTGATTTAATATCCATGTCTCCTGTAAACATGCTGTAACTTACTGTCTTATTGCATCCTTAGCAACTACACTAAAATCCTTGAAATCTAATAATATTGGTTCTGATTCAATGTCCATATAACTGAATTCTTTAAACAAAATTCTTCCTTGTAATAATTATTAAAGTTGAGATAATTAGAGAATCCATGAACATTCTAAAATAATAATCTAAAAGAATCTCCTGTTTAAAAACCCACCTCCTCGCATACGGGATAAACAGCCGTCTTGGTTTTTATCATGGGCCTTATCATAGCCCCCTTTAAACTACAGTTTAAGTACTACAGTTTAAACTGTAGTTTAAAGGGAGCTATGGCCTTATCCTATAATGTATCTACACTATTTGAAGATATTGTTTCAAAGATAAATATAACGTTCTCATGAAGTTTGATGGTGAAATTTCCATGATTTTGTAATATTTCCTACTGTCTTTTCCTCCTTCTCATCACCATATTCTTCTCGTTCTTCTTCTTCTCCTTTTCCTCCTCCTTTTACATCTCCTTCTTCTTCTCATTCTTTTCCTCCTTCTTCTTCTCATTCTTTTCCTCCTTCTTCTCCTCATTTCCTCCTTCTTCTTCTCATTCTTTTCCTCCTTCTTCATCGTTACCATATTCTTCTCGTTCTTCATCTTCTCCTCTCCTTTTTCATCTCCTTCTTCTTCTTCTCCTTCTTCTCTTCTCTCTCCTCCTTCTTCTTCTCTTTCTCGATCTTCTCCTCCTCCTCCTTCTTCTTCTTCTTCTTCTTCTTCTTCTTCTTCTTCTTCTTCTTCTTCTTCTTCTTCTTCTTCTTCTTCTTCTTCTTCTTCTTCTTCTTCTTCTTCTTCTTCTTCTTCTTCTTCTTCTTCTTCTTCTTCTTCTTCTTCTTCTTCTTCTTCTTCTCTCTTCTTCTCATTCTTTCTCCTTCTTCTCCTCTTTCTTCAGCGTCTTCATCTCCTTCTCATTCTCCTTCTTCTCTCCTCCTTCTTTTCAATCTCTTTCATCATCATCATCATCATCATCATCATCATCATCATCATCATCATCATCATCATCTTCATCATCATCATCATCATCATCATCATCTTCTTCTTCTTCTTCTTCTTCTTCTTCTTCTTCTCCCTCTTCTTCTTATTCTACTTCTTCTCTTCCTCTACCTTCTTCATCTCCTTCTTCTCCCCCTACTTCTTCAAGTTCTTAATCGTGTTACTATTAACACACATTTTAGCAAATTTTGATCGAGTAAGAATGTAAGATTCAACCTGGACTTTGTTTTGCTTAAATGACTTTCCAAAACGAAACATGCGTGTTATCATGCATTGTTCCATGACCAATTCTCAAGGTTTTTGAGAAAATTGTGTTTTTCATTCAATATTATTGATCTATACGTGGTAAATAATGTCTTAATCGATTTATTTGCTCAGGCAATTACGTGAAATAGAGTTGAATCGTTGCTGGTACCGGTATTATATAAAACGAACATTATTGTTAAAGTTTTCACCATGTATTTGAGCTCGATTTTAACGAATAATAAAACACTATAGGACATGATTTCTAGAGAATAAAATTCGAAATAAAATTTTTTGTATCTTGTATCAGAAAGCCAGTATTCTGAGATGCATGTGAAGAGGTTTTCATAAAAGAGATTAGTTGATTATTGCTCTGAGGTGAATCCCTAATTCATTAATATTTTTTGTTGCATTTGATAAAAGAATTACAATTCTCAAATTGAGTACTAAATATATTATAATCGGTTAACAAGTAATTGTGAACCAAAATCGCATCTAAACAGTGATAGGTACCGTAACTGAATGAAGAACAAACTTAATTTACTCAGCTACTTTTATTAACTTTATCTTCAATTTTAAGTTCAAGTGCTTATTGAAGACTACTTTCTCACTCCTCATTCATTTTATTATTGTAACATATCGGGTTTTAATCCTTGTTGAGTTTAAAACTGTCAACAAAATAATGTTAAGAGTTGTCTGATCTATTTTCAAAATTTTGAACTCAGCGCTTATCAAATATGGCTGACAGCTCCCTGTATAGTGCTGCTTCTAGCGGCGAGAAATGGTAGTAATAGATCATCTGACAAGACAGACTCACTTTTCTATCATATTTTTGTTTCTTCTCATAGTTCATAACCTATTACCTACAAACTACAAAAAAATAACTGCGATTTACAAGTCAGAATAATTCTAATTCAATTAATTTCTGGACAATACTGTAGTTTTTAAAACAGTTTCAACTTCATCTCATGGTGAATCGTTTTTATCTTTTCGCTAAGGTCAGGGATGAAGGATCCTATTAAAGGCTTTGTTTACTATTGATTGAACTAGAGTGTTTTTGATTTTGATTGATAATTATATTTCTTGAAAATGGATTCGTTGAAAGTTTCAACCGCGGATGATGACGAGGATGAAGATGGACTTGATCCAAGGATTCAGGTAAAGTTTATAAATCTGATAATAATTCATTAAACAAAAGACTACCCTGTCATCTACAATTTAACAGTTAAATTGATTCACTACTCCTTGTACAATGGTTTAAGAATGATAGCCATAGCATTTTGAAGAAATTCAACGTATTGGTGCTATGTAAAGCAATATGATTCAGTGAACAACTATAAGTTACCAATCGATTCTGTAGTTACAATGCAACTATTGATTCATTACTCCTCGTTTCCTAGAAACCGGGCGATATTGTCCTGATAGAAACTGGTTGTACAAAACTTGTGCCCATTAAAAACAATAAATAATTATGCTCTTTGTTCCTAAAGGTTGTCTATTTGAGTTTAAACTAGGCTAATGATAATTTGTATATTTAGTTGAACGTCTCTTTTTTTCCTGCGGTCGATTGAACCATCCATTCTAAAATATTTTTTTATTTTCAGATTGAGCTGGAGAAGCTTAACAGCGCCACAGATGTGATTAATAAATTGGAAATGCAACTTGATGTAAGTGTAATCATTTGACAGCTCTGATTTATTTAATTTAATTCAAGGTAGGCTATTTAGAGTGGCAGGTAGTACAGAGAGTGTATAGTAACAGTGTGGACATTGCATGTCACACTTTTGATTAGTTAGCTCCGACAAATCAACCATACTTATGCCAATTCCTATAAGATTTGCAATGGAATCAAAAGTAAATCATATTATGTTCTGATAAGTGATCCACTTCTAACCTACATTTTGCCTGTGCCAGTATTAGTTTTCATAATTAACTTTCTTCATTTCCTTCTTCGCCTCATTCTTCTCATTCTCCTCCTCCTCCTTCTTCTTCTTCTTCTTCTTCTCTTTTTTTCCAATCTTTTCACCACCTTCATCTCCTTCTTCCCCCCTATACTTCTTCTTCTCGTTCCTATTCGTTACTATTGACACACATGAACTATTTGTATAATGTTTCTCATTTATGACAGGAACTTCTATATATGATATTTTCATGTAATTAATTCTATGTAACTATATATTATATTTTCTTCTAATTGTTTTTTGTCAAGTGTATTGCCAAAATTGGAAATGAATTCATTTAATACATTTCTGTTTAATCTAGGAAGCAAATATCACCTCCATCTCTTTTTCGCTTCCTCATTCTTATCAATCTTATTGTTTTCATATTTCTACTTTTTCTTCTCATTCATTCCCTGCTTTTTCATCACCATATTCTTTTCGTTCAGCTTCTTCTCCTACTTCTTCTCCTTCTACATCTCCTCAGTCTCAATCTTCTTCTTCTTCTCCTCATTTCTCTCGTAATTCTCTTTCTACTTCTCATTCTCCTCCTTCTTCTCTTCCTTCATCTCCTCCCTTCACCTCATTCTCCTTTTTCTTCTTCTCTCATCCTTGTTTCCAATCTTTCTCTCCATCTTATTCTTCTCTTTCTTCACCTCCTTCATTTCCTTCTTCTTCTCTTTCCTCTTCTTCTTCTCCTTATTCTTCTTCTCCTTCTCCTCCTTCTTCTTATTCTTTCTCGCTCCTTATTCTTCTCATTGTTTTTATTCACCTTCTTCATCTCCTTCTTCTTCTTCTTCATCATCATCATCTTCTTCTTCTTATTCTTTCTCGCTCCTTATTCTTCTCCTTCTTCAACTCCTTCTTCTTCTCTCCTCCTTCTTTCCAATCTTTTTCTTCGTCTTCTTCTTCTTCTTCTCCTCCTCCTTTCTTCTTCTTATTCCTCTTCTCTTTTTCTTCTCTTTCTCTCCTCCTTATTCTTCTTCATCTTCTTCTTCTCTTCTTCTTCATCTCCTTCTCCTTCTCCTTCTTCTTCTTCATCATCATCATCATCTTCTTCTTCTTATTCTTTCTCGCTCCTTATTCTTCTCATTGTTCTTCTTCTCCTCCTCCTCCTCCTCCTTCTTCTTCTTCTTCTTCTCTTTCTTTTCTTCTTCTCCTCCTTCTCTATCTTCAGCGTCTTCATCTCCTTCTTCGTCTCATTCTCCTTCTTTTCTCTCCTCCTTCATTTCAAATTTCTTTCTCTATCTTCACCTTCTTCAGGGTTGTGTGGCAGAGAGGTCCAGGAGTTTTAACTCCGCCCTTAATAATGGCAATTAATCAATCAATCAATCACCTTCTTCATCTCCTTCTTTCCCTCTTCTTCTTCTTCTCCTTCTTTCTCGCTCCTTATTCTTCTCATTGTCCTTCTTCTCCTTCTTCCTCCCCTTCTCCTCCTTCTCTTTCTTCAGCGTCTTCATCTCCTTCTTCGCCTCATTCTCCTTCTCATTCTTCTCTCCTCCTTCTTCTTCTTTCCTCGTTCTTCTTCTCTCCTCCATCATTTCAATTTTTTCTCCTTCTTCCTTTCCTCTCATTCTTCTTCTTCTTCTTCTTCTTCTTCTTCTTCTTTTTCTTCTTCTTCTTTTCTTCTTCTTCTTCTTCTTCTTCTTCTTCTTCTTCTTCTTCTTCTTCTTCCTCGCTCCTTATTCTTCTCATTGTTCTTCTTCTCCTCCTCCTTCTTTTTCTTCTTCTCTTTCTTTCTCTTCTTCTCCTCCTTCTCTATCTTCAGCGTCTTCATCTCCTGCCTCATTCTCCTTCTTCCTCTCTCCTCCTTTTAATTTTTCCCATTTTCTTCTCTCTCTCCACCTTCTTCATCTCCCCCTTCTTCTTCTTCTTCTTCTTCTTCTTTTCTTCTTCTTCTTCTTCTCCCCTTCTTCTTCTTCTTGTCACGATTAACACACATTTCTGTTCAATCCAGGAAGCAAATTCCTTCTATTTATCCTCCTTCTCTTTCTTTTCTCCTTCTTCCCATCTCATTTTTCTTCTCCTTCTTTCCTCCTTTTCAATCTTTCCTCCATCTTCATCTCCTCATTCTTCTTCTCTTTCTCTCATCCTCCTTCTTATTTATCTTCTTCTCATTCTCATTTTTCTCGTCTCCTCATTCTTCTCATTGTTGTTCTTCTCATTCTTCCTCTTCTTTCCTCAGTCTCCTCATTCTTCTCTTTATCCTTCCTCTTCTTCTTTTTCTTCTCATTCTTTCTCTCCTTTTTCATCACCATATTCTTCTCGTTCTTCTTCTTCTCGTCTTACCTATTTTTCCCCATCGTCTTCTCATTCTTTTCCTCCTTCTTCTTCATCACCATATTCTTCTCGTTCTTCTTCTTCTTCTCCTTCTAAATCTCCTCATACTCAATCTTCTTCTTCTTCTTTTTCTTCTTCATCTCCTCCTTCTTCTTCTTTCCTCCTCCTTCTTTCCTCCTCCTTCTTCTTCTTCTCTCCTTCTTCTACTTCTCTCATCCTTCATTTCAATTTTTTTTCTCCATCTTCTTCTCTCTCTCCACCTTGAAATAAATCTCTTCTCTCTCCCAGGTTAAAATAAAGTCATTCAATTCAATTCTCCTTCTTCTTCTCGTTCTTAATCGTTACAATTAACAAACATTTCTGTCCAATGCAGGAAGCGAACACCGCCTTCCGAATGTTGATGACCGAATCGACGCGCCGCCTCAAGGCGTCTTCCAGTCGGCTGGGAGCCAGCATAGTGCGCGCCCGACCTTACTACGAGGCACTCGAACTGTCCAAACACGCGCAGCAGGAGTGCCAACGTGCCGCTGTCAAATTTCAACGAGCTAACGGTTGGTGGTTTTGGTTTGGTTAGGTTGGTAGTGGACAGCTGCGTGTTGAAAGAAATATCTCTCGGATTTGAGTATAGCAGGATTCTTTTAAATTGTCAGAAAACAGCTGATGTACGCTCGTTTACTAACGTTAAATCAGCTGTTTTCTGACAAGTTGAAAGAATCCTGCTATAGCATTTCACCCTTCACGCCACTGACCAATGAACTTTGTGGGAGCACAAATAGCACTATAGCCATTTGCTACTCACATTTTTATACAGTAATGACAATGAATTAATTTATAAATACACGAGTTCACCCCGTGCAGCGCAAAGCGCCGCTCACTTCATTTTTCTAAGATTCTTAGTTTTAAATAGTTGCTATTTTACTACCTGCAGCTGACGGCAGCTCAGTCATACCATTGAAACTGTACCTTATACAGTGATTTAACTAGTCATGGTACTACCTTTAGAGAAACTTTTCTAAGCTCTATCTGTATGTGTCATTTAATGAACGAAGTGCGTTTTAATGCCAACAGATAGTGACACAGGAAACTATTTCAGGGTTTTATCAAATATCTCTCATTTCAAATCAAATCATTCATTGCACAAAAAAAATCTATTGTTATTTACAAGATTGAATATTCTAACAAACGATTCTTTGTACAACTTTGTGCTACACGTCGGAAAAAGTAAACTTGTACGCCGACGTGGAGTGTTTGACAAAGACTGACATTAAAATGACTGAAAAAACTTATTTAGATGACTGATAAAAAGACTGATTTAAAATTATTATTTTTGAAAAACAAATAGAGCCTGAAAAACTTGAATTTTTTATCCTTTATTTGGCGCAAACCGCATCAGAAACGGTCCACTCAAACTTCTCCACGAACTTTCCAAACTCTTTTCATATGTAGGATAACTGAACTGAAATTTAATGTTGTTTTCAGAAATTCACCAAGCTGCCAAAGAAACAGTAGCTTTAGCTGAAGCCAGGTTCCTGAGCAAACAGCATGAGTGGCAGTTTGATAATGCCTGGCAAGAGATGCTCAATCACGCAACCATTAAAGTGAGTAAATAAATAGGATTCCAAATCCATTGAAACAATTAATAGTCTACAATGTTTTTTATGCAATACTGGGTGATTCAAAAAGAATACCACAACTTTAATAATTTGTATGTTATGAAAGAAATATCATAGAACCTTCTGTTATACATCTTTACAAAGAGTATTAAAATAAATTTTTTTCTCACTCACAAAGAACTTCATAGATGTTCCATATGACCCCTCCAGACACTCGAGCAATATCAATCCAAAACCTCCTTCAAACTTGTTCCACACTATCTGTAGCATGTTAGGCGTAACAGTTTGGATGGCTGCTGTTATTTCTTGTTTCAAATCATCAATGTGGATGGATATTGATGATTTGAAACAAGAAATAACAGCAGCTTATCAAACTGTTACGCCTGATATCTGCTGAAGTGGAAAGAGTTTGAGGAGGTTTTGAGTTGATATTGCTCGAGTGTTCGGAGGTCATATTGAACATCTGAATGTGAATCACTTTAAGTTACTCTTGAAATGATATATAACTTCTTTCATTAAATACAAAGTTTTAAAGTTGTGGTATTCTTTTTGAATCACTCTGTATTTATTTTGGGTTGAGTCAAAACAACAACGCAGCAACAGTCAAAAAGTCAAATAACAATACATAATCACATTACATACATTAATAACATTTATCTACGACCGTGTTTTAATTCAAATATTACAGTTTCATAGTTGAAATCGAAACAGTAGCTTTTTCAAAATTGAATTTGAAACTTGTATCATAATGACGACTTTATGAAACGGATGCTATATTAAGAAACGGTTCTAGTTCAATCTGTTCCCGTTTTAAAACACTGCCTAGCTCCAGCTATTCCCAGTTAAATATTTAGCCCGATGATGTAAAATACGCGAAAAATTCGCGACTTCACCAAAGTCCTTCGTAAAAGCAGCGGTTCAATTTCCAAAATTGAGAAAAATATCGAAACACATCAGCTGCTCTGATTTTCTTCCCGATTCCAATACCTGTGACAAATATTTTGAAATTAATTTGAAATATTCCATATTGTATGATTATGTTCTAATTTTGAAGCGAAAAGTGAATTATGTTATTTGTTCCTTTTATCTAAAAAAAAACATCAAAAATAGTTTTAAAAAATTTCTCTTCAAAATCTCCATTGTGCCTTTGTACTCCCGAGCAGAGCTCGGTCCCCCGATAATTGTAATTAACTCGTGAGATACCTTAAAATAACTCGCGGCGTTGCCGCTCGTATTTTAACCTCGGTATCTCACTCGTCGTTTAAAGGCTCTCATAACACAACCATTGCATGAACTATTATCCTTTAATATTTATTTTGGGTTGAGTCAAAACAACAATGCAGTAACCATTCAGCAATTCAATTCAACTTTATTCCAAATAAAAAGCACAATACATGATAAAAAAAAACAATACATGGAATAATTATTTCCCCGCATGGACTATTGATCCGTGCGCGGGGAAAGAGTTCATATTCTAGAATGTTTATTTCGACAGTTATTTACAATAACAAAGTCACAAAAAAGACTAATGCTTAAAAAAGTAATTGTATAAATGGAACACTGATTAGACTAACTTCAGAGCACTTCATCTTTTATACACTATCGAATGATCAGTCAACAGTAGGTACTCAAAAAGTCAAAGAGCAATACATCTAACATTACATAGATTGATAAAACTATACATTAATGACATTAATAACATCACAATACATTAATAGCATTTGTAATATCAGTGATCACTCGGTGAGAGCGGTTGCTAAGTAATCATGTGGTTAAGTAACAAACATTCAAGACCGCTCTCGGATGGGTGACCGACACAAAAAATTGTGCAATGAGGCGAGGTGGAACCTACCCGTAAGGGTCTCCCCACCAATGAAAGCCATACAATAAAAAAAATAGCTTTTGTTATCAATCGATAAAAGGAATCGCATCATTTCAACATTTGTGTTGATTTTTTGTACAGTAATCAGTTCTTGTAAATGAAATATTTCTTTTCCAACAGGTAACCGAAGCCGAGAATCAAAAGTCTGAAAGTGGGAGAGAGCATCAGAAAAGAGCGTTACTGTTCAATGCTGCTGAGCAAAAGGTGAGCGAAATTAAATTTATATCTACACCTTTTCCAGTTGTATATTTGAGAAAGTATCAATTAGAATTGAGAATGGTCATTTGTAATTGAGAAAACGTCAGTTGTCAAATGAGAGAACAGTCGGTGCTGTATTTGAGAGAAGATATCACATATAATTGAGAATGGTGAATTGTAAATGAAGAAAGTATAATTTGAAGGTGAGAACATTTCAGTTGTAATTGAGGAAGTCAAATTAAAAAGAACCAGCTGACCTTTCGCAGTTTTAACTTCTCATTTACATGTGACGATTTCTCATTTACAGATTCACCATTCTCAATTACCTTGATATCTTCTCAAATACACCGATTGACCGTTCTGTTTACGTGACGTTTTCTCAATAATTACAAATCACTATTCTCAATTACAACTGATACTTTCTCAAATTGAATTGACACTTTCTCAGATACAGTTGTAAAAGGTGTAGATGGCGCATCACGAGAATGGGTTTTGAGCGAAGTAAGGTTTTAGCGAGCTTATAAATAAGGCTAGGCGTACACCGGTTAGTCAAGACAAGACAAGACGAGACTAGTCACGTTTAGTCACAGTACTTCACATAGTTACAACATGAGCAACTGTACACACGTTAAGTCCGCAGTGTAGAACTGCGCCCAGCAGGCAGCATGCTGACCACAGTGACTAATCGGAGGGGTGGGTGTTGGCTGTAGGCGCAACCATGTGTAATGACTTAGACTAGAGGAATGGGTTTTGAGCGAGCAGTAATGTTTAAGCTGAGCTTATAAATAAAAGGCTAGGAAGCACACCGGTTAGTCAAGACAAGACAAGACAGAGATAGTTTGAAAGTCACAATACTTCACGCAGATTGCTTATGAAACAACACACACCGATGATCAATGACTAATCGGTGTGTGTTGCTTCAAGCAACTAATTACTGTGGACTTCAACGTGACTATCTCGTATTGACTAACGGTGTGCGCCCTAATCAATAAAGACAAGACGAGATTGGTCACGTTTAGTCACAGTACTTCACAGTTGCTTATGAGCACACACCGATGCAATGACTAATCGGTGTGTGTGCTATAAGCAACTATGTGATACTGTGTAACGTGACTAATCGTCTCATCTTGTCTTGACTTAGGCTGAGCGTACACCGGTTAGTCAAGACAAGACAAGATGATATTAGTCACGTTAAGTCACGGTACTTCACATGGTTTCTGATGAGCAACACACACCGATTGGTCATTGCATCGTGTGCTGCTTCAACAGCTGCCGGGTACTGTGACTAAACGTGACCAATCTCGTCTTGTCTTGTCTTGTCTTGTCTTGACTTAGACGTAGATTGGTCTCAGATTGGTCACGTTTGCCATAGTACTTCACATAGTTGCTTATGAAGCAACACACACCGATTAGTCATTGCATCGGTGTGTGCTGCTTCATAAGCAACTATGTGAATTACTGTGACTAAACGTGACTAATCTCGTCTTGTCTTGTCTTGACTTAGGCTAGGCGTACACCGGTTAGTCAAGACAAGACAAGACGAGATTAGTCACGTTTAGTCACAGTAATTTACATATTTTCTTGTAGCAACACACCGATTCGTCATTGCATCTGTGTGCTGCTGCTCATAAAGCAACTATGTGAAGTATTGTGACTAATACCGTCTTGTCTTGTCTTGACTTAGGCTAGGCGCCACCAGTTAGTCAATACAAGACAAGACGAGATTAGTCACGTTAAGTCACAGTACTTCACATAGTTGCTAATAAGCATAAGCAACTATGTGAATTACTGTGACTAAACGTGACTAATCTCGTCTTGTCTTGTCTTGACTTAGGCTAGGCGTACACCGGTTAGTCAATACAAGACGAGATTAGTCACGTTTAGTCACAGTACTTCACATAGCTGCAAAGCACGCACACCGATTAGTCATTGCATTGGTGTGCGCTGCTATAAAGCAACTATGTGGACTAAACGTGACTAACCTCGTCTTGTCTTGTCTTGACTAACCGGTGTACGCCTAGCCTTAGTATCCTACTTGGGTTGCATCATCAGTGAAGGTAAGGCCACACTGGCGCTATGCTACGGATGAAAATCAGCTGAGCAGATGATAAATTGATTAAAATGATAAGCGTTACCTTCCGTATTGGTGTGGCCATCCTTTGGACGAAGCTATGTAAATCAAACGGTGAGATACATATTAGGGTACAGATAGTGTTTAGTAATACAGAGAGTGTATAGTTACAGTGTGGCCATTTGTGTGAAGCACTCCATAAAAATAAGTGGAGATCATATTTTTTCCCGCCGTCGCCATACTTTTGCCAAATTTTTGAATTTTGATATGGGATTACAGGTATACATAAACGCATTCACTCATTTTTCAAACTTTATTAAGAGAAACAACATCAAGACCAACTTTTCTAGCATTAAAAAGAGTCTCTCTACTCTTGGTATTGCTTTAAAAACTTAAAATGATGAAAAATAATACTGGCAAAGGCAAAATTTAGTTAAAAGTCAATTTTTTATCATAACATATGATCTGCTTTTCATTCCAATGCAAATCTTATGGGAATTGGCAGAAGTATGGCGGATTTGTCGGAGCTAACCAATCAAAAGTATGACATGTAATGACATATACATATATGACATAAATACTTTTGATTGGTTATCTCGGTCGAATTCAGCCATACTTTTGCCGATTCCCATAAGATTAGCATTAAAATGAAATGCAAATCATATGTTATGTTGAGTGATTCACTTCTAACCTACAATTTGCCTTTGCCAGTGTTAGTTTTCATCATTTTAAGCTCTCAACACAATACCAAGAGTAGAGATTCAATTTTTTATGTTGGAAAGTTATTTTCGATGTTATTTCTCTTGAAATGAGTTTGAGAAATGAGTGATTGGGTTAATGTTTGCCTGTAATCCCATATCAAATTAAAAAATTTGGCAAAAGTATGGCGGCGGCGGGGAAAAAATGATCTCCACACACTGTTATGGAGTGCTTCACACAAATGGCCACCCTGTTACACTCTCTGTAGGTTGCACCAAAGGTTATTAGGCTAGGCGTACACCGGTTAGTCAAGACAAGACAAGACGAGATTAGTCACGTTTAGTCACAGTAATTCACATAGTTGCTTATGAAGCAGCACACACCGATGCAATGACTAATCGGTGTGTTGGCTCATAACAACTATGTGTGAGAATCAATTCAACTTGTCAGAAATCAGCTGTTTCAAAGAGCAATATCACAATACTTAACCTACAAATGCTGAATCTCGCAGATTATTGAAAAGGTCTTTCAAAAGTTATTCTTTGAAAGGTCTTCTTTAAAAAGGTCTTTTAAAGACTTTAAAGGTTCTTTAGACTTTCAAGCCTTTTGATTATTGTGTCAAAATCACTGTTTAATTATTACTGGATCAGCTGACTTATGACAAGTTAATTGGCTCCTGCTATACTGTGACTTGGGCTAGAGAATAGGTTTTGAGCGAAGTAATGTATAAGCGAGCTTATTTATAAATAAGGCTGAGGCGTACACTGCTTGGTCAAGACAAGACAAGACGAGATTAGTCACGTTAAGTTACAGTACTTCACATAGCTGCTTGTGAGCAACACACACTGATTAGTCATTGCATCAGTGTGTGCTGCTTCATAAGCAACTATGTGAAGTACTGTGACTAAACGTGACTAATCTCGTCTTGTCTTGTCTTGACTAACCGGTGTACGCCTAGCCTTAGAGAGAAGGTCGCAACGTGGAGGAGGAATTCTGATTTCTTGATTCATGTGACGTCACACTCGCGGTCCGCCAATTATCAGTCAATTATCAACAGCTGATATTATCAAAATATAATACCGGGTTATCATAAAAGAATGGTGCGGTTTCAAAAGAATTTGTGCGATTTTCTGACAAACATTTGACACGAATCAGTTCATGATTCCTGTCAAATTTAGGTTGTTTGGCTTGAACACTGGTTTCTATAAAAAGTCAATCTTCGGACCATTCTTTTACGATAACCCCGTATATTATCGGGTCTCCCCACTATTAAAAGCCATACGCTAAATAAATAAATAATCAAAATAAATTATCAAAATGACGTCAGCCGAATCAGTCCTCCACTCCAACAGTTTGTGAATTCAAAAAGCATTAGGAATGGTTCAATCTTCTGTCTTATAACCTTGAGTTGCACCAACCGTGATCAAATATTTTTAATCAGCTGATTAAACTGGTGACCTGAAAACTCTGACACCAGACCTGAGCCAGCCAGGTTACACGGAATTATTATTATTATAATCAGTTGATCCCATCTCATTAGCATTGAACTGATCCTGGATCAAAATTGATCTAGCTTGGTGCAACTCAAAATGAACATTTTGCTCGCAGGTCCAACTACTGGAACAGCGTTTAAAACGCAGTATCAGCAAATCGCGGCCCTATTTCGAGGAGAAGGCACAGCTTCAAACGCGATTGGACAATCAGAAGTCGTGCATCAGCCAATTAGAAGCTGCCGTGCAAAGAGCTAAGGCTGAGTATGCGGCCTCACTGCAGAGGTTGGAACAGATCTCGGAGGAGATACATAGGAGGAGGAAGGATAAGGTAAGAAAGATAGTTTATGTTGTTTAGTTTGTTGATGAACATAGTTGAAGGATGGAAGAATTCCTACTACTTCTCCTCCTCCTCCTCCTACTCCTTCTCTTTTTCCCACTCCTCTTCCTCCTCCTCCTCCTTATCCTCCTACTCATTGTCCTTCCACTCCTCCCCTTACTCTTCCCCACCTACAGCTTTAGGTGGGTTCGGAAGCACCGGGAAGGGAATCTGAAGCTCAGGAATTTTTGTAATCAGAGGAGCCGGTCACCGTCACACCAGGGAGGGTAGGCGCTGTCTCTTATATCTAATCTCACCGATTAGACTCGCCCTTTGCCACTGGGACCAACCTCAACCTCTTCTTTTTCTGCCTCCTCTCTCCATCTTTTTCTCCTTCTCCTCCTCCACCTTTTTATTCTTCTTCTTGTTTTTCTTATAAATTTTCTTCTTCTTCATCTTCTTCTGCCTCCTTTTTCATCTTCTCGGTCTGCCCCTCCTCCTCCTCCTTTTTATTCTTCTTCTTGTTTTCCTTATAAATTTTCTTCTTTATCTCCTTCTGCCTCCTTCATCATCTTCTACGTCT